>WOVY01010706.1:600000-944728 GCA_013436015.1 Rhipicephalus annulatus | reverse complement strand
GTCCCTCCACTCAACGCTTCACCTTCACTTGAGATGGCTGGTGGGAGCGCGTCTCTAAGCAGAGAAAGTCGCTGCATTCAAGCATAATCTGCTGTGATTCTCAAGTAGCGCAGCGTCGCTTTCAAACGAGCAGCGGCACAGTGCTCAACTCTGTCAAGTGAAGTGTGTGAAAGTCGAGTCGGGGAGCGTTTATGAATATGGGGGTTAGTTTTGTTGTCTTGTTAACCTGCCATTAACACTGGATTGATGCTACTTTGCTCTAACTGTACAGTGCTCTCCAAGGCTCAAGGAGGCACCGCACGGGGAAGGCTCGGAGCAAACCATGCGTGAGTTTCCTTTCATTGTTACACTATGCACGTATTAAGTGATAGACTTTATGTATGCTATTTGTATTGTGCAAGTTTTTGGGGACATACAACTTCCAACACTTATATGTTCTGACGAAAATCACGCAAGAATGAGAGAAGCTTGTGCAAAATTATGCAGACTGTAAGAAGCTTTTGCAGAAGTCTGTGAAATGAAGTTTTGAAAATTTGTGGCAATGTGTCATTGTACAGTGGTCAACAGTCTTGCTCAGCATGCTTGACTGCAGGGCTCCCGTCTGCACAGGCGCATCTACGGAGTGCCTGATGCATGATGGGCCAAATGTCAGCCTGCACACTGGTGCCTCTTATCCCCGTTTGTCTGTTACATCAGTGTCTCTTGTAAAGGGGATCAACTGTGCTACCTTTTTTTTTTCGAATGTAATGAGTTCTTTTTCCAGATTATTGTTGTTTTAGGTAGAGCCTCACATTTCTATCAAATACTGAAGATTCTATTTTTCCTTCTAGATGCTATGAAGTCACTCCTTGTGTTACAATAGAGTGAACACTGTTATGAGAAAAGCTACTTTATGGAGTTAACTCATTCCATATTGACTTAACACACAGAGTTGGTGAAAACTACACTCCATTCCAGCTGCATTAGGAATAATATTCATTTGCATATTTCTGTTTCTTTTGTTTGTTTGTTGGCTGGAGGTTTGGAGTATAGGGTGGCCAGAGGGCACTGTGTAGTCTTTCTTCATCTTCCCAATTTTGTGAACATCAATTGATAGCCGTATGGGAAGCAGCAGCATGCTGAAACAAGCGGTGCAAGCATGCAAGATGTTCACCATTGCATGCAGTCAGTTGCTGTGAGCAACCCACTGCATACAATTAACTGCGAGTGGTGAACTAACGCTGCACTATGTGTGCCTCCTGGAAGCTGCAATGGTAAAGTGCCACAATCGTATAGTAACATGGATAAAATCGCAATTTGTTTGTTGAATAATTTTGCAATAGAATCAATGGAGCTTTGGATAAATTTGTGTATCTGCCTTTTTCATCAAAGCTACAGAGTCAAATGCGGTATGTACTCGCGTATTATGTGTACTTTTTTTGTCGATCCGGTTATGTGCGAAGCTAGTAGGAATCGCTGGCCTAAAAGCCCAACTGGGAATGGGAATATATGTTGCAGGCGCTGTCACAGCTGTCTCAAAGCGGATTGTCATTTGTTTGCGAAAGCCTGTTCCAATGCCCCCGTTTTCTTGAAGTTCTTCCGAACATTGCTCACAAAAACCAGTTCCCACGACAAGGTTATACCAGAGAACATAAGTACTCTCCAATAATTGTCGGGAACCCAACGCAAGTAAGATGCAGACAAGGAAGCGTGATGCCAACACAGTGCTCTGTGGTGTCGCCCTTCATGTGTGTGTGTCCCCATTCCTTGTCCCAGTCTTCTATTGCGTTGTGTTCCCTCCGATATCTAACCAACACACCCAAGCTTCTATGCTAAGTCTTATTCAACGCACTCTTCTGCTGGCTCCCATACTGAATATTGCATGTCGAAGAACTCCACGCTGATGTGCTTAGCGGTAGCACGGTTGCAGTTTTCTTCGGTAAGCTTTATAACAGCAATCTGCCTCGTATATAATTATTGTAGCCTATTACAAGGAACGGTAAAAAACGCAATGGCCAGATGGTGAAACCAAAAAAAAAAGAAAATAAGTGCGAAAACCTGCCTCATCTAGTTGATGTGACAGGTCCTTGCACGCGTTTCAACATCTGTGCTGTGTCTCGGGAATACATTCTTGCCGTGGAAGAGGTGGGAAGATAGGAGGCAAACCTTTAGGCATTTCGGACTACACATAAACAGGTTACGGTTTTCAAGTTCGATATTCTAGGGAGAGCATAAAGGTTCATGGAAGAAGGAACCTTGCACTCAGCCCATTTTGTGTAAGACTGCACTCGCCTGCTCGACAAGAGATGTGCCTGACCAGAGCATCATGAAGTCAAATGTGTCTGTGTGTGTGCTGGCAAGGTGGCTCGGGCTGGTTGGGGAGGGCAAAGTATGCGAGCAAAAAGTTTCTTGTAGTAAAGCAGGCTGGCTAATTATACTGGTGAGCAAATTATGTGAGGATGCAAATTGTGCGAGTAAATATAGTATGTACTCTTGTATGTTTCAGCTCTGTTGCTACGGATCCTGCGGATCGAACTTGGCATCCAGCAGCAACAAAGAGGTTCTGTAGGAGGTGCGACAGCTGAAGCTCGAGGTACGGCTCTTGTCCGTGCCTCAGCACGCCCAGCCAGCACAGCCCCCCTTCTGACCTTCCCCGGCTGCCTGCTGGTACAATTGGAGACATGGAGGCAGCAGAGGCAGCTGTGCAGAGTGAAGCTGTGGCTGCGGCTTTGGTGTGTATTTCTTGATTTTTAATATGCCTATGTAACATGCAGAAATTTAGTACTGCTTTAAGATACTGTGTTTCATGAAACAAGCTAGCCAGGTAATCTCATGAGCCACTGTATTACAGTCGAATATGAATAATTCGTGCTCAAAGAGGCCAGAAAATTTGTTCAAATTAAAAGAAGTTCAAAATAATGAAAGTTACCGTAATTACTTGAATCTAACACGCACCTTTTTTCCTGTTAAGAGAGTTCATGAATCGCATGCGCGTTAGAATCGAGTACGAAAAAAAAAAAAATGAATATGGTCATTCTATTGCCATCGCCACTTACAAATAGCCGCCCCCTACATGCGCCGGCATGGCGCGTCGGTCATTTCTGCCTATGTGTTTCCCATGTGCGGTACTTCATACGTGTGCTGAGGAGTTCGTCATCTTGTAGTACATTAGCATCGACGGCATGGTAGGGCCGACTCCAAAAACTCGACAAGTGCACCACAATGCTGCTCTAAAAGAAAAGTCGTCGCGTGTGGCCGGAACGGACAGAAATCGGGCCGCATCGTGGTCATTCGGAGTTCCCGAAACGTGCGTGCGGGACTGGCGGAAACAAAAGCAGAATATTGTCGACAGCAAAGATTCACGCAAAGGCTTTCAGTGGACCACAGCAGGGTCGGTTTCCACAAATTGAAGAGCTGCTCGGCGAGTATGTGATTAGCAGTGAGCGGCAACAGCGGCCCGTGACGACAGAACTGCTCCAAGTGCAGGGCTATGCAGTTAGCCTTAGAAAAAGGGCTAATGCAGAGCCATTTTACAAGCGAGCAGGTGCTGCTAACGAACTTTATGAAGAGAAAAGGCTTTTCCCCTCCGAAGGCGAACGGGCATATGCCGGAAGTTGCCGGGAGGAGTACGAAGAAAAGCTTCAGAGTCTTCAGAGGTTCCTCCTAAACTTGCGGCACAACAAACGGCTACCTGCTGGGCAAATCGGGAATGCCGATCACACGCCTCTTTACTCGACATGCCTGGCACCACAACCGTCTAGGAGAATGGGGCGAAGCAAGTTTGTGTACTGACATCGGGCCACGGTAAAACTAGAGTGACAGCAATGCTCTGTTGCACGTCAGATAGACATAAGCTTCCCCCGTACTTTCATATTTAAACAGAAGACGCTCTCAAAATAGTCGTTTTCGCGAGTGGTGTGATCAAGCGGGCCAACGAGAAAAAAGGGGTGCGCGTTGCAACCGATGTCTTAGTTTTTTTTTTTTTGTCGTGGAAATCGGGCGCGTGTTACAATCGAGGGCGCGGTAGAATAGAGTAAATACGGTAAACGAGCGGAGGGCTCACATGCAGTGATGCATGTGCATGGGAGAAGTTTTATTCACAAATTACAGGACATCCGTCATTAATTAAAGTAGTCAATACATGTCTGTACACGTTGGCCTGTGCAACGAGTCAAGTTTTGCGTGCAGTTTGCAAAGCATTTGTACTTGGACTTCAGTATTCTCCTGGCAAAAGAAGTTGCGCGCGGCAATGTCCAGTGCTGACACTCTTTGAAGACAACTGTGTTTCCACTGTTACCATCTGCGCTGCAGCCGGAGCGTGGCCAGCACATGATGAGAAAGGAGGAGCGTCTTCACCTGGAGAAAAAGCAGATAGGCATTCGAGAGAGAAAACACTTCGCGGCAGCTTTTTTTTTTTTTTTCTCTTCATGCGCGGTGTTGAAAGGAGAAGAGTCTCTACATAGCAGGAACGAAAAACAGGGAAGCGTGACACCGGCGCGTTGCAGATCGGCATGAGAGAAAGCCCACTCTCTGCGACAGCTTTTTTTTCCCCTCTTTCTCTTCGTGCGCAGTGTTAAGAGGAGAAGGGTCTCTACGTGGCAGGGACGGAAAAAGCCGAAGCGTGGCACAGGAATGTCGCAGATTGGCATTTGGCAAACATTCCACCGCAGTCTTTTCTTTCCTTTTCTTTCATTTTCTTCTTTAAGCACAGCGATGAGGTGTCTGAAGTGCCACCGCAGGATTGGGCGGGGTGCTGAGAGCATTTTCGGAGCGCGGTATAGCTTTGATAGGACCACAGCGTCAGTTCGAATTAAGTGTGTTGGAATTAATGAGATTCGACTGTATTTACTATAGTCTGTGAAGTCCGAGTGAACTGTCCTAAGCTAGCAGACGATGTAGGCGGCATCGTGTGTTTGATGGGCAGTGACTAGGCAATAGCCTGCTTAAAACAGACATTCAGTAATTTTGTTCATTTATCACCCTATTTCATGTCCGCTGTGGCTCTCTCTACATTGAGCTACAGTTCACCCTGCCTTGTGTTAGCCGATTTTCTTACTTTTTTAAAAATCTAACATGCACCCCCATTTCGCAGGGTGAAGAAAAATGCACCTTTGTTTATTGTGATGAGATTTCTAAAGCGACATGCCTCTTTGTTGGCTATCACAGAAAAATATAAACAGCAAATGGTGTGACCATCTAATGCGACCTTTATTTTTCTATCAGTTTCATCTGTGACCAAGATTTGGTCGCTCTAAGGTTGCCTCTTAGTACGCCTTGATTATGTTCATTTATCTTGTTGTGCTCTGCTTACAATGCATTGATTAAAAACATGTCCTAGCTTCTTTTTGAATTCCACATACTTTATCGTTTTTCACCTGTAGAAGCTACTCCTGGTAAACATTCAGGCAAAGACATTGTAACCTCAAAGAAACGTGTATTGGAATTTGAGCACTGTACAAAGTAATTATACTATTTCATAGCTAGAATCAATATTTATTAAGGGTTATAACAGTGTTGTATTTGATTTCATAACAGCAAAACTGCATTCAGAGAAGGACTCTGAAAGGTTCTCACACTGAGTGTGAGAGGGCCGATGTGGGAAACCATTTTAGGTCAAGTGAGTTGAAGTTAGCGTAAAAAAAAACAATTAAATGTTGTGATGCCCGAAAATTCAAGTTGTTGTTTTCAGTGTCCTCTTCTTGCAGATTTTTATCATGAAAACATTTCGATGTGCTGTTGCGTTTACCCCATCTATGCTTCTTGCATTTTTTTACAGCGCAAGCACCTCCTGCAGATTGGGGGACGTGGCCTCCGAGAAATTGGTGTGAATGCCATGAAGGCTGTATTGGCACATGACGTGCAAGTGCTGTACAGCCTTCATGGCAGAAAAGGGAAAAGGGCCTTTGTGAACCTGAGGCTCTGTAGATTAGTGACAGGTTTAACTTGTTCATTGTTTTATGTGTGTGTACCCATGTGTATTCTCTGTACTGCAGTGCTTCATGTGTACTATGGTATTTCTGTTCTTGTATGCAGATGTCATCTGCCAAAAAGCAGGGTGCAACCAGGCGGAGGCCCTCAACTTTATTAAGAGGTGGCTGCCAGGGTCTGGAGATCGCTGTGGGGGCAGGAAGCGGCGCTTCAGAGAAGCATTTGTTGTGGAGCAGCCCGATGATCCCTACTCTCAGAGTGCCTATTATCGGCTGCTCGCGGCAGCTAGCTTCCTGCCCAGCCACAGCAGCCAGGGCCTTGACAGCACCACTGCCACTGTGCCCCCAACGCAACCTGACCTGCAGTAGAGCGGGCCTTTTTTAGTTGTGTATATATATTTTTCAATGTATACATTTTTTGTTGTACCAAATAAATAAAAAAAAACAAAGAATAAATGGTCTGCAGACTGTCGGTGGTGCACTGTTCGGCTAGCTTATGCTGATTCGGAAGCACCATCACCATGTTTTAGTTACAAAAAAAATGCTCTAAGCTGTATGAATATTCTCGATTATCATGTGGGGGACATATGTGGGGATTGCAAGTGGGGGACATACGCTTTCAGCATTTACTTCCTAACGACTTTTTTCGATCTGCTGTACCAAATACCAGTACCAAATAAAGCACTCCCTATTGCAAAAAATAAATTGGTAAAAAAAATAAACTACACTTCTAGTGTTAGCAAAGGGAATGACGTATAAAAGATGAAATAGATCGAGTAACTGTTTTCAGTTCTCAGCATTCAATTTTCTGTTGCCCCAAGTATACAGGGCTGCAAAACTACAAGAGCGGGTCATCGAGGCATATTGTTTAAATCTTCCGGTAAGAAAAATTCTCTACTAATAATGGTTACATAATGGCAAGCCAATCAGTAGCCAATATTCGTCGTGCAGGAAACATCGGTGTAATAACGGCCTTTCATTGGCTGCAATGTGGCCCTGGATTGGTCCAATGTCGGCCGTACATCCGTAGCCAATATTCGTCGTGCAGCGAACATCGGCGTAAAAATGGCATGTGATTGGCTGAAATAGGCCCAATGTTGGCCGAACATTGGCAGCTTTGTCGGCAATACGATGGGCCTTCGTCGGCCCAATGTTGGTTGCATACTGGCTAAAACATCGGCAAAACGTCGGCCCATCATTGGCTTGAACGTCGGCCCGACATTGGAAGAAGTTGCACTTCCGACGTCGGTGCCGATGTTAGCCGATGTTGGTCCAAGATTGGTCCAACGGCGGCGCAATATAGAAGAGCTGCTTTTGTTGATATGCCACCCCTCATGTAAAACCTGTTTCTTTAGGGGCCTTTGAGGTATAATAAATAAATAAATAAATAAAACAAATAAACAATAAACAGTCTCATAGTCTGGGCTGTAGCCCGGTGCCTTAAAGCGGGACCCGTTGCGTGCTCGGATGCAGTCGTCGCTTGGGTGCCAGGTCAGCATACCACTGTAGGGGGCATCACCAGGTCTAGGCGTAGCCGCACACTGTCAGCGAAGTCGGCTCGCTGGACGTGGACGGCAGCTCCAGTCTTTTCGAGGGCGCTCGCCGTACCGGAGATGCACGCAAGACCACTCACCCAGAACTCGTGCCTGGCCACGCCGACACGCCGTGTCCCGAGAACGTCAGTGGCTCGAGGACAGGAACCCGGCCTATCGAACCTCGCGCGTAGTTGCCGATTCGCCCTAGGCTCCCTTGCGTCGTCTTGTCGGCGTCCGAACAGCTTCGTTCTGCGCGAGCGTCTCCTCTTCTTTTTTCATTGAGCGCTCTTCGATGCCTATTCATTCTTGTCATCTTCTAGGTGATGTGGTATTGTCGTCTGCTATGTTCCCATTTTCCAATCTACTACATCACAAACGGCTACGAGGGACGAACGGGTGCCGCTCTAAAGAGTTTCGCTCCTAAAGTTTGTAAGGAAGGTTTGAGATTTATTTATGGTTTGAAGAATAGGACGCCCTCCTTAAGACATGAATGATGTCACAATCCCGTCGCATACGTCCTGAAGCACAATATTCCATACAGTGGCACATAACCGAAGGTGGGTATGTGCCACAAGTGTTTAACAGTTTAAATCTACCAAGGAACAGTTAGTACACCCGTCGGTCATCAAAACACGTGGGCGTTAAGGAAAACCTGACATCAGCAGCGTTGACCTGACGAATGCAAAGAGCAAATGTGAGGCTACAAGCAGGAATGTATCCCCAGCATCCTGCATGGCAATCAATTATTCTACCACAGAATCACGCCAGGTTTCTTCAAACCGACATGCATGTTCGTAAAACGCAAACTGTGGTTGCAGTGGCGGCTATCCAATTTTAAAAACAACACAGGTGTACTCCTCTCATGCAGCCGTCGCAGCGTGTTAAGGTCGATTGTACGTAGGTGCCATCCACTGAATTTCATTTATGTAGCAGTGTCCAGGGCTACCGTCCTCGAAAGCACATGCGCTTCATATCAGCTTATCGCCTCGGGTGCTGCTAAAATAGTCATGTTTCTGTTGGCACCATTGCACAAGTGCAAACTGGTCATATAAACATCTGCAAGTGTTCAGCATATGTCTGTGCAAGATATATTTGTACTTATATTTAGCGTCATTTCGTAACGTGTCACCCAATAAAAAGATTACAAAACGGTCATTTTTCCCGCATGCTTTGCATAACGTCGATTCCCAAGGTATCAGGGATCTGTCCATTTTTTTATCCTTTTTAGGTGTACATTGCAAGCACGAAGTCGGAATGAGATCGCCGTACACGGATACTATGTACCCTATATCATCATCATCATCATCAGCCTGATTGCGTCCACTGCAGGACAAAAGCCTCTCCCACGTTCCGCCAGTTAACTCTGACCTGTAACCTATATGCCTGCGTATACAAGCAGCAGGAAAATGATGAGGCGACCCGACCTATACTTAAATCTGCCTACTACGAAGTACTTCTTCCACGCAAATGAAATATTCGGCAGAACAAAGTTGACTGCGCAGGAAAAGAAAAGACAAAGCCATGATGCCACCTGAAATGCGCAGAACAATCATGTCGATTTTGGACACTTTTGAATGAACCTGTAGCATCTTGAAGGGGGCAAATCTCTGAAGATTGTGCACATGGTTGCGCCGCGAGCGCCGTGCAGTTGCCGCTGTCTCTGGCACAATTCAAGCGTTGTGCTGTAGGAGAAGAGCAAGATGAAACTTGGTGGTGAAGAGAGACTCTAGTATGGTGAAATCTTTCTCTCACACACATATATATAGGCTGCCGGGGAAAAGAAGTACACGTTGTCGGCTCACTCGTCCAAACTGCTTAACCACTCCGCGTAATTGGACGGATCTTATGCATAATTTTGTCGTTCACGTTGTTTTCTTTTTTGTTTATTTGTAAGTGCCACGTTGAACAGAGGGCTTTTCGTGCGGCGATACACGCTATATATGCTTTTTAACAAGCGCAGCCTAGGTCCGCGAAAAAAAAAGACAAGGAAGTTGAATATGCTGAAGACAAGATGGCTCCTTGTCTGACTTCTCGTGTTAGCGCATAATTGTTTTACATTTACGGGGCCAGAAACCCTCTACTGAACGCTCAGCATTCTGTGCACGACTCAAGGGATCTTCTACTCATCCACATCAAGTCGCGGGTGGCGAGGACAGACCGACCAACTAGCGCTTCGCTGATCGTTACTGGAGGAGCTGAACGCCTGCCTACTCGCAACCGAAAAGCTCGCATTGTGGATCGTCTCAAGGTCAAGTGGGTAGTTTGACGCTCAGAGAACACCAAGCAAGAGGCCCGAACGTTGATCAATGATCCCAATGCCGACATCGCCAAGCTCCAAAGTGTTCTCGAGCGCTTCTGCGCAAGTAATGTGGAACTATCAAGCATCAATGCCGCTCGTGAAGAGCCCATTACTGACGACGAGCTTGAGGCGGAGTATAGGACTGCAGCACAGTATAGCGAGCAGGTGAGAGGTATGCTCTATAAATTGCGTTGTCATATCGTCGCTTTAGGGCGTGTTAGAAACCAGCCGCTAGCAACAGCATCAGTTCAGTGTCCTGCTCCGCATGTCACGAGTGTGTGCAGATCAGACCACTTCGTGTACGCCATGTACATGCGTGGGGTTTCGGTGGCTTCTCCTTATTAAGGACGGAGCACTATCTAGCGATTGCCACAAGAGGCCGCAGTGCACCGGACGTGCCCCAGCGAACCGTTAGCTCAGCGCGGGAGTGCGAGCTGGAGAAAAAAATTCCGCCATATCCACGAAGTGAATGATGATGAGTGGGCGAAGCTCCGGAGGTAAAACTGGTAAACCATGAATCCTCTGTACATTTTGCCCACTCGATTTTATTACATCGCTCCCCCTAGCGTACGTCGCCGCACTAAATCGAACGATTGCCTTCAACCAATGACACGTGCCATATGTGACATCATTCCTATTTTATAAGATCTCGCGTCTTTCATCAACTACAAGCACCGCTTTCTAGTTTATAACATCTTGCATCTTTTCATCATCAGCTACAAGTACCACCATCTAGTAAACACTACAAGAACTAAACGAGAGGTGGCTACATACAGGAGATGGTACCGCCATCTAGTGAACACTGCAAGAACTAAACTAGAGGTGGCTAGATACAGGGGACGGTACCGCCATCTAGTGAACACTGCAAGAACTAAGCTAGAGATGGCTAGATACAGGGGACGGTACCGCCATCTAGTGAACACTGCAAGAACTAAACTAGAGGTGGCTACATACAGGCTACAGGGGACGCACAGCCCACGCCCTAAGGAGCTTCGCCCCTAAAAGTGGCCGTTTGCCATCGATCGGAAAGCAAGTCGGCTTCTCGTATGTACGCTAATGGTGACGATGGCTCCGCTGGGCACGAGAGGCATTCACATTACGGAGGTACCAGCAGCCACCGATCCAAGCTTCGCCACACTCCACTGCAAATGTTGAGAAGAGTTCCTGGGCGTACATATACCCAGGCAGCACAGAAGGTTGGCCCAATATTGGGGATAGATCGGCATTGCCTGGCCCATGAACGGCCCAGTTTTCACAACGTACCGCCAAGATTGGCTGTGCCAGCCAAATAGAACGGCGACGTTGGACCAGCGTTCACAACGTACCCCCAATATTGGTTCTGCCAGCCGAATAGAACGGCTATGTTGGACCAGCATTAACAATATTCCGCCAATGATGGCTGTGCCAGTCTATTAGATTGGTTATATTGGGCCAGCTTTCAGAGCTTTCCGCCCATATAGGCTGTGCCGGCTGATTAGAACGGACACATCGGGCCAGGTTGTACAAGTAGCAGCCAATATGGGCGGAGCCATCCAATAAGACCGGCATTATTGGCCCGCCGTTTGACCGTTATTGCCGGCGTCAGCTGAAAAGTCAACATCACGGTGTCATAATATTAGAATATGAGCCCATTTCTGCGGCTGCTGCTTTTTGGCGCTGTTCTGGCCCCAATTCACGCACCGATTTTTCAAGTTAGAGAGAGAGTAATATATGTGCCGGGCACAATATTAGAACTATCTTTTCGTCATTAAACCATGCCCCGCCACGGCGGTCTAGTGGCTAAAGTACTCGGCTGCTGACCCGCAGGTCGCGGGTTCGAATCACGGCTGCGGCGGCTGCATTTCCGATGGAGGCGGAAATGTTGTAGGCCCGTGTACTCAGATTTGGGTGCACGTTAAAGAACCCCAGGTGGTCGAAATTTCCGGAGCCCTCCACTACGGCGTCTCTCATAATCATATGGTGGTATTGGGACGTTAAACCCCACATATCAATCAATCAATCAATAAACCATGCACAGTTGGTTGAAATGCATAATCGTTGGTTGAAGTTGTGCAAGGCAGACTTTTTAAGTGAGAAAAAATTACCGATCAAGTTTCTCTGTCAGACGTGACGTACGATGCGGTGCTATCCGTACGTATGACGAAGCTGCTGCGGATACCGCTGTCTTACGCGTGCATGTAGACATCGAATATCTGACGCAAATCTTATCGTATCATGTGTCGGGCTAGCTATCTACGCGACCTATTCGAATCTGTTTTGCGTTCACAGCACAGTACGTGTTAACGGCACTTGCTGCTGCTTGACGTGTGGGAAGAGTGGGGGTCGTCAGTTGCGTTATGGTGACTGAATCATACAACATATGCAGTTGCCGTGATCTAACACACAGACGCGCGTGTGCACGCACGCACGCGCTATATTCATGCAACGACCACACGAATTCCCAACAACATCGCAGCGAACGGTTGGTAAGGTGTTGCGGAGTGTGTGGGCGTCGTAGCCAGCTCGTTGCGAACGTGAATTTCGGCGTGGAACGCTTCTTTTTTATGTACTTTTTTTACGTGTGCACAAAACGGTAGGCTGCGCGATACGAGCAGTACGACACACAAAAACAGAAGAAACGTGAATGCATAGGGCAAATCGTTAATAACAAAAAAAAAACACGCACGCTCACGCCACTGCAGTGGCTAGAGCGTGCGTGTTTTTTTGTTATTAACGAAGCACATGTGCTTCCATGAAACATGACAGCCAAGAATGATGAAGTATTCATTTACATACAAATTAGTATGAGTTGCTGAAACTCACGCAAAAGACCATAATTTTCTTCCTTGGATATTGATCGAGTGCCTTGGAATTATGCTATGTGAATTTGACACATCAACAGTGCATTATGATTCCCACCATAAGGGGCCACAATCTTGACAAGTAATAGAAGTACTCTTCCCACCTGATGTGCACCTAACGTAAAGAGGCCTTGTTTCTCAAGTTAGCTATATATATATATATATATATGGAGCACATCACCACTGGAGAAATATACCAGGTGTAACCAGAAAAAGGCGCACCTGCAGTTTTAAAGTTTAAAAGAAGCAATGACATGCCAACCATCCAAAATAGAATGCCCGAGAAAGGAGCATCAATCAGTATTACAGCAGCTAAAAGCCTGCTAACAGCTGAAGGTAGTCATGCTGCTCTTCCATTCAAGTATAGTGTACACTGAGAAAAGATACTGAAGATACACCATCAGCAAATGACAAAACCAATACAGACAGAGTTTTCTCTTATAATACAAAAAGTCTTTCGCTGAGGAGGCAAATAAGTCATTGGCACACAATAAGTGCACAAAAAGAAAAGCTGTCGCACGAGGCTCTCAGTGCTTAGACAACACAGGCAAAAATACAGTAGACTGAAGAAGAGAAAGCCCATAGCAACAGTTACCATACTCCTGAGTTCTTGCTTTGCGTGCAAATGAAGCTAGCGTGAAGATGAACACTAGATTAAAGCACCACAATCAATAACTGGAAGTCAATGCTTTAGGAATAATACAAAGTACTGAAGAAGCATGCAAAGAGCATTCCTGTGAAGGCAAATATAAAAAAAAGACTTAAAGCTCTGTGGCCCTGAACAAGACCACACCACAACCAATCGAAGAGCCGTTCGGACACACCAGCAGTTCTGGCCAACACTAAAAAGTCACAAAAACATACCTTTAATGCCTTTTTTGCAAGAGAACTTCAAAAGAAATGTGCATACACCAATGCCAGAAGTATCGATAGAAGCTATTACTCGTATTCAGCTCTTCATTGAAACACTGACAGAAGATACTTGTACCTGAATGCTTAATTACTTTGGTACAACTCAAGAGCGCCGACGCCAAGTGGCAAAAAATTATGATGGAAGACTACAATGTGATCAAATGCACACGTCAACCACCAACCAAGGTCCTATGCTAGAGTGAATATCGCAAAAAATCTTGAATGCCTAATGTCACTGGCTCATACTCAGCGTTCTCAATCAAAATCTTGACCTCCCACACAGCATATTATTTCAACAACCTGCCACCTCTCACCATGTCATGAAACAAGCTCGAGTGTACACAAACCCTCCTCACCATTATATAGTTAGATAGCTCCACTAGTGCTTCACTCTCGGAACACATAGACCAGGGCCGTAACTAGACGGGTAGTGAGGAGGTTCTGAGCCCGTGAAGTATTTTCGTGCTCTGACTTTTCATCAACAATAGCATAATCTGGGCAAGTTGGTTCATCGTGGTTGTGTTCTAGTAACAGTGAGAGAAGTTCAGGAAAAGACAAAAAGGACAAGAAAGAGCGCTGACTGCCAACTAAATTTTATTGAAGGTACTACGCCCACTTTTATACAGAGTACAAGAACAGTGCTCATGCACAACGACACATGTGAGACCATGATAATATAATCTTAACTGAGAAAAGAATACTCTCTCTCCGAATGGATGAGTGAAGGTATACTGATGCACTGATTCATGGCCTTCCTGACAAGAAAAAGCTTTCACAGTCTCTCTTTCATTTCTTGTTCTTGCTTTTTTCAAAAACAGTGTTTTATGAAACATAGAACTGCACTTACATTCTTTACAGTGTATGGCCATGCGACTAGCATAGCCATTCTTAACATTTTAAGCATGCTGTCTTGCTCAAACATTGGGGCACTGCCCAGTTTGTCTTATGTTTACGTTTCCACATGTCAATAGTATCTCATACACAACATTATATTGGCATTCAGTATACCTATTCTCGTGACGAATGGTGAAATAATGGCTATTCCTGTTGCTTTTTAGTACACACACTTTTGAAAACTTGCAAGGGATGGCAAATAACAAGATAAAATGATATCGGCTCGCTATTTTATTTATATTGTGAAACACCTTATGTACGTACGGTATAGCATGCAAAGATCTTTGGTCATTCTGTTTTTATTTTGGTCCTGTTTTGTTTAACTTGACTTTCTGCAGGAGGGTTTAGCACATGGGTGTGGTGGTGCTGTTGGGATATCCAGCATCCTTTAGTCTTTTAATCTGGTTTTTAAGGCTTACCTCATCCTTGTGCTCACATGACTTCTGAAGGGTGGCCTCAATGCACGTGGTAGCAATTCCTCTGTGTAAATTGTGTAAATGTGTAATTATGTGTTATGATGTACTAAAAAAGATGTCCCAAGAATCAGAATAAGTGACAGTAGTCAAAGTTTTTGTCACTGCCTTTATACAAATACCAGTTTATTTGTTGCCTCCTGCAGTATTTTAGGGCCTCTTATATAGATAGGATGTTTTCTCACTTTTATTACATTTTAGTATTGATGATGCCATATGCTCAGGAGGTACAATGTCGTTATGTTCTTTCTGATAACTTCTAGCTTCTGAGCAAAGATAATGTTTCAGAAAAATGAAAAAAGGCTAGCATAATATTAAGACATGAGAAGAAAGCAGAGTTTATCAAAAAATCAATGCATTAGTTGGGAATGAGAAAAAAAGATGGATGACAGGTCAGTAATGTCAATTAATTTATATTAAGACACATGAAATGTAGCAGAGGGTGTCAGGTGATTAGTTCAAATGAGATCGAGAAATTATCAGCCATAATATGAAATTGGCTCATACAGGACAGGGAACATTGATTGGGCTTCCTCCCTGCAGTGGACATAATATAGGCTTAACGCTAACAATGAGCAAAGCCTGTGAAATTAATGCTCCATGAAATGAGCAGTACTGCACAGATTGCTGTGCTAGACTTCCCATTTTGCATGTTTTTACCAGCTTATCCTGCTCGCTGTGCAGACACAAAGCTTCACCAGAAAAACAATGTTATACTTGGTGAGGATAATGCCAGTGAATGCAGTGTTTTATCTACAGCTTTCCTTGCTTAAGTCCTCCTCCAAACTATACGATTTTTCTTGGAAATGTTCTGCTTACAGCACACCAACCGATCAAGTGAAACAACTTTATTGGAGTCCTGCAGGACGCGCCCTAGTATGCAATCACCATTCCACTTCACGTTACAACATACTGGTGGTAAAAATATTCTCTGGCAGAGTACAGAAGTGCATGCACTGAGCTAGCTTGTGCAGCGCGGTCTATTCCAGACAGCTGAACCTATGTTTGGTACAGAATTTTGTAACCACACGATGCTTGTACAGATTAAATGTGGCCACACATAGCAACTTCTGAGCTTTTTTTATGAAATGATCTCGCAGTATCTGAAAACATTTGTTTTTTTGTTTACTTCATAGTTCTCAGTGAAATATTTCTCTTGTTCCTCTCATTGAATAATGGCATTTGGTGGGGCTAAGGTGTTCCTAATGCCTCACTATGAGATCAGAAAAACGATTCTCCTTGAAATTGCTTCACAAGCATTTTCTAAGATATTGAATGACACTGCTTGCACATGTACAAACATTTGCTAGTTTTATTGAGGGTTGATGATAAAGGGAATCAGTTGGTGCATCCAAGCCGTACAGAGATTGACTGGCCCTGAAAAGGGCCGTTTTGTTTTATATCTTGCAGCTTGTTCCAGGTAGACAGGGCTTCATTCTGTAGAAATGGTAACTTATCACACTGGTTCCCCAGCATGAAGAACATAACTTGATGCTAACACTGACTCAGATGTTCTGAAATGTCATAGAGGGTACATGAAGGCTGGGTACATGAAGGTTGCAGTTATACTAACTGTACAGTCAGCATGCTTGTGTGATATGTGCATAGCTGCATCAAAGTCACGTGTGAGAATTGCGTGAACAGCTGAAAATCTCAATGGCAGCATAGCTTAAGAAGTCTGTCATCCCTTTTTTGCCAGTTTCGAATATCATCCTTCTCTTTTCATGCATCTTCTTTCAATATATCTGGGATTTTGGTTCCCAAAACCACGATATATTAATGAGAAGCAAATTTTGAACATCTGGTGTTCTTTACCATCTTCACTTGTTTGCAGCGCAACACCAGAAACACAGGACAGGGAAGGAGCAAAAGAGAAAGAAAAGATGGCGCCGACTCCGAAAAAGACGGCACTGACATCCTGACACGCACATGTCGTGATGTAAGCTGCCCAAAGAGTGGCCTCCCATGAGAATAGTGAAGAATTGGGAATAGGATCTACCAGTAAGGGCTTTGTGTGCAATTCACAATTAGTGAAAAAGATCCACCAGGGGTGAACCACATGTACATGGTGCACTCCGGTTGAGAGAGAGCAGAGTAGAACAGATGTGCCAGACAGGAGATTATAAATGGTTTTGTCTGGAGCTGGTGCCAGACCGAGCTCTGATTAAGCGTAAGAGAGTATTGAGCGCCAGGCCAATCTGATCCCATTCCTGTGATGGGGTGCAATGTGATGACAGGTGCGAATTCCATTTTCTTTTTTTTTTCCATGGGTTTAGGGAAATAATTTTTCAGGGATCAGATGGAAATACCTCCGACATACATACTAACATGCTTATTCTTGGGCGTCTCATGCCTAGCCACCAGATGGGGAGAAAAAGGAATGTTTCCCAAAATGTGCGATAAAGTGTTTGGTGCTACGCCTTGACGGAAGTATTGATAGGTGCTTTGGAAATCGGTACGCCATTTCTGTAATCGTTAAATATGCAACTGCATGTGCCACTGCTAGGGATAGCGTGACACTCCCAGCCATTTCGGGGTAAGCCGTTTTAATCTACATGGAGATGTTAATGAGCCCGTTCTCTATCACAACAGTAGCTGTGGCCATTCCTTCAACTAGGCCTACTGCAGCGCCAACTAAACGTCTGCATGAATTTAGCGCTAGTACCGTACATAATAATCAGCATGTGCCTTGGGTTCACTTCGATGGTGTTTTGAATTCATCTTGCGTGACAATGGTTTAAGTTGCACGCGTGCCTTAACCATTACTGCAATAGGAGACCATGATTTATCGTCACGCATGGTGTTGCTTAGCTCGGTCCTCAGTGTTCGAAGCAGGTTCCGCCTTGTGAGTGCCTGAGAGAGGCACAAGAGTTGATTTCTGCTCTGTGTTTCTATAATTCTCTAGCCTGTATTATACAGGAAGCGGATAGTGCTGGTGTGCGTCAGCTGCCTCGGTGCGCTCTCAACCGCCTGCCTGGTAAGACTGATAGCTCATTCTATCAGCGCCTTGTCGTACTCCCTCCGCACACTGCGACATGTCCTCCACTTGGAGGACATGATGACGGAACAAGATGATACGAAGCCCAAAACCGCAATGTTTGCAAGCCACAACCCGAGCAAACAATTCAACGGTGAGGCCAGAAAATCTACCTGACCAGGCCTGGAGCAACAAGCCAGAGGCCAGAGAGCATATTCTTGGCTGGATAGATGGATGGATGTGGCTGTACCCTTTAGATCGGGTGGCGGCTAACGCCACCTAGCCGTAATGTTTAGTGAACTAACCACTAGATTTATTTTCCCCCTTTAAATAGTAAAGTTGGATGGGTACTTTGAAGTGAAGGGTTTAATTTTCAATCGTGTCTTTACTTTAGCCACCAATGAGATAACCTCCTTCTAGTTAAGTCTACCCGCTTAAAGTCTATTTTGCCCTCCCTGTCCCTAAACACCAGTGCTTTGAAAAACTCTGCGCCATCATCTTGAACTATAAGGTGAAGCCCTTTACAGAGCATTGTCAAGTGTCAAGAACTAAGCTAGAGATGGCTAGATACAGGGGACGGTACCGCCATCTAGTGAACACTGCAAGAACTAAACTAGAGGTGGCTACATACAGGCTACAGGGGACGCACAGCCCACGCCCTAAGGAGCTTCGCCCCTAAATGTGGCCGTTTGCCATCGATCGGAAAGCAAGTCGGCTTCTCGTATGTACGCTAATGGTGACGATGGCTCCGCTGGGCACGAGAGGCATTCACATTACGGAGGTACCAGCAGCCACCGATCCAAGCTTCGCCACACTCCACTGCAAATGTTGAGAAGAGTTCCTGGGCGTACATATACTTAATGTCGGTGCCTCGGTGGTTTTCCTGCTGTCTTGTTCAAATAATCAGACACGAAATACTAGACGAGAAAGGACTCCTTTTCCTGGCTTTTGAAGTTTAAAGAGCGCGCTTCAGATTGTAGATGAGGAATAATGGTTGCTTTCAAGATTACAGAAAAAAAGTGCGAGGGTAGCTGCTGAGTGGCACAGATTACGTGAACCGGATCTTTTGTTCAGGGCTACACGCTTGCTGAACAAGACAGTCCTTCCCATTCCCGTTTGTTTCTACGTCTTATTTTTTCTGTCTGCAATTACGTTTCAACAGTCCTAAATGTGCATAAATTTACAGCGTCCAAAGGAATAAAGCTAGTTGATAGTTTGCGCTATTTCCAATTACGCTTCTTTACTTCCTGTGTTCGTCCGATTGTAAGCGCAACGACATATACCATATACATGCACCAACTCGGCCTGCTAGAAGCTTTTTTTGAATTTTCATAATCATAAGGCGGTTTTGGGACGGTAAACCTCAGAGATCGTCTAAGAAAGTTTGAATAACTTATAGTCACCCGTTTGTTTCGAAGACGCTGAGTATAGAATAGATGAATCAGTCGAGAACAAAGGTGAAAATTGCCAAAAAATCACCATGTCACCAGTCATAATTTTGGGTCGCCACGAACCCCTCCAACTTCCAAATTTAGCGAAAATTAGCCACCAGTGGTAAACCCGCTAGGGCAGTTTGAAAATGGTGCAGTTCCTGCATCTTTAACTGCAGTGTTTAGTTTTCTTAATCGGAGGGTGCGGGATGCCGACGCACAGCAAAGAGGGTCGCCGATGTAGAGTTAGTGAGTGCTGCGTTTGGCAGTCATGGTCATGTGCACGGACACAGTTTGGTGATAGAACAGGAACGTATTAGGGGAACCGCTGGGTGCCGAAATCTGACAGCGAGACGCAGTCATCGAATGTGTGGGGTCGACGGCGGCAATCGTGGGCGAAACGTTCGGAAGTGCAGGCGGCGTAGCAATATGGTCGATTATCAGACGTCCTCGAATGATTGGCTTTAAGGGTTTGCTCAAAATGCAGTGTAAAGAGGTGGTAGTGTGGGCTGTTTGTGTGTGATGTAAGGTGGTCGAGAAAAACTTGCACAGTGTCCACATACGTGAGTAGCGGGGCCATAGGCTGTACAGCTTAAAGATAGGGGACAGGAGCGGCCACAGGCTGCACTGCACGAGCGTAATGAACAGGCGTGGATGCGGGCAGCTCTTGGTGCGCAAGGAAAACAGCACGGGAAACCTCCCCCGAAAAAACAGTTTAAAGTGACGCACTCCGGTAGATGGTGGGCTCCTGAGTACATGACAATAAGGAAAATAAGGAAAGTTGGCGGGCAACTTCCTCGCGGACGAAGTCTCAGACCTGCTGAAGCAACATCGTATGGTCAGCCATGGTGTCGAGAATTCACAGTGATTATCCACCTGACGAAGCCTGCGCAGTCAGGGCTTATTGCTTCTTCAACTCACCGCAACTTTGACACATCCTGTGAGCTTCTGAAACTCTGCCCGTATTTGTAGCCAAGAGCATGTGAAATGTGCCATTGTTAATGTCATTCAGAATTTGCGTGATCCTGTCAGACTCGGATAAGTGTCGTTGACACGGCTCTAAAGGCCAACGACGTGGTCGATATAAATTGCGAAGCTTACTGAAGTCAGTTGTAAGCACGAGTGCTCCTCTGCGCGCTGTTTGCAGACAGCCGATAAACCAAAGATTTAATAGGAGGACGTCTTGAAGTCGATTCATCTGGGGATGTTGTGTTTGTGGTTGTACAATTAGGTTATGTCAGATAACATATTTCGTGAACTAGCTTGTGGGAGTGATCCCACTTATTATGTGTGCTCACCAGTTCGTAGTTTTCAATCCAGTCTCTCATGCTGGTCTAATCTGTACCGCCAAAAAAACCATTGGGCTCTGTCGCCGAAGAATCCCGGTGCAGGTGGTGGACTGCGGCATAGGGGCCGGTCAGTTTGCGCTGTCAGTCATGATAAGCGGAAGCGTCTGGCTTCGCAGCTTCAGAGCGTAGTGCGGTGATGTGCAGTACCTTGAGCAGAGGTTCGTTGGTCGTCTATGGGTGTGATGATTGTGCGCGGTGAGGCAGCATGAAAACTGTCGAGACTCCGCAGGCATAGCAACGATTGGAAACACGAGACTTTTCAGTCAAGTGTTGGCGATGCTGCTGGATGTAGGTGCATCTTCATCTTAACAATACATATCAATAGATTTGCCCAATAAAACATCCTAAATACAAGATATCAATCGCATCGCAGTGTCCTTTTCAGATAGAACTACTCTTGTGTGTGCTTGGGCGCTGGGCTTGCCTTGGACGTATGTTTATATGCATTGACAATCAAAGTAATAAAGCAGCTGACAGTCAGGGCAAGTGGGCCGTGTCTCTCGTTCATGGCGTGTCCTGTTTGTTTGCTCTGTAGCTTTTACCTAAATAAAAGCTACAAGATAGCTTTGGAAATTTGATAATCAGTTTATTTCTCGTAATAGACGTGAAAGCCAAAATATTTTGCACTTCACTTTGGAAAAAAAAGCTAATCAGTAGAAAACTATAAAATATATGTATATATGTTTAATTTCCATTTTCCCTCATTTCAATACCGTAGAATGCAGATTCAACGGTAGGTTGGTCAGTCAGATTTTATTTGTAGACCTCAGTGAAGAGACCAGCGTGCAATGGGATCCACCTACGTTGGACAAGGCTGGTTAAGCCTGACCAGCATTAGTATATGAAGTATATTAAGTGTGATTTTACACATGACAACCACAATATGGTTATATCGGACGCTGTAATGAGTGCCCCGAAAATTTGCAGTTCGTAAAGGTCTTTACGTGCAAAAACATAAGCACATGCGCCTATAAACGTGAGTAATGCTTCCGCCATGATCGAGATGTGATTTTTGCTGCCTTCGGGTTGGTATCATTTAAAAAAAACTAAAATTATCACTTCGGGTAAAAAGGTACAGCTGCTGTGGTGAAAGATTAGATTTTCTTTTGTGTGGCATCGTACCTTTTATAATCAGAATTCGTCAAGTCTGAAGCAAAAATATTTTTTCTGGGGTTAGGGGGAGACCTTGTTGACCATTTCACTATTTCAGAACGACTGTTTTCATTGGGTACTGACGGTGAAACACCCCTACCATAAACATTTTGGAGGTTGCCGGGAGGGCTGCAGCGCTTAGGGCAGCCGCTTTGACTATGGTTCCGGAATGCAAATAGTATTCGTGGTGCTTGAGAGTGTTGTTTTGCCTATTATGTCTATCAGATCAAGACAACGCACTGCTGCATAGGCATGTTCTCCAATTTCCACAAAATATCCTCGCTGCCATGGTACTCAGCCGACGCTACCCTCTACCACAAAACGTAGGCACGTAAGACCATTACAGCCTTGCCCTAAATATTAAATCCTAAAGAGGAGCAGAGGGAATAGGTGCTAGCCTGCGAGAACCTGGAACATCAGTTCAGTCTCACTGACTGAACTCGCAGGGTGGTTTCAGCAAGCGGATCTCTGAAGATCTACAACCTTTTTTGAACCTGATTAGCTTTCGCTCTTCTTTCTTGAACGGCCCACCACTGGAGAAGTCACCATGCGTGGGTGTAATATTGCCATCATGTGACGTCACATGGTTACGTCATGGCAAAGTCAAAATTTGGCGATCCGTCAAGGTATGATGAAACCCTTTGGTGTCATTATCACGAGAAGATCTGTTTATTTACACGTGTCTGTGGTGACACCGTGGGATACCAATGCAGCCGACAGTCAACTTTCGTACTTCGCACTATTGTGCCTCCCACCGCTTTCTAGTGTATGCTTTTCAAAGATGATTGTTCCAACTTCATGCTTCCACGCAATGGCCAAGACGCCGTGATTGTGGTGTTCTAGTTGAAGTGGAGAGGATGAGGCACTTCGTTGAGAGACGAAGTCCAAGCACAAGCAGGGAGACTACTAGACATCCACATTTCGATAAGTTCCATTAAAAGAGCTAGAGAAACCGGAAGGATAGGCAGAGAGGTCAGCCAACTGCTGTGGCTTTGTTGACCGCCCTGCATTTGGGGTGGGGAAAACGGAATACTAGAAAGTAAGGAAGAGCAGCAAGAAAAATACAAAGAAGAACAGTAAGGAAGAGATTGATGAAATGTTAGCTTCAAACTACACACACGATAACACATTGTTAGTTAACATGCCCTCGTGATGTCCTGTGAACCTCAAAAAAGCACAAGAGAGCTTTCGTACCCTTGCACATATGCGAAACCGCAGGCCGAAGCCCCAGGATCTTGTTTTCTTTGAGTGGTCTTGAATCTAAGCCATAGACCTTGGCTTCCATTCCAAGTCTTTGAGCTTGGTATGATGGGCCGTGTACACCACTGCCCATGTGATCAAGTGTCTCCTCACAGGCAGAAACGTTGCACGCCGCACTGCTGGTCATTCTCACGAATAATGCACGATTGGTGTACGCGCAAATACATGCTGCGCAGCAAAGCTGCAAGGCGTTGTGTTATCCTAATTGGCAAACGAAGTTGCAAATTTGGGGCAATTGGATGCATTGATTTATTGATTTGTGGGGTTTACCGCCCGGAAACCCTCATATGATTATGAGAGACGCCGTAGTGGAGGGCTCCGAAAATTTCGACCACCTGGAATTCTTCAACGTGCACCCAAATCTGAGTAAACGGGACTGCAACATTTCCGCCTCCATCGGAATGGCAGCCACCACAGCCGAGATTTCTGGTACTCGGCTGCGGGTCAGCAGCCGAGTACCTTAGTCACTAAACCATCGTGGCGGCGCTCAATTGAATATAGGCGCACGTTAAAAAAATCCTGCGTATTCTAATGTAGTGACGAGGCGAGCAACTTATTGCAATGGCGTGTGGAGTCTATTGGTAAGAGTGGTATGGGTGGGTGTCCGTAGATCTCGGATATTATAAAATCGTGCAGCTTCATCTACATGGTTATTGGTGGCAATTCCGCAATGACTCAGCAATAATTTAAATAATATAGATTATGTCCTTTCTCGTGCGCTTGGTGGTAGTCGTGCCTTATTTAACGATTGTCCTTGTGATATATGCCATAAACAGAACAGTAAGACTTGTATTGCTCCACTTGAGCCGCAAATATGGCCCATTAAGGGGTCGCTCCAACACTATTGAACCCCCCATGTTTTACTTGTTGGTTGTGTAGACTAAAGTACAGACAGACTAATGCGTCGAAAACGGCAATGACAACGGCATGCAATCTGAAGTTATTCGACTTCGAAAATTCAAAACACAAAAAAATGATGGCCCTCAACTCAATATTCGTGGGGTCACTTGACCACCTTTCACTCGCCCATGACGTCCGAAATCTTCTCCAATGAAATAGGCTGGAAGCGCCTCAATAGGGGAAGCTCACACCCCATCGTCGCTTGCTTTTTTTTTCTTCAAATTTTTGTTTCCAAAGGCAAGTTGAGCTTGTTGCCACAGTAACAAGCGTGGTGCCCGACGCCTGGTTGGCCAGAACGTGGGCGGAAGCTAGTGTGTTGAAGCGAGGTACATTCTATTGTTTTTCCTCCTTCGTAGTCAATCCCTACTCTTATTTTGAGAAAAGAACTTGTGGAACGACCAAGACAGTGAAGTGCTGTTGACGAACCACCCAAAGCGTAGTTCTGCGAACCGCCCAACGAAAAAAATTAGTGCGCTGCACTCCTTCAACAACGTACGTGTAGAAAGAGGCAGCTCGCAAACTCCCAAAAGCGAGAAGACGGAAGAAAAAGGGAGAGATTTTTCGTATATATGTTCGATCTGCACAAGCCAAAAATCGTGGCGAAATGGCAGCCAGCGCCTCTGTCATGCTTTGTAGTCACATGGATCTTTTTTGTTGTTGTTGTGGCCGTGTCTGTTCTGGGTTCGTTGAAAAAGCACAGTGAATAAAAATAAACAGATTAGTTGCATTTATCCAATAATATGGCGGCAACCTTCCGGTGTCATTTTTGCCCGCAAAGTTCTGGCCAGCACCACTACGTGATAATGCGGTTGGCACCGATGCAGTGACTTTATTTCATGAATAAAATACTAAATCATTGGCGCTTAGAACTACGATAAAATTATCTGAAGCAATTGGTCTACGCAAACCACAGAAAAAAATAGTTGCTATAATATTGTTAGAGGACCCCTTTAAATGTCCGCATTGTGAAAGCGGGGCCACTATATCCTTACTATCTGATCCAGTGATACATGGCTTAGTCAAGACGCTACAGAGACACTAATCATTGGCCTTGTTGCTGTGCTATGTAGCTGCCACAAGAATAACAGAAACGTGTTACCCTAAATAAGTGAAACAAATTTTGGTTTTCGCCCTGTAATGGGTCGCTCTTCGCTTGACGATACCCATATAGTAAACCAGGTGCTGTGCTTAGCAAATTTCTGGTAAGCATGGACACTTTATGAGTAACAGTTTATTGCGCTATCTTTGTTTGAGTACATGAAACCTCAAACACCTACGCAAAGCACGTCATTTTCTCTGATTTTTGAAAATTATTCAAAGAGGTCCTTCGTTCTTTTCGTCCTAGTATAGTAATTAGTACCCGCAAGAATAAGTGAAATGACAAACCAATAGTCAGAGTGTTTCCAACACAGGGGGTAGTGCGATTTTCTTTCGATGAAATTGCGTAACCACTTGAATGATTCCGCATATTTTTACATTTGTTTGAAGCGAGCATTTAAATCCACCAAAGAATCAGAAGCACCGTGCTTGAATTTTGTGGACATGGACTCATACAGTCGTCAAAACATCGTCAGCTAAATCGCCCAATGTTTGCATGACTACTGCAGTTATCTGTAATATGGAAGAAATGATTTCATTACTGTGCTGAGCAAAGTCATGAGGATTTGTGTAATACTGGCGTGCCTCACTTGTTCTATCTTATTCTCTCTCACTTTCACGTAGTTAATTATGCGACGACTAGAAGAAGTTCCTTTTTTCAGCGTGTACCATGGAATTTCTGATATCTCTATTTATTGCGTATTCATTATTTCAACAAACATAACGGATCGATAAATAAAGGAAGAAGAAAGACAAGTGATCAGCGCACCAAAGCTTGATCGCCTGCGTGAAATTCATTTGGTTGAGCACGGAAATCACCATATTAGCTCGGCAAACACTGTTTGAACTTAATGGAGTAGCAGTCTTCTCTGCGAACGAAAACTCCGCTTGATTAGTCTCCCAGTATTTAAAATACGTTGATGGTTTGACACCGTATGAATGCATTTTTTTATTTAGGTGCAGCTGTCAGTTAAAAAAAGTATTGGTAATGAAGCACAATTATGAGTTGAGCGAATCAGGAGTCTATAAAATGAGATTTAAAAGTATCGCAATTATGCAAAGTGTGCTCAGTATTAACTCTACAGTGAAAAAAATATGTAATTTTAATCACCTTCAAACTGTGAGTAGTACATAACAACAAAGTTTTGTCTGAAAAAAATATTTACGTCGCCTAAATTATAAATTTATGCAGCACATTTGTTCGTTTTAAAAGGTCTAGTGGGGCTTTTCAGAACTGTGATAGGTTACGTTGGAGAAAGATCATTGAACCGGAATTTTCGCTCCAGTCTCTGTGGCGAATATGACGCATTTCCGCACTTGATGAAAATGAACTCTCCCTTTTTCAGAATTTACATAGATTACCTTTTGCCTTCAATATGCGCAAATAGCTCTATTGCTCGGACATTGCTTACACAGGGGTCTGTGTACACCGATCACGTCATAAAAGAAATTGTTAGAATCTTGTTGCATAATTTGTTTAATGATGCAGTGTTCCCTAACTCATGTGTGTTTTTGAGTCATATAATGGTACTTTAAATCAGCACAGTCTACTGCAGTGGTGAGGGGATCAGGTGTTGGGTTATTGATCCAATGGTCATGGGATCGACTCCATCTGCTCCGGTCGCATCTCGACACAGGATTAATGCCAGAAGAGCATCTCTTCCGTGTTGTCCGTGCACGTCAAAGAACACCAGATGGTCGAAATTTTCAAGCCCCTCACTACGGCGTCTCTCATACTCATCGTATCGTCGTTTTGGCGTGTAAAATCCAAGATGCATTCAACTTGAAGCAGTGCGCACCGCAGTAGGTTTTTACGAGTTACTTCCGGCATCTCAACATCCGTCATAGATCTCAGTTATTTTTACATTGCTCTTTGGTGCACAACGTAGCGTAATTGTTTCTTGCAGTATGTCTTCTTCTTTCAACCGCGAAAAAAGGGATGACAGAACGACGCTATGTTATGTGTGTTTTGGTTCACGCAAAGCTATAGATTAGTCGATACTATCCACTAATTTACAGCCTTGCGTGAGTATACCAAATCGTACTTGGTACTTCTCGTTAGTGAGTAAATCCGCGCTATAATGTGGCTTTGGCTGACTGGTATACTCAATAATCTGCGCCGCCTCTAAAGTATTGCCATTTCTCATGATGGCGAACGCTCGACGGCGCGACTGTGATTTAACTTAGGCTAGCACTGATCGTTTGAAGGTTGCGGTGGTTGCCGGTAACAGGTACAGTATTTGGGCATAAGCTATACAAAAGGAGGGTTGTCCACCGTGAAGGTGTAGCGGTCGCAGGTCTCGGTACAGACCTGACGAAGGTAGCGGTTGTAATCTAAGCCGCGGAGGCAGCATTTTGGGTAAAAAGCTAGAGGCCCAAGTACTGTGTGATATTCGTGGACCTGAAGAAAACGCCAGGCGGCTGACAGTTCCGGAGCCTTTCGCTACTGCGTGCCTTATAATCTTGTCGTGGTTTTGTCACGTCAAACTCTAGATGTTACTATAAACTGGGCAAGTTGGGTTCTTACTGTTACTTAGAGTGTCAGAACCTGGTTACAACGTCTTTTGTTCTAATATTTCGCAATAGATATCAAATAAACAATACTGAAAATGACATGAAATAGCGTCCCAGGACTGTAGCAGGCACATGAAATGATTGCGGAAAATTTACCTGTCTTGCATCACCAGTACTATTAAGAACTACCGCTATTTTCGAGGTATAGTTGCTCGGGTAATTACGCTCGTCCCAGACTACGGCACTTTTTTGTTATGAAACATTGAATATGCGCTTACATTTTATTTCATTTCATTTCATTTACCCTCAGGGCCATATGGCAGTATAGAGGCGAGTGGAAATAAAGTTTACAAAGAAAAAGAAAATACAACATGAGAATATACAGCATAGAAAATACATATTATACAGCAGAACGTACAGCAGAGAAAATACAGCATGAGAATAAACAATGCAACAAACATATAAATAAAGAAGTAAAGAAAAAGTTCTGATTGTACAATAGTAGCTGTGCAATGACGGTGAACATAATACAATTTTGAGTAACGTTTAGCTCATACAATACTGAGTAAGGTTTGACGGAAAATATTGTTTTTAGTAATAGTGACGATGTGTTCGGGAAGGTGGTTCTAATCTACTGATGTACGAGGTATAAATGATCGAGAAAAACGCTGGGAGTTGCAGGATGCGATTCCAACCTTATGACGATGGCCGATGCGAGGCGATATGTACTGAGGATTGAGGATTAATTGGTTATGTAAGGTGGGATGATGGAATAATTTGTTAAATGTACTTAAACGAGATATTTTCCAACGGGATGCAAGGGAAGGAAGGCCTAGGCTGGATTTCATTGAACTGATACTGGCGATGCGATTGTAGTTAGAAAGTGTGAAACGGGCGGAGTTATTCTGTACGCGCTCAAGTGAAGTAACCAGGTTATCGTGGTAAGGATCCCACACTGATGATGCATATTCAAGTTTGGAACGTATTAATGTTTTGTACAACAGAAGTTTTAGTGCAGAAGGTGCTTTTGAAAAGTTACGATATATGTAGCCTAAAATGCGATTAGCATTATCAGTAATGTATGCGATGTGGGGTGCCCAAGATAAGTTAGATGTGATAAGAATGCCCAGGTATTTATACGAGGAGACTGGATCAAGCGGGACGTTGCTTAAGTAGTATTTTGGTGGGGTGTTATCAGATCTAGTTACGTGCGTTACCTTACATTTAGCGATGTTTAAGTCCATTCGCCATGTGCTGCACCAAGCTGCTACTTTCTTAGGATTCGATTGGAGGCTTAAGCTGTCATTATTACTAGTTGTTTCACAAAAAATGACGCAGTCATCTGCAAAAATATGAATTTTAGAAGAAAGTGAAGACGTGAGGTCATTAACATAAATTAGAAACAAAACTGGACCAAGAACTGACCCTTGCGGTGCACCTGAGTGGACCACAGCAGATGACGAACTGTGATTGTTAGCAGTAACATATTGAACACGGTTAAACAAAAAACACTCAATCCACTTGAGTAAACTATTGTCAATATTTAGTAGGCTCAGTTTGAACAGTAGTAGTTGGTGACAGACGTTATCGAAAGCCTTAGTGAAGTCTAAAAAAATGTAATCAGCACACGATGAACGGTCTAAAATGTGATGCAGTTTGTGAGTGAAATATATGAGCTGTGTTTCGCATGAAAAATGTTAGCGAAAACTATGTTGTGCTGGTGCAAAAAAAGAATTTGATTCAAGGAAGTTAATGAAGTTGGTGCAAATGACATGTTCTAATAATTTACAGAAAGTGCTTGTTAACAAACTAGGGTGATAAATTTTCGAAGAGTGTTTATTGCCTGACTTAAAAATTGGGACCACCCTCCCGATTTTTCATTGTGTAGGAATGGTTGATGTATCTAAAGACTGTTGAAAGATTTTTCTTAGTATCACTCAACTGTAAGTAACGGTGCTTTTCAGAAATTTGGTACCAATATTGTCATGGCCAGGGGATGAGTGAATGGGCAAGTTATCTATGAGTTTAGCGATACCGGAATGAATAATGGAAATTGGTGGCATGACATGATAATTGATGTTTTGCACATGGGGTTGGATGACGTTAACAACTCGAGAAAAGTCCTTTTTAAAAGTGTCATTAAGTAGATCGGCGCACATGTCAGTAAGAAATGGATAGTTAAAATCATCTACTAGAACTATGGTGTTATCTGGTAAAGGGTTAATTAAGCGCCAAAATTTACGTACCTTATTTGCAAGCATATCTGGGAGAGTTCGAGAAAGGAAATGTAATTTAGAGGATTTTAAGGCGTTAAGGTAAGCGTCGTGCGCTGCTTTGTAAATCGCCCAACGGTGTTCAGAAGGCGCTAGTTTTGCTGATCTGTAAAGTCGTTTTTTACGGTTAGATAGGCGTTTGATGTAGGTGTTGTACCATGGTGCCTGGTGATTAGAAATGATGGTTCGGTTAGGAATGTATTTCTTAGGAAGTTCGTCTACTTTTGCAGCAAGACTATCTCAGTTCGAATGGACAGAGCGATCACTGAACTGGATAAAAAAAGAAGCAACGAAGTTCGAGAGTTCGTCATTAATGGCATAGAAGTTTGCATTACTGTAATCGACTATGAGTTTTTTCACTTTGGTTCGTTTTGGGGGCGGCATTTTAAGGTGAAAAGCAAGCATAGAATGATCACTGATACTAGGCATATAAGTGATTTGAGAGGTTAGATCAGGCGAGTTGGTCAAGATTATAACAAGGGTACTTTAAGTGGTAGTGGTTATTCTTTTAGTTTGGGTCACCAGTTGACACAGGCCAAAAACAGAACACATACCTACAAAATCCTTGGCTTGTGCTGAAAAAGGTGATAAGCTTGGTAGATCAGTGTTCCAATTTAAGTTGGGCAGGTTGAAATTGCCTAGTAGAAACAGAGGCGTGAAATCAAAGCGCGAAGCGACCATGTTTATGGAATCGTGGAGTTCACTTATGAACGTTTACGAAGATGAAGGCGACCGATAGCATACCCCTAGGATAATTTTTACGTGACCAAATGTTAGCAGAACCCATACTATTTCAATGTCGTGATTAATCTGTATACATGACGATGGAAGGCATTTTCATATAGCTAAGAGCACGCCTCCTTTTCGGCGCGGTGTGCGATCACAGCGATAAATAGTAAAGTCTTGCGCATTATCAAACAATTCATTGTCATGCGTATTTGGAGAAAGCCACGTTTCAGTAAGTGCACCGCACGAATATATCGCGAATGATAAGGAGTGAGACTTGTTAGCAATGCTTCTTGTGTTTGAATAAAGGAAGGATAGGTTCGCTTTAAAAGCAGGTAATAGACGATCTCCCCTCTTGTTTCCCTATTGTGAACTGTTTGTAGGTTGATGCCGAGCGTGGCCTGCATAAAAAGCTTGTGATTACTATTCTTCGACGATGCCATGGTTAGTATTGTAGATATAACACTTGCCGTTACCGAGCATCTTATTGTAGCGAAGTTTAAAGGATGCATCATTAGGCTGATTGTTACAAAATTCAGTTAGCTTTTTGCGGGCGAGGCGGGCGGTTGCTGAAAAATCTTCCGATACACCGATGTTTCTTTGTTTTAATTGGCTTCGGAGCGAAAAAAGTTGCTCTTTAGATTTGAAGTCGGTAAGCCTGACAATTATCGGGTGGCACTTGGTAGGAGAAAAGGAACCAGCCTGTGTGCCCTCTCAATAGTGCTGCCTGTGAAGGTACTTAAAACTGACTTTATTTCAGAAGTTAGTTTGGCTTCTGTCTCCTGCCATGTTTCTTTGCAATAGGGAAAACTATAGAAGAGAAGATTGTTTCGCCGTGAGCGATCTTCCAAGTCATCAAGTCGTGTCTGGAATGAAAAATTGCGTGCTTCTAGGTTATTGACCGAAGCATGCGCTTCAGATAGCTCTTCATTAACTTTCTCGAGGACTTCCAATTTTCGCTCGAGGTTGTCAAGGCGCTTTTGTACGGCGATAATCTTTGCCTCTATTTTCATCTGGCCACATTTAATTGACTTAATATCAGCTGATAACTGGTTTGAACATTTGCACTTTGTAATGATCTTGTATGAATATCCTTGATCAATTTAAAGAGAACAGGCATTTGCTCAGTTGGGTTTTCAGGCAGAGATTCGATATCTAATAGATTTTCTGAGCGCGTAGTTGGTCCCGGATTTGTTTCAATGTCACCAGAGCGTAATAAAAGCAAAGCCACTGAAAAACAGTCTAATACAATTTCACATAACATTTGTGGACACGGGAACACTAGCAGAAAGGTGTCATCTGATTTCCTAGCAAATAGCGGTAATGGTTTACAAACCAGCATGTTGAACAGTAGATTACGAAAACTAGATGTGATGCTGTTCCCGTGTCCACTGAAGGAAGGTCGGTGAAAGCAGCAGCTTAAGGTCTTCTCTGGGCATGATATAAGAGTCGATGCTCTTGGCAGTCCGTATTGCACAGCCGAAGAAAGCTTTGCCGGCAAGTGCACATGCCCAGAGTGGATGCCGGACGAAAGCACTAACGGCACCATCGGCGCAGCAGGGGCTGTTATCGGGCTGGAAAAGGCAACCGCTGACCACGACAGCAGGAGTAATGGTAATTTCTGCATGTTGAACAGTAGATTAGAGAAACGTGATGTGATGCTGTTCCCGTGTCCACTCTTATGCTAATGTTACACCCATTTGGGCTCATTTGTTGCAACCATTTGGGAAATTGCTAATGTTACACCCATTTGGGCTCATCTCCAGCCGTCGCTGCTATTATTTCGAATCTTTACTTTCTTCCGTGCCCAAATAAGGAGGAGGAGGAGGAAGCAACAAAAGGAAGTAGGCAGGGAGGTTAACCAGAAAGACATCCGGTTGGCTACCCTACACTGGGGGATTAGGGAAGGAGACAAGAAAGACGAGAAAGAGAGAAGAGAGGGAAAAAAGGGTGAGAAAGACACTGACAGTAATTTCACTGCAGCGTGTAGAACTCTACCGCATGTCAGAGGCGTTCACACAAGCCTGTCTTTCTCAGGAAACACAGCAGGGCTTTCACTGCCTTGTGGGCTGCCTGTCGAGGCATGTGGACGTTGCTGTAATAGCACCTGCACAGACACAGAAAGAGGTCGATCATCCAGTCGCTGCATTGCGTTGGCAAGTACTTGTCTATCTGAGACGAATTGAGGACAATGGCACAGCAGGTGTTCGATATTTTCGTCGGTGCCGCAAACATCGCACGCCGCACTGCCAGTAATTCCGATTAACGTGGTATAAGCTTTCGGGAAAGCATCTCCCAGCCAAAGGCGATAGAGAAGCGAAGCTGCACGTCGATGTAGTCTGGGTGGAGGCCGGAGTTGTAGTGAAGGGTCGAGCTCGTGCAGTCTTGTACGTCGTACGCTTGGTGTGTTCCACTCAGTCAGTGTGAGACTGCGGGCCAGTTGACGAATCTGCCTTGCCGCATCCGCTCTTGAAAGCGGAATCGGAACGCTGTTCGCTTCTTTATGTGACATGCGAGCAGCATGATCTGCAGAATCATTGCCGCCTATACCACAATGCCCAGGTAACCACTTAAAGACGATGTCGTGGCCTTTTTGTATTAAAAGGTGGTGAATTTTCACGGTTTGGTAGGTCAACTGGTCGTGGCATCCGCGTCGGAGAACTGATATCAGGCACTGTAACGCTGGTTTTGAGTCAGAAAGCACACCCCATTTACCTGGTCTCTCTTCTGAATTGATGAGGGCCAGTGCATTGCGCACAGCCTTGAGTTCTGCCGTCGTTGACGTTGTCACAGGTGAAGTTTTAAAACACCGAGTTACCCCTTGTGATGGTATAAGCGCTGCTCCACCAGAACTAGACGGCGTAGTAGAGCTATCCGTGTAAAAGTGCACGTGGTTACTGTAGTTTTGTTCCAGTAGGAATAGACTCAGTTGTTTCGGGGCATGTGTCGGTAAGTCCGATTTTCTCCTCATTCCTGGAATCATTAAGTGAACTCGCGGCCGGCTCAAGCTCCAAGGGGGAAGCAGTGGCATTGATGCAGGTGCGTATGTCTCAGTAAACAATGAACGATGCTTGTAGACAATAGTGCCGTATGTCGTGTGGGGCCTTTCAGCAGCTAGGCTCGCCAGGTGGTGAGATGGGGTCCTGGCATAATGCCTGAGGTGCAAGCGCATTGTCTCGGTAATAATATGCGTCTTTATCGAGTGATCCTGAGCGATCCCAATGGTTTCAGTCGTTGAAGCACTGCGGGGTAGTCCAAGGCATATCTTAAGTGCTTGGGCTTGAATGCTCTGAATTTCGCGCAGGTTGGTCTTGCCGGTGTTAGATATTGCAGGTAAGCTGTACCGTAAGAATCCGATAAACAGCACTCTGTACAGTGGTAGCATAGATGGTATGGGCACTCCCCAATTCTTTCCTGCAAGGAATTTGAACATGTGGCATGTTGCGATCAGCCGCTTCTTCACAGTTCACGTGCGGAGTCCACGACAGGTTTCTATCTTTGACTCCCAAGAACCTGTGGCTTCTGCTGAAGGATATGTATTCTTCATTAATCGATATGCTGTAAGCAGACATTGGTTTCCGCGTGAACGCTACCACTGCACATTTTCCGCAGGATACCTCGAGGCCTTGTTTACGAAGGTAGCATAATGTCGTTGTAGCAGCCTTCTGAAGGTGGGCGCGAAGCTCAGGCCTGGTCACACCTGATGTCCAAATGCAGATGTCATCAGCATAGACAGAAAGTTCTACAGTGCTAGGTAGCTGCTCGACTAGACCAATGAGAGTTAGGTTGAAAAGTGTAGGGCTTAGCACTCCTCCCTGAGGAACTCCTCGGCTGCTGTAATAATCAGGTGTTGGGCCATTTGCTGTCATCACGTAAAATGATCTCAGCTGTAAGTAGCTGTACAACCACATATATATCTTGCCACCAACACCTACTGTTTTCAAAGCACTAGGATGGCTTCATAGGTGACATTGTCGTAAGCGCCCTTAACGTCTAGAAACAGGGCGGCGCACAATCTCTCATAGGCGTTCTGGTGTTGAACATGTCACTAGATCAACAACGTTGTCGATTGACGAATGGCTGCGCCTGAATCTGGTCATGGATACTGGATAGATTTTGTAGTGCTCTAAATACCACTCCATTCGTGTTAGAATCATTCGTTCCATCGTTTTTCCCACACAACTGGCAAGTGCGATAGGACGGTATGAGGCAATATCCAAAGGAGATTTACCAGCCATTAGAAGTGGAATGAGGCGACTTGACTTCCATGCCTGGGGAACCGTACCACTCTGCCAGGAGTCGTTGTATAGGCGTCATAGTGGCTTCCGAGCTTCATCTCCAAGATTACAAAGGGCACGATAGGTAATGCCGTCAGGTCCGGGTGCTGAAGAACGTCTGCACAGTGCCAGTGCCGCCTCTAGCTCATCCATAGAAAACTGGCATTCCATACGGGGATTACGTGAGGGCGGTGGGTTGTCAAATGTTCCCGTTCTTGATAGTGTGAAATTGTAATCACCGGCAATTCTTCTACAGAAAGATTCTGCGACGTCAATCTCTCTGCATCGAAGGTGAAGTGCCAGAGATGTAAACGGGTGTCGCTGACTCAAGGTTGTGCTAAGACCCCGGACAGTTCGTCATATCAGTGATAGGGGCTTTCGTGGATCCAACGACTCGCAAAAGGATGTCCAACGTCGCCTAGCCAATTTATCCATGTGCCGCTGCATTTTCTTTTGAATGCGTCTAGCCAGCCTCAAATCATCCACGCACTTTGTCCGTCGGTACCTTCGTTCTGCACGACGGCGTATTGCGCGAAGTTTCTCAAGCTCGATGTCGAAGTCGGTGCGCTTGTGACTAGTCAAATGTGTATGCATGGTATTCTGCAGGACATCCTTTATCGAGTCCTTTAGGTTATATGATGAGCCGTCGGTACAGCAGTCTTCCATTAACATTTTGAATTTCGGCCAATCGGCGTATTTGAGGCCTCTTGAGGACTTGGAGCTGGTGAAACCTTCTATACACAGGTAAGTTGGTATATGGTCGCTGCCCCGCGTTTCCAGATGCGAAAACCATTGCACTTTCCTGGTAAGAGAGCGTGAAGGCAATGTAAAGTCCAGGCAGTTGCCATAGGTTGATCCGCGTAAATATGTAGGGCTTCCGTCGTTACTAACGCAGACTTCGTACTCCGAGGCTAAGGACACCAATTTTCTTCCTCTAGAGTTGTCCCTGGAGCTTCCCCATAGGAAATGGTGGGCATTGAAGTCGCAAGTGATCCCCGATTGTCTTGGAGTCGATGTCCTAATACCGCGTAAGCGCTCGCAGTCAAGGCGGCTTGATGGAAATAAGTAAGCTCCGATAATCGTGAAAGAAACCTTATCCTTCTTCACAGTAAGGCACACATACTGATTTCCTTCATCAGGCGAGTCTCTGTGGTTAACGTAAGTGAGGTCATGGCGCATGAATACAATAGCTTTGCTGCAGTCTCTGTGAGTGGAGGACATAAAGCACTCATATCCAGACAGCTTGATTGAAGCACGCAGGTTGGGTTCACAAAACACGATAATGGGGAAGCGGTTCACAAATACAAACTGTCTAAAGTCAGACATGCGCGACTTGAGTCCTCTGGCGTTCCACTGAAAGACAGATGCATTCTTGACTTCCACTCGAAACGACGGTGCTTCGCCGGCCATGGTTTTACATTAGAGCTGCAAGCACCGGACTCAGGGTGTCCAGCACATGCAGTGCGGTCTGCGCAGCCGAAGTCTCCATATTACTCTGTAGGACACGCATAGTACTCATCAGCGATTGCAGCAAGCTTATCACTTGATCTTCATTAATCACATCACTGGTTTGAAGGGTCGTCGAGGGCGGCGGGATTTGATGCAGCTTCGAAGTAGGTTGACTTCGTGGAAGCGAGGGTCACTGTTCTGAAGGGGCGACTGCTGACCCTTTCTTCTGTTTGGCAGTAACCGTCTTCAGTGAGCTCGGTGTTTGTGGGTCAGCCTCTTTGATAGATGATGACATCTATCTATCGGTAGAGCCGTTTTTTCGTGATCGTCTTCGTTCACGACGCCGTCGTCGGCGTAGTGTAGCGGCAGCTTCCCTGTGCGTTGAATTGTCCCACACCATACGCCTGAGTACCGCGTGCTCGTTTCGCACCCGCGGGCAATCATTCGATGAGGCTTCATGAGCGCCGTGGCAGTTTGGACATCGTAACACGGTGGCACCGCAGGCGTCTTTTGAGTGATACTCAGCGCACCGCGGACACACAACTTTGTTCTCACAGACACCTTTTTCGTGTCCCATTTTGAAGCACTTGTAGCATTGCAGTGGCTTCGGTATGTATGGACGCACTGAGTGGCGAACATGGCCAACTTTGACATACGAGGGAAGGCTGTCTCCCTCGAACACAAGCCTCAAGCAGCGTGAGTTGCCGAGTCTGGTAATGTGCGTGATGCGGGTGCCTTCTGTCGCAGGCTTTATTAGTATTGGCAGGTCATTAGCTGAGATGGAAAGATCCACATCATAAATGACGCCTACAGTGCCATTACAAACTGTAGCGACCATTGGCCAAACTTTCACGTTGCCGATTTCTGTTCTGTGCCGAAGGCTTCGCAGTGCGCTATGGTGCATAACGTCTACAGCAAGGACATTCTTTAGTGCATTGATCCTCACGTCGTTGATCTCATTCGGCGCGGTTTCCTCGAGAAGCACAGAAAGAACTTGCCTGTTGAGGAGTCTCAAGTTAGATGCAGGGTCTTCGAGCATAAACAGCATGGTGTGCGGCCACCGCTGTGGTGCAGTCTTAACGGTGGAAACACTTGCCGACGATGCCGTCCGCAGCAGTCTTCGTTTTGTAGATCGATTCATGACGACCGTGAAGTCATCATCCAATGACTCAAAGCCGTCCGAGTACAAATCGGTTGCCTCGCTGTCTGTGTCACTCAACGCGTTGCTACGCTTCCTTGACGACGAAGCCCGGCGCGATGGTTGCATGCCTGGAACATTCTCAGGTGTGTCCTGGAGCATCACCGCAAAGGAGGGAGCGGCAGCTCCCAGGATTTCCAGGAAAACAAATTGAAAATACTGAGACACGGGCACAAGCGTTCTGTAAAAGAATCACTTCGTCGTCGTCCAATAAAACCCATGTTAATGGAGTGCACCTCATGATTGCTGGATATGTTTCCCGTGCCATCGTGTTGGACACACAGCCCACAATTTAAGCAGCCGTAAAACCTTATGATCTCGGCGAAGGTTCTATACATTTGCGCATCTCAATACAAAGGTGCGCCACATGCTGCGTACTTTCTCACTGAGACAAATGCGGAGCGTTTTTCAAACATTTTTCGAGCTTGCCTTCCTTATTCATCGCGATTATCCGCTTTCCTTATGGAATACTATGATGGCTATGATTCCGCTGTATATATGCTTCGTCAACGCCTTGATTTAGACATGTCTGCATCATTGCTAATATCTCTACCGAATGAAATGCCTGCTCGAAATCAATAAAAGCTATTTAAAGAGGCTGGTTGTATTCCACGCATTTCTCTGTACCTGATCAATTATATTATTTGGTCTAATTTCGAGTAGCCTTGTTTTTTGGAGAGCTTAACGTTCCAGAACCACCATATGTTAATAAGAGATGCTGTAGTGGAGGGCTCCCGAAATATTTACCACCTGGGGTTCTGTAAAAGAGCAGTGAAACCAAATTTCAAACTCGAGATGTGGCGTTCATTCGACTGCGTGGTACGGATGAGTTTTCTCAGCGAAGTATGAATCACGTCCGTTACGTAGAAGTTTTTTCCATTTCGAACGCAAAGAGCATTAAAGGCTCATCAACGCGTTTCCGGCCATTAGACATGGACAGTATTTTGACGTGTTCAGCAAGCTTCTAGGCCAGGCCTCCTTCGTCTAGTTATGATGAGCGAGCAGTGGTGACATGGCTATTTTAGTGTTATCATCGTGGTGCCTACATGGGGTGCCGTCTGGCGTATCTGCTGGCTGCCTTTCAGCGGCTTCACTTGCTTAATTCTACTTGTTTTGTGCAGCTTGTTCGTGTGAATTTGGCGCTTCCATTGTGCTGCTTCAGGGGATTTATCATAGTGTCATGAGCAGGAATGTGTTTCATTGTGTCTAAGGAAATGTCGAACAAGTAACATGCAAGCAGAGTCTGCATGTCTTGCCTACCAGCTTGGCCCAGGCGAGCGTCTCCAGCTACCTCGTGGTTGCTTGGTCCTGCGTCATTTCCGAATCACTACTCCGTAGAAGTTCGAACCGAAAGCGATTCGAGCGACGTGACCACTTGGCGCCGAAAGCAAGGTGACCACTTGGCAGTGGGGGCAGTGCTGAAAATTGGGAAGCTTTGTACCCGCTTTGAAGTGGGTGCTGTACTGGCAATACTATCAATATTTCACATAAAATTTGTGCCCCTCTTGCATGTTAGACCAGAATCATTCGCTGCTAGGAAATTGATAACTACTCCTACACTCACACACACACAAAAAAAGACGCGACATGAGTCAAGAAGATGTCAGTGCTCCTTTAACGTTCACCTAAATTTAAGCACAAGCTACTCAAACATTTCAGCCTCCATCGAAAATGCCACCGCGGTGACTGGTATTTGATTCTTTGACCTGCAGGTCAGCAGCCGAGTGTCTTTGCCTCTATACCGCCATGGCGGGTAGTGTGTAGTAAGCTGTACGATATTCTGCTTGGTCTTTTAGAGGCGAAGCTCTTTATCCCGTGGCTTGTGCGTCACCCATTGTCGTAGTGCGTGACCTGTGGCACATACCTGCGTACGAGAGGCACATGCCTGCCGTCGGGCACATATGTGCATGTCCACGTGGTACAAAAACTTAACACGGCATCGTTATCATGCCAGCGATGTGAACAAAGCGCTGGCAGCACTATTGTGGCACATACTCTCGTTTAGTCCTTGGATTGTCCGCTGGATGGCGGTACTTGTATATGATGATTAAAAGACAAAAATTGGCAGATCCCACGTACCTGAGAATCGACGTTATGCGAAGCATGCAGAGGGAAGGTGACCATGTTGCAACTTTTTTTATTGAGCAATGAAATTAGGCTGAATATATGTACAAATGTTGCACGCACAGACATGTCTTGAAGAGTTGCAGATGTTTTTATAAGCAGTTGTTTGCACTTGAGCAAAGATGTCAACTGGAACATGCGTATTAGCAACACTAGAAGCTGATATGAAGCACTGATGTTCACGAAGTTGCTGGACCTGCTACATAAATCAACATCAGCGCATGGCAACTAACCACAATTGAGGTTAACCCGACGTGACGGCTGTATTGGGCAAATAGCACTGCAACTACTATTGACGTTTCACGAAGCTTAGCGTTTAATTGTAAAGTAGCTCCGAGACCGGGCGTAGCTCTGTGGTAGAATGCTTGACTGCCAAGCAAAACCCATAAATTCGATTCCTGCTGGGATCCTGAAATTTACTATTTGCATTCGTCGGGAAGTGAACACTGCCTATGTCAGGTTTTTCCTAACACTGACATTCATTTCATGCCTTCATTGAGCGACGCTACCGATGTCGGGTTTCACTTATCGCTCACGCATTCAAATTTTACATGTGTGTTCTCGTCGTTCCTGGGTAGACACTAAGTGTCAATCACCTGTGACTCATACCCACATACCAGCGGCACATACACGCCCATGGGTATGTGACACTGTCTGGCGGGAAGTGTTTGACAACATACGAGACGGGATTTTGGCATTATTTCTGTCTTGACCAACGCGTCATATTCGTCAAACCATCTTACCCTCCCATGCTAATTTTGCTTCCCGCCAAGTTAAGGGGGGGGGGGATCGCGAGAGCACTCAAACGTAAGCGGCTAGATAGATAGATAAATAGATAGATAGATAGATAGATAGATAGATATATAGATAGATAGATAGATAGATAGATAGATAGACAGACAGACAGACAGATACGCTTAAAGTCGCCGAAGGTCGCTATGAAATGCTTCGCATTTAAAAAGAAGCGTGATGGCGGTACTTGAAGTGTTCACTAGATGGATGGACCGACGCATGGACGAACAGACAGACAAGTAGATGAGCAGATACACATACGAACGAACAAACAGACGCACGGACGCACGCACGAGCGTACGAAAGGGCGCACGTCCGGACGGATGGATGCTTTGGCCCACTCATCATCAGTAATTTCGTGGATATGCTGTGATTTTTTTCTTGATTGAACGTTTTTTGGTTCTAATTCAATTAGCCATTGTAATGGCAAATGGCTCGGACACAACGGATAGAGATCGGCCTGTAATTATTCAAGTCGTTGATATCATCTTTCTCACCGGTTAAGTTGATGTTGGCACTCTTCCGAGATTTTGGTACACTGGCAGTCAAGAGACACTTAGTTTGCAGAGTGGTCCGTAAATTGACCGGTCTATCGTCTTTCAGCAGATCCAACCTGTTTTTTTTTATTCTTAGCAGCAGTTTTGTCTTTTTTCTGTCCCTACAAAGCTTTTCTCTCTTCCTGTGTCGTTACTGGTGGGATTTTCACTTCCTCTCGACTGCTACTACTACTTCTTTGATTATCTTTAGTAGTCTCGGCTGCTGTACAAATTCAAATAGCCAAGGAGTCGAGAACTTACCTAGGCAGCTAGTATTAATACTGGTGTAACACGACGCTACATTTATCCGGCTGGTCACACCGAAAAAGAAGCAAGCCACGTGGCTCATGTGGCGGGAGTCACGAGGAAGTTCAGAATGGCCAAGCTTCTGGCCTGGCTTGACGCGGCAGCCGGAAACCCGTCTCTGCTCGCGTGCCGAACAAAAGCTGAGACCACGGCACAGTCTCATCACCGCCATCTTGTCTCCCGTTCCTCTACATATGGTGACCCCCGGACCAACGGACAAGCGACTTGCGCTGCGCCACTGCCTCCAAGCTTCGCGGCCATGTTCCAGCCAGCTCAGGCCTTGCAGCCACACTTTGACTCACCTGTGCTACCGTTCCGGACCTGAAGTACCTGATGATCTGAAGCACGCACCCTTCGACGAGCCATCGGCTGTCATGTTCCCGCGACTCTTCCTGCGGTACCGCCGTTCCAATCTACCTACCCCCAGGTATGGTTTATGCAGCCCGATGCCGTTCTTGTGGTGAATGGCATCACAGACCAGCCGCTCATGCACGCGATTCTTCTTGACACCTTTCCGGTAGAGCGACATCATATCGCTGCCACTTCAAGCTCCAGCCCGCAGGCTTACGATGACCTCTGCTCGGCGATGCTGCCCTCCTACGGCCTTGTCTAGCGCCCGCTTCCGTTGATTCGTGACTTCCCGGCATCAACCGGCCATCGTCTCTGCTTCAAGGAAGACTTCGCTTCCTTAGCTACATTTCCTACAACCTCACGTCCAGCAACTGGCGACGCGAATTCCGCGTCCGACTGCCCTAATGACGAGGTTCAGGACATTCGTGCTGCATGCGACCAGTCAGCCACGAGGTGGGTTTTTTTTCAACATCCTCGGCCGATGATACTGTAGGCATGCTCGACACGTGCTCAGCTTGGCTGATCTTCACGGCACACAACACCTCTGACGCGTCAGGCTCTATAACGGCAGCTTTGCCGCACGCCCTGGAGCCTGCGACAAACGCTGTAATCACCCGACCTCCCTATCGGAAAAATTGCCATGGTGGATACTGGAAAACATGGTGGGCGTAGTGGAAATAATAGTGGGCATGGTGGAAATAATAGTGGGCATGGTGGAAATAATAGTGGGCATGGTGGAAATTATGATGGCTATGGTGGGACGTAGTGGAAAATATGGTGGTTATGCCGGGGCATACTGGGTGGTATGGTGTACAGATGATGGGTGTAGTGGAAATGATGGTGGAAAGCAGAGGCTAGATAGTGGGCAATAATGGGACACTCTGCCCACCATTGCGATAATGCTGGGTAGCCCTAAGCATATGGTGGGTGGTGCTTATTATGGTGGGCTACATGGTGTACCAAGTTGAGAAACTCTTCCCACCATTGCGATAATGCTGGGAAGCACTAAGCAGATGATGGGTGCTGCTTGTTATGGTGGGCCACATGGTGTAACAAGCTGAGAAGCTCTGCCCACCATCGCGATAATGCTGGGAAGCAGTAAGCAGATGATGGGTGTGCTTATAATGGCGGGCAACTTATATAGTGTACCAATCTGGGATCAGTACACTACATGTTCTACCACCATGATTTCCATCAAAGTTAGGCCTACCGACCGAGCCCGTACAATTGTGTTATCCGTGCTTCCGGGTTTCAGAATACACAATTTCGACGATTAAGTATGACAATACAGCGCAGTCACGGCATCAATTAACCTAAATGAAGCATTTTTCATTGTGTATGGTGTCCGCTCAAGAAGCAACAAACATCGATGCGACGCGATTAAAGCACTCCCAGAGAACGTAATTAAGTGTCTTCTCACCGACAGCGACCGGTCGCACTCGCCGGCACTTCTCTACCTTTTGTACGAGAACTCAGACGTGGCAATTGGTATGCTTGGTGAACCAACATGAAGCGTAATGTTTCCGGCACACTGCATTTGTTTTGGCCAAGCCGTTATGAAGTTGCTTTAGCGAAAAAGCTACAGCATTGCGCTGGCGCGACCGCCCTCTACATTGCGCGAAAAGCATCCAAATACTCAATCAAATAAATTAGGCGGGCGTATCTATGGCATGAGCCTAGAGTCGTCATAAAGCGTGAGCAGATGTCATCCTTTAGAACGAGCGCGAAACGGATATTAAACTTGGCAGACCCCGCCGGTAAACTGTTGCTGCTCCTCAGTTCACTTGGTTTTTTTCTTGAAGTTGTGAATTGTAAAAAAAAATAGCACTAGTGCCATTAACATAGTGGTAATCGTTACAGGCCGCAGTTGCTTGTGTTTAATAAATGTGCAATTTTTAGTAGCAGGTGTAGATCTTATCTACGTTGTGTACACGACAAACATAACTTAAGTTGAACCGTAAGTTTGTATGCCAACTAAGTATTTAACACCCTTACAACGTCATGTTGGTGTGGCGCAGTGGTTAGCGTCTTCAAATGGGAATCCGCAGGTTGCACGTTCGATCCTCCGTGGCGCCTTGTTTTTCTTTTTTACGGGACGGGTGTTTTTTATACTGTTTTTATAGAATTCTTTTTTATTTTTTGTGGCAGCTCGTCACGGTGATTATGACATCATTTCGCGCTCAAGTGTCGCCGGCACTGCAGCACCCACCATACCCACCATGCGCCATGGTGGGCGTTTCCCACCATTCACCCACTACACTAATCCACTATAATGGTGGGTGGTGGTTTCCACCATGCCCACCATTCGTTTTTTTCCGATAGGGCTGTCATCGACCAACCTGACCTTTTATTGAACTCGACGCTCTGACCGACTTGTAAGCAGCGAGAAGCCTCACCCTCTCAGTCTTCTGCAGCGGTAGTTTCCATTGCACTACGGCCATCCTTCAGCGTCACTGCCACTATGACTGACGCGCTTGAGGACGACGGGTCTCGTCCTTTTCCAACAAGGCTCACCACACAAGGCACGCCTGCCTTCAATGTGGCCAGCGGTTTCTGCAGATCTGCACGCCAACTCCCGCGCGTGGACAACTGAACGTTGTTTTACGAGCACGTGTATGCCCCCCGATCCTCTGGCAGAGCCCGCGCTGACTGAGTTCCACAACCACCATTCCCCGGAGCCTCTTACGCCAAACGATAACCACCATAAGTGTGTCCAAAACGCAGGCTCATTCTTCACAACGTCGACGACGCCCATTCCTCCTGCATGCTTACCACCCGTGACACTACGTCGACGAAGTCAACGCGCTCAGCGTAATACACTGCGACCCTTTTTGAGCCGTCCTACTATGCAGTCATGGTGTACTGTCAAGGCCACAATGATGGTAAAAGCGCTTACACGGTCTGCCAGACGTAATTACCAACCACTTATCGTGTGCCCGATTGTGCACGGCCACAATGCCCCGGCGTCTACTTTTTCACCCGCAGTGTTTTTCCCAGCGTCTGTTTGCCCCTGCTTCCATCTTTTCGTCCGGGCGTCCATCCGTTTATTTCTCCGTTCATCCATGTGTCCAGTCATATGTCTGTCCGTCCGTGCTTCCTTCCTTCCGTTTGTCCATCCATCCGTTCATCCTGCTTCTGTTTGTCCGTCCATGCGGCCATCTATTTGTCCATCCGTCCGTATGTCTGTTCATTTGTCCATCCGTCCATCCACCTTCCTACCTGCCTACCTGCCTGCCTGCCTTCCTGTATGTATGTATGTATGTATGTATGTATGTATGTATGTATGTATGTATGTATGTATGTATGTATGTATGTATGTATGTATGTATGTATGTATGTATGTATGTATGTATGTATGTATGTATGTATGTATGTATGCATGTATGTATTTATGTGTGTATGTATGTATAGAAAGAGAGTGAGAGCCCCGCCGCGGTGGTCTAGTGGCTAAGGTACTCGGCTGCTGACCCGCAGGTCGCGGGTTTGATTCCCGGCTGCGGCGGCTGCATTTCCGATGGAGGCGGAAATGTTTTAGGCCCGTGTGCTCAGATTTAGGCGCACGTAAAGAACCCCAGGTGGTCGAAATTTCCGGAGCCCTCCACTACGGCGTCTCTCATAATCATATGGTGGTTTTGGGACGTTAAGCCCCACAAATCAATCAAAGAGAGAGTGAGAATTTATTAGAAGGCAGAGAGGTCGGCCTCATCTAGTTCGCTCTAGCCTGCTACTTTACACAGGGGATAAGGGAAATGGGAAGGAAAGAGGGATGAAGGGAGATGATGGAGACAAGAAAAGGTGGTGCGTATGTACAGTAGCCACTTAGGCCCGTATTCACAAACGCTCCTTCACTCAAGGGCTCCCCTCGACTTGAAAGGTGGAGCGTGCTCCTCCACTCAAGGGGCCGCTGCATTTCATGAACGCTCCTCCACACTTCCTTCGCCAAGGGAGGCCTTGGAAATGCTCCCTTCACTTGAGTGAACTGCATGCGCCGAGAAAAGCGCCTGATAACGAGAGTATTCGCAATTGTGGTTAAGAATTGCCTATCTATGTACATTAAGAGAACGCCTTTTCTAGTTGTTCTTTTTTCTAAATTGACATTACAGCAAAATACGTGCATTTAGAGTGGTAGTGTTGTTTCCCTAAGCCTTGTGCTGATAGAGTTAGCGAAACCCTCCTTCAAGTCTGGCAACAGTCGCACCCAGGCCGCTGAACGAACAGCTGATAGCATTTCGTCTGCTGCTGAACGTGTATACCTGCTTAGTTCATTTTGTCTTGTATGCGTCTATTAAATGCAGTTAATATTTACGGTAGTGTTTGCGTGTGTGTCGTTTGAGAGCCTACTTTCGCCGGGGTGACTAACGAACTACGTGAGTGATGACAGGAAGCGCAATAGATGGTTTGTTGCTTTGTTTACTTTCGCTTTACTGAGAGCCTTCTGATCACTAATGTAGCCACCGAATGTACCGTATATACTCGTGTAAGGGCCGCCCTCGTGTAAGGGCCGCACCCCAACTTTGAAAGCGGATATTTCGAAAAAAAAAAAAACAAAAGTTCAAAATGTCCCGCCAGAAAAGTGTAGTTAGTTCATTTACAGCCAGATGGCGCTGCACGCTTTTCCGCTTTTATTCTACTTCCGCCGACGCGCCGACCACGCTGTTGACAGCGCGCCGCCATATTTGCCTTGTGCGGCCTCTTTGTTGGCATCGTTCCTAGCATCGTGTCGATACGTTGGCAGCGCGACTTCAGATCGGTGTCGTCGGTGTCACTTTGTTGGTTGTAGTGAACCCTGCAGAAGCCAGCGCACGTGACGGACGATGGGCCGGCATCTGAGATCATTCACTGCAGCATTTAAGCTGCAAGTGATTGACTATGCCGAGGAGCACGGGAAGCGGGAAGCTGGACGAAAGTACGACGTCGATGAGAAGCGCGTGCGTTACTGGATGAATCAGAAAGATGCCCTCGCCGCTACTAACAGGAGCCGAAAGGCGTTTCGCGGGAAAAAGTGCAAGTACCCGCAACTCGAAAGCGAGCTCGTCAACTACGTCGTCGACACACGAAGGGACGGCTACGCCGTATCGACTGACATGATACGCGTCAAAGCCCTCAGCATCGCTCGCCACATGGAAATACCCCCGGCACAATTCAAGGCAAGTCGGGGCTGGGCTACGCGGTTTATGAACCGTAACCAGCTTTCTATTCGGCGCCGAACGACGATTTGCCAAAAACTGCCGCGCGAGTACGAAGACCACGTCATTAAGTTTCATCGCTTCGTGAATGCTCTCAGGAGGGAGCATGAATACGACCTGTCCCAAATTGGGAATGCGGACCAGACACCTGTGTGGTTCGATGCACCGGAAAGCACCACAGTGGATTTAAAAGGTGCGAAAAGTGTGTCTGTGCGCACGACTGGTGCAGAACGCCAAAGGTGCACTGTGATGTTGTGCATCACGGCAGACGGCAGGAGGCTTCCGCCGTACGTCGTATTTAAAAGGAAGACTCTCCCAAAAGAGAAGTTCCCTCAGGGAATCGTCGTACGTGCGCAAGAGAAGGGCTGGATGTCCGAGGAACTGGTCGTTGACTGGATTAAGACCGTCTGGGCAAACAGACCTGGAGGGCTGTTACAACGGAAAGCCCTCCTTGTTTTGGACAGCTTTAGGGGCCACTTGACCGACCGCGTCAAGAACCGAGTTGCCGCAACTCGTACGGACTTGGCCGTCATTCCCGGTGGCCTGACGAGTGTGCTGCAGCCGCTCGACGTATGCGTCAACAGACCATTCAAAGTGGAATTTCGCCGATGTTACTCTGAATGGATGGCTGGAGGCGTCCACGAGAAGACCCCTACAGGACGGCTGAAGCGGGCGTCGCTCCAACAGGTGTGTGAATGGATTTTGAATGCGTGGCGTGCCATGTCAGTAGAAGTAGTTGCTAAAAGCTTCAAGGTAACGGGAATTTCGAACTCCATGAACGGCACCGAAGATGACCGTCTCTGGGAAGACGCGGACGCCGAGGCGAGCTCCTCCGAGAACGAGGACAGCGAAATGGAATCCGAATAAAAACATTTCTGGCATGTCATTTGTGACTCTTGCACTCTGCTACTGTTGCATAAACAGTACAGACCTTTGGCCTGTACTGCCTGTACTAAATCGGCCTGATTCGTGTAAGGGCCGCACCTAGCAAAATTTTCGAAAAAAAAGTGCGGCCCTTACACGAGTATATACGGTATAACGCGGTGGAATGAGTATTTTTTACTATATATCACTGTATGTTGGCGTGCTTTTAGCATTCACCACCGCATTATGTATAGGGATTACTCGTACGTAAATTCGTTCTTGCTACGGGAGTACGTGCACAGTTCCTAATTTCAGGGGCCTGTGCAATGTTTATTTTTCTCATTTACTGCGAATTTCGCCGTGGCGCTTTCGTAGTTGTTCCTCTGCGTATAATAGGAAATTTGAAAGACATTGCTCGAAACTGATATTCAATGTTATACCAGGGTAGCGTTAAAAACTAGGCATGTGATACTCGTGGCTGAGGGTTCGAATTACACTGCTACGCAAGTTAAGAAAAGCGATCGTCTGCCTTTCTTTCACTATTGGCGAAAAATACATTTTAAAGCTGTTTTCTTCACTAGGTAACATATATAGTCGGTTAACAGGGACTGGTGTGTGTGTGTGTGTGTCAACTTCAACATTTTAAACTTCCAAGAAATAAGTTATTGTTTTTGCATTGTTTTTATATTTGACCTGCATTTGTGGATGCGTCTAATTTGACAGATTCGCGTAGAAGTAACCTTTATATTTGTGTAGCTTCCGTCTCCAAGTTCACACAGCGGCAACGTCTTCAATTTTTTTCCTGTCTCCTTCATCTGCATGCTCAGAAGCACAATCGTTAGTGCATGAATGACCTTTGCACTAATGTTTTGGATTTTATTTGCAATATAACTACTGGAAATACCTGCTGAAAAGGATCGTGGTGTCTGTGCTGCATTCCAAAGCCCCGGCACAACATAAATTATAGGGGATGTTTTATTTTTTTGGAAATCACAAAATTGAAGCCGCGTCTGACTTTTGGCGTTGTTCTGTTTTAAAAACTATCCTGTGGGTTCTCTCAACCTTCGAGAAAGTGTCGTCAAGAGCAGCGTATATTATTCTGCTGATTTATTGAAGACCAGTGCAACAAAGCGGTGAAAAATGCTCAAGAGTATCGCAGTCATCACAGACACATCTGGTCAGAACCCTGTACATAAAATATCCGCCATTGCTGCATCATTAGCAAGTCTACCAGTTAGAACCACGCCATCTCAGTGCCGTGGAAGAGGAGTGGTGCTGCTTTATATAAAACAAGTTTAATTTTCCTAGAGCTGCTTTCCTGTAGAATCGGAGAAGTGGTTCTTGCAGTCCTGTCTCATCATGAAAAGACAAACACGACGATAATTACCTATTGATAAATGAACAAAACAGAAGTTGTGAATGGCAAATGGACCTTTATTACATGTGGCTGAAGAGGAGCAACGTGGCAAACATAAGAATGCAAATGAAAAGTGTTCATCAATCAAACATATGCAACCTACACACTGTAAAGATAAAGTACGAGCTCGGAGGACATCATAAATAAGATTAAGGAAGTAGACACCATAGCACGCCTAATGCAGTGTAGCTGCACGCATTCACTGCTGTTTTTGTACTTTTGTATGCAGTCGTGCAAACTCTGCAATGCATTGATAATACGGCAGATTCTAGGAGTCCTTTTCTCTGTGTTCTTCAGTCGGCAGCTGGTCCCCTGCACAAAAGAGGCAAGAAATATTATTAGAAAAACGTAATAGCTTAGATACAAAAGCCACATTTTTCTTTAACTAGCTGTGCACACATTCATTAGTATGTCTCGCGTTCAAGAACCGACATGGTTGAAGTATGGAGCTTTGACTATTTTGACACATGTTTGGCTCAGGCACTTGGGCAGCTGACCAGGCCAATGGGTATATAATTTCATTATCTAATTACACGAATCAGTGCCATAGCCAGCAATTCTTCTTCGGGGGGTAGGAATGGGGTTAAATTAAAAAAAACAATCTCATTATGTATCTGCTGTATTTATATTTCATATGTTTGCGTTTTCATACGACACTCGACGCACTTTTGCGTGCATGCAGGTTTCACAGAGCATGATCATATGCTTGATCCCCTAAATGTGTACTTGGTTGTTCATTGGTATTGTGAGCTGCATAGGCACTGTATAAAGAAGCTATGTTTCACGTGTAGTAGCTACAGCAGCACAATCATTGCGCCCATTGTATTGTGTTGTGCTTTCCTTGAACTGTCTTTACTAGTAATCTGACCGAAGCAGGAAACAAATAAAAAAACACAGAGGAGAACTTACCTTCTTATTGGTACAGATGATCGTCTATCGGAGGTGTGCTTCGTCGTAAATTTCGGCTAGGGCAGCAAAGGTTCAACGGAGAGGAAGCCGCTCTAAAGTACGGTGAACCCAGCGCATCAAAAGTTTGCTATGCCGCTTGCTTGTCAAGCTTTCGTACCACGCTTGAACTGATGCGGTGAGCGAGCTTCATCAAAACACTTCAAAGCCCTGGAATCCACAGTAAGTCATGGAGCACTCGCACGAAGAGTATACGCACACCCGAAGGCAGGTAATCCACTGGCTCATGCACGGAACGCAACACATCACGGCACTGGTGAGTGCTCCTTTTGACGCCACGCCCGCTTGTCCCGGCGCCACAGTAGCCGTTGCTGAACCGTTCGAAGACAGCTCCGTAGCAAACGCGCACCGTCATTGTCGAAAGAACGTGGCGGTGGCAGCCTACTTGATGGAGAAACGCCGTCAAAGTGAGACGGGCTCCGCCATGGACGCGAAGCTGGCGCAAATATTTCACTCGAGGGACGATTCAAGGTAGCTCGATCGCTTCCTTGACAATCTCGAGGAAACGCTCAAGATTTTTTCAAGTGAAGGAAGCGTTTCAAGTGAAGGGCGGTTTGTGAATGGGAAAACGCCACTTAAGGAGCGTTTCGAGTGAAGGGTCGAGTGGAGGAGCGTTTGTGAATACGGGCCTTAGTATAGTATCCTACAGTCTAGAATCTAGATGTATGTATGTATGTATGTATGTATGTATGTATGTATGTATGTATGTATGTATGTATGTATGTATGTATGTATGTATGTATGCATGTATGTATGTATGTATGTATGTATGTATGTATGTATGTATGTATGTATGTATGTATGTATGTATGTATGTATGTATGTATGTATGTATGTATGTATTTCACTCACACTATAGCGCCACCTGCTGAGTGGGTCATACAAATAGGTGAAGCTGTGACTTTCATTTATCACCCATATGCTGTCCTTGAGAACCATCGCATGGGTGCGTTCCCACGACGTGAACCTCCAGTGACTTTCTGTCGGAACGAGCGTCAAGCAGCGGAAAGCAACAAGAGGATAAGAATGTGGCAACTTCTATGCTCCTTGAGCCAACGTCCTAACAGGCATTTCCTCCATGATGGCTTGTTTGAGGATACGGCGCGGTCGACTGACCTCACAGGTCGTGACTAAGCGATTGAGTCACTAATGCTTTGCTGCACTTTCAGCTAAAGGCGGCAGTAAAGACTTATCCGCAAACTTCCTTCGTGAAGGACCCCACTTTCTCTCTCTCTTCAGTAAAGCTGACCTGAAGAACATTGCACCAGCATGTGCAATCACTATTCGGAGACCATTTGTTATTGGCTGATGCCCTGGTGGGTGGTGTCATGTGCGTGATCAGTGTTTCGATCAAGAAGGAGGAGCCCTGCAGAGCTTAAAATGACGCTGGAAAGTGCAGGAACTCGCTCTGAAACTTGTTTTAACGGTCAATTCACCACGCTCGGGTTATGCGGTAGATGTAAATAGTACTTGAAAACCAGTTTTTTTTGCTTCCCCAACTTGTCAGCCTCGTTTCCTCTACCCGGAGTTGCTCCATGCTACCACAGCAGTCCGGATCCGAAATAACTCAGACGTCATGGCAACTCACATCAGCGGGGACGCGTTGTGTAGACTTTGGCTCACTGTTTGCGATCAGCGCTGGGATTCGAAGCTACAAACTTAAGTGACAACTACGGTCGGCCAACGGGAAGCAGCTGTCTGAAGACATCGATCATGTATGGGTGAGTGCGGAGCTTTTGAAGTGAACCAGATTCTAAAATAGGGTTGAATATTAGATCGGGTAGATAACCTTGCCAAAATACTCAGTTTTGATGTTTTGGAGAGTTATTTTTGTAAGTAGCGATCACTCAGTACGACTAAGCTTGCACGGCGGGCTTGTTGGTTATTCATAGTATCTGTGGTACAGCGAATTCGAATGGGACAAAGAAGAAGACACATAACCCATTCACAGTGCTGACTTTTTACAATGCAGTTTATTCCGAGAATCAACAATACATATGCCCTGACATGGCGCGGAAAACCACGTGCTTAAAAAAAACATCGTGTATCTAAAGCAAATCGCGGGAAACTCAAATAATTTGCTTCACTGATAACGATATATCTGGTTTGCTGATACGCGTGTGAATAAGCTTTGCGACGAGTCACGCTTCTATGATGAGCCTTGTCATTTCATTAGCGTTCCTTCCAATTATGCTTGTGTGAATAAAGAAGGGTTGGCAACCACAAATCTCTATGATGAAGCGAAATTTCGCATCCACGCCCTGGAAGGTCTCGGCGTATCTCCAGTCGAGTATGCCACGGTGCTGTGGCGTATTCTCCTAAAGGCGTTACCTGCAGGCCTCAGTATCCTATATCGCCAACGGCAAAAGGAAGCCATGCTATCTGAGAATGCCACAGCTTTACAGGAAGCACATTCACAATAGAAAGACCTCCTGAGCTTCATGCAAGTACAAGTAGAATTATGGAAGGACAGCGGTCTCCAGGAACCGATATCGTCTACATGCCGGAAGCCTCCGCAGCGAGACTTGCTGATACGTCAGCCACCATTGCTCTCCACTGTGGCTTTATCAGCAAAACTTAGATCCCCATACTGGCACCGTTGTGTCCTGTGCACCCCTCCCGAACACAGTGTTCAAGATTTCTTCGAACGTGTTCCTCTGAAAAAGATGTGGAAGAAGCCTAACACAGAAAATCTATTCACACAGCCAAACGCAACCACTTCACCAAGGATTGCCGCACCACCAGATCCCTGCAACGCCACCGATGCACGGAACAACATTTAACTTTGTTGTGCCAAAATAACAACGTAACAGATCACTCTCAGAGTATCAACGACGCCTCGACACAGGATCACGCACCAGGCTTCAGCACCACCCCTTCTCGGGCCACAACTTCGCTTTCTTGCGGTTTCACGACCCCTCTCGTAGCGGCATTGCAGCAGGCCACGACTTCGCTTTCGACTGGTTTCACGTCCCATTTCGTACCGACTCACACCAGGTGCTACTTTGCTTGGGACCGGGCTCACAACAACCCTCACCTCAACGTCGCCGTAGACCGCGACTTCTCTTTTGACGGGCCTCAGAACTCATCCTGCATCGACGTCAAAGCAAGCGACGACTTTGCCTTCCAGTGGCCTGCCGACATCAACGTCAACCACAACTCGAACGAGTTTTCAGCACACACCAAAAAACCTGCCGATTTCCATGCAATACACGGCACTTCAGTACAAAGACTAGCCCACAAGGAGCGCCATTGAGATCTCGATGTCGAAAGGAAACCGCGTGTACACCATGTGCATCGACCACAAGGAACCGGTTTCTCGCGGTCTGAGCTGCAGCTCTTCAAGACAGTCTCTCATCCTAGACGAAGAGGGCAAACGCATGCACGGCCTGTCGCGCGGCTTCGTGCACCCACAGAGCAGCGAGAAGCAGCGCCGTTACAAGCCACACTCAATTAAGGACGTGAATCTTATGATCGTCCACGACACCACCGAACATCACAAGAAGATGGCGTCTCACGCCAGAGAATTGCGCTAGATGGACGAGCGCCACACTACACTACTCAAGCACTACGCCACACACCTCAAGCAGGAAACCGGTGGAAACGGGGTCTCGCGAAGCGCGACACGCCGTGATGAATCAGTCGTCGAGAGACTCCTGCAGCAATGTCGCCAAAAACGCCGCAACGAGTCAAACTTATGCACTAGAAAATATCGGGTTGATGCGCGCCATCGTTCGCGACGCTGGGATGAAAACCGACAATTCGCTACCAGCCACAGAGGACGTGGATGAATATCCGCTGTCTTCGAATGGAGCCGAGATTCCCGTACTTGGCGGTGTACTTGGCAAGCGTGGAAGAAAAATTGTCTTCGACTCCGAAGTATTCAAACATTCACTTGTCCATTCACTTGTGAGCTCTCACCGCATACACCTGCGTGTCTGTGATGACTTCAAGTACTTCGCCATAGCTCAGAAGCTTTCAAAGGGAGACATCAGCTCGACGTACGTAATTGTTCGTAACCCCCTGACGGACTCCGACACTCCACTGCCGACAATAGTGCACATGAACGAGTCTCCGACGCCATCGAAAGCAGCCAAGATGACCCTGCTTGATGGGGCCGCTGCACGAGAAAGCCGGAAAACTTCTGCATCATTGTTCTTGTCGAGCAAGAAAGGAAAATCCTCGATTCCTGAGCCTTCACCCAGCTTTGATGTGTTTTCCTACCGAGCAAACGCGAGAGACTACCTGAACCCTCGCGTGGACAAATAGGAAATGACCGCAAAGCTCCTACACAAGCTTCAGATGCAACACCAGGACCAGATGATGAACATAACTCCAAAATAAAGCGGGCAAGCTATTATGAAACTTCGCAAGTTTACTAAAGCAGGGCAAGATCACACTCCTCATACTACAAGCGACGCAAGAAGAGAGAAAGTCCCCAGTATGACCTGAAGATAGCGAACAACGTGACCAAGAAGTGTTCTGGGCATCTGCCAGATTCGACAACTTCCCTCGCAAGACAATTCACCGACTCCCCAAGCATGACCGCCTCTATCGTCGCCGTCTAACAAACCTACCCTCTCTATCATTCGCATTTCGCTCGTCAATGTCCGCCTGAACTTATGCCGCTGTGCACCCAAACATTGCCGCGAGCTTTTGCGGCCGCGGGAGATGGGGTGGTGGGTACGAGCATGAGCGGTGGGGTGCTGGCTCACTCAGTTCTTCTCTTGACCTTTGTATAGCCAGACGATCGGGTCCGGGTATCATTTCTTCGTTTCTAACCGGAATCATTCCGGCTGTGTGGACAGTACAGCAGTTCAGATTGGCCAGACTAGTTCTGCTCGAGATGTGATGACAGCATACTTCTCAAAAGAGCACTGGGCAACATGCAAAAAGAAAAAGATGCCGCAAAAGCCAGAACAAAAGAGAAACGAAGGGCGCAATTCAACTCGCGAAATCAAGAATTGCCGAATGGCAACCAAAGCAACCATAGCTTCGTTTGCGTTTTGTGGTATTCGCCAGGCGATTGGGTCCCCATGCTTCAAACATCCCGACGGGTAGAAGGGCAGGCATTTGTTGTTAGAGCGCGGAGGAGCCAACTCCCATTACTCCATTGTCCTGCTTGAAGCGCGGCGTGCATTGAGAAAGAGCGCCTTTCGGCTAAGCGACGCGACGTGGTTGGGAGAATCGTTTTCGCTGAACGAGGCGTCGATGAAGGCGTGCCTCCGGGGTGTAGACTAGCGGGAACTTGGCGTGCGTGTAGCTGCCGTCGTTTCTTTTATTTACTCTGTTTTGCTAGGACGGCTTCGAAACAGCGCCCACCTTGCGTGGGTCAAAGTTAGGAGTTACGCTTCGTGAGGTGAACATCCACTACTAACAAGTTTTTTTTTGAGAAACAGCGCTCAAAATGTTTGAATTGTTTTTGACCTTGCTAATGAGTTTCGTGGTCTCCTTTATATATAGCATTTTCGAGCAATTTTTTGTATTTGTTTTTTACTGAAATGACCCACTGTTCAAACTAATAGTCACGCTTGTAGTTCAAGAAGTCTTGCTTTATAAATCTTAATTGATTCACATTAAGCTTCTTTGAGAGACTATTATAGAGTTACTTTTGCGTTCGAGGCCTATCACGGTGCACGTACGTGCCAAATATGACGCGGTGTTGCGCGTCGTGGCGACCGCAGTCTGCGGGTAGCGGGGCCGATCGCCATCGCTCCGTCGAGCCAAGGACTAGGGGAGAGCTTTGAGCAAACCTAACTGATTTATTTACATCTTTACAGTGAGTTGTCGAGATGACAGAAGAGAAGAGAAGAGAAGAGCGTTGGGCGAGGCACTGCGCGCCCTTTTTGTTGACCCCCGTTCCCTAGGTCCCTAGGTTGGGGATCACTACATAAAACAATGCGGACCAATGGTGATGTGGCAGTTCCTCTCAATTAAGTACCGCCCATCATGTCTGTTCATAGAGGCACAACACAGGCTTGCACATACACACACACCCTTGCCACTAGTCGCAGCGCTGCCGTAGAACAGGGAGGGGGAGAGCGGAAGACGCACAGGCGCCTCGACTCCTTTGGTGCCGGCCTCGGGCTGCGTTCCCACGAGAAGATCTTAGCGCGCCCTTTCGAGAGGTGCCAGGTTCGTGGAATCCTCTGGGGAGAGCCCTTTGACCAGCGCCGTCGTCGTCTGCTGGTTAACGCGCTAACGATGCGTGGCCCAGGCGGGAGATAGAGCGGCGGCTCCAAAACCCTCTTTGGCAACATTCCCCACAGTTGGCGCCGCTGTCAATCAGTGCGCGCCGTCTCGTGTAGTCGGCCTCTGTTGCTTCCTCCGTCCAGCCGTGGCGAGACTGTCCTTTTGGCACTAATCCAGCGTGGCGTATGACCCGCTGGGCCAAGGCATAGCTTGATCGCTACAGCGGTGTTCTTGCAAGCTTCTTTTCTTTCCCAATAGGGTGCATTAGTAGGAACGGTCAGAAAATGAAACTGCGCTCAAACGGGCAACCAGATATTTTAAATTTCTTTTCCTCTCTCTGGTTTCAAAACTCCTGAATAAGTCCTTCTTGTATACCACCTACCGCGTGTACTTTAAAAACTATGTGGCTTCAAAGAACGCGTAAGGGGTTTACCTTTGATGTGTGTGTTATTTTGTCATTAGCTTTTGCAAGTGTATGACCATGGCCTAGTCCACGAGATATCATTTTCGTCATATGGTGACAGTGAACTGGTGTGTGTTTTGGATTCTGTGCGTTGTCACCCACATTGGCGAAGTCGTGCACGAAAAAAAAACGCGTTGATGGATAATCGCAATGCCGAAAACTCTCAAACTGTGTGCGTTAGTGATTTCCTTGAATAGTTAGCAGCAAAGGTCGTGAGGAAGAAGGGGGCTGTGTCACAACCAACTGCGCTTTTCGTCTCACCCACGCGGCCCATCGTTCAAGGAAGAGTTATTTTGTATTTTCAAGACAATATCCGGCGACTAACGACCCAGCACAGCGCCGCCGCGTCTTTCCTACACCTGCACCTAAAGGGACACACATGTGTTCAAGGAAAAAGAAATGACCTCCCAAGGGTACGGGAGCACGCGTACGACCAGAAAAAGTTTTGACTGCTTCGAAATCAGCAGTTGACATTCAACCAGTGTTAAGTGTGGTCGGTGTCGCGTGGCTCGCGTAGGCGACGAGCATGAAGTGGCCCGGGTGACGGATTGAGACAGCTGCATTACCGTGGCACCCGTGTCGTCTACTAAGCTGGCGAGATCTTCAGGGGCACCCCGTCAACTCCCCTACGTGTACCACGAGCTAATAGAACATTTTATTGCTTTTTCAACTGTTAACTTATTTTACCCAGCTTTTCAATAACTGTAGATGTGTGCCCTGCGGATGACGTTGAACTTCAGAAGCGCGAACATGCTTTTTTCCTCGTAAATCTTCTTTGTATCTGATCTAGTTTTATTATGTTGTTATTTTAATAACGCTCCACTATTTGACTATGCTTGTACCACTTGTAATGTTCTTTCAAAGCATAGTTTATTATATGGATGTTCTTTTTTAATCGCGTATTAGTGTTTTTCCTCCCTGTTATTTTTTAATCTCCTGCCATTGTCTTGATATTAATTAAATGCTTCGTTGACTTGCATGAAATCTCTGTGTTTGCTCTAAGGGTGCGTTGGTCAGACGCAAACATCCCCACACGTCCGACACCGTACGAGTCAATCGACCTACAAATAAGTTTGAGATGTACCACTTCAAGGCCTTTCAGGCGTCGCAGGCCGAAGTGTAAAGTGGAAGCCTGCGAGTCTGCCGCACGTCGGTGTTAGGTCAGTGCGGCTTCCCCGAAGTGTGTGATAGAGGGTGACCACAAGAGCACCCAAACGTAAGAGGCTAGATTGAGATAAATACACCTAAAATTACTGAAATTTGCTAAAAATGCTTCTCGTTAAACGAGCAAGATTTTGAACAGGCTACTCAACACTCGACCACATTCATACTATAATCTGGTTATAGAAAAATCTTCAGAACACAGCCAACCACTACATATAGCTTTCATAGATTACGAGAAAGCATTTGATTCAGAAGAAATATGAGCAGTCAAGCAGACACTGTGTAATCAGTGCGTCCACAAAACTTATATAAACATCCTAAGAAATCTACAGAGGATAAATTGCCACCATAGGGCTACATAAACAAAGCGACAGAATACCATTGTGGAAGAATGTAAGAGAAGGGGATGCAATCTCCCCAATGCTATTTACCGCGTGCTTACAGGACGTTTTCAGAGCCATAGGATGAGAAGATCTAGGCATAAAAGCTAATGGAGAATACCCTAATAAACAACGATTCGTGGTTCACATTGCATTGCTGAGTAACGCAGGGGACGAATTGCAACTCACCATTACAGAATTAGGCAAAGAGGGCAGAAAGGTAGGCCTCATAATTAATCCACAGAAAACGAAACTAATATAAAACAACGTCGGAACAGAACGGGGCTTCGAGATAGGTAATATTGCACTTGAAGTTGTAAAAGACAACGTCTACTTAGGCCAGGTAATAACCACGGCGCCGCACCGCAAGATTGAAGTAGCTAGAAGAATAAGAATGGGGTGGAGCACATTTGACAAGCACTCGCAAATCATCACAGGTGCAATTGCCACTATCTCTAAAGAGGAAAGTATATATCAGCTTCCTCTTGCCGGTACTTAGCTACGGAGCAGAAACCCTACAGCTTACAAATAGGGTTCAGCTTAAATCGAGGACGACGCAGCGAGCGATGGAAAGGAAAATGATAGGTGTAACCTTAAGAGACAAGAAGAGAACAAAGTGAATCAGGGAACAAACCGGAGTTAAAGACATCATCGTTGAAATCAAAAAGAAGAAAGTGACATGGGCTGGGCATGTTGCGCGTAGGCATGATAACTACCGTTCATTAGGGATAACTGACTGAATTCCCAGAGAAGGCAAGTGGGTTAGGGGTAGACAGAAATAAGGTGGGCATAGGAGATTAGAAAGTTTGCGGGGATAATGTGGCAGCAGCAAGCATAGAACCGAGTTGACTGGCGGATCGTTGGAGAGGTCTTTGTCCGGCAGTGGACTAAGTCAACATGATGATGATGTTGACGATGATGATGATGATGTGTTACGTGTATTCTTCTCTGTGCAGTCCTAGATGCGCTATACCTCAGACCCTCAGTACGGTCACGGACTTACGGGATCTACAGACGCCGGACTTGTTGCTGTTTTGTGAGGAATTGGGGATCTATAATACGGTTTTGTACAAAAAGTAATAGACATATAGCTGAATATTAATTTCGGGGCTGATAATTAGCTCTGTGAAGCTTGGGATCTCATCAGTGAAATACATAAAGAGGAGGAAGAGGCGTTAGTCTAAAAGAGAGGAACGTCGCTTATAACGCAAGCGTGAAACAAAAAGACATGAATCTGAGAGAGAGGAACGTCGTATGGAACTTGAGCGTGAGGCGAAAAGAACACAGTCCTGGAGAGAGAAACGCCGCTGAGAAAAGGAGCGTTAAATAGAAAGACGGGCGCACCAGACCGAGATCCGCAAACGAGAGCTTGATTCGAGGCAGAGGTCAGGCAGAATTCCCCTGCATCATCATCATCAGCCTGACTACGTCCACTGCAGGACAAGGCCTCTCCCATGTTCCGCCAGTTAACCCGGTCGTGTGCTTGCTGCTGCCAATTTACACCCGCAAACTTCTTAATCTCCTCTGCCCACATAACCTTCTGTCTCCCCCTAACCCGCTTCCCTTCTCTGGGAATCCAGTTAGTTACCCTTAATGACCAGCGGTTATCCTGTCTACGCGCTACATGCCCGGGCCATGTCCATTTCCTCTTCTTTATTTCAAGTATGATATCCTTAACCCCAGTTTATCCCCTAATCCACTCTGCTCTCTTCTTGTCTCGTAAGGTTACACCTACCATTTTTCTTTCCATTGCTCGCTGCGCCGTCCTCAATTTAAGCTGTACCCTCTTTCTAAGTCTCCAGGTTTCGGCTCCGTAGCTAAGTACCGGCAAGATACAGCTGTTATATACCTTCCTCTTGAGGGATAGTGGCAATCTACCTGTCATAATTTGAGAGTGCTTGCCGAATGTGCTCCACCCCATTCTTATTCTTCTAGTTACTTCAATCTCGTGGTTCGGCTCTGCGGTTATTACCTGCCCTAAGTAGACACAGTCTTTTACAACTTCAAGTGCACTATTACCTATCTCGAAGCGCTGCTCCTTTCCGAGGTTGTTGTACATTACTTTCGTTTTCTGCAGATTAATTTTAAGACCCACCTTTCTGCTCACCTTGTCTAACTCCGTAATCATGAGTTGCAATTCGTCCCCCGAGTTACTCAGCAATGCAATGTCATCGGCGAAGTGCTGGTTACTAAGGTATTCTCCATTACCTCTTATCCCTAACTGTTCCCATTCTAGGCTTCTGAAAACCTCCTGTAAGCACGCGGTAAATATCATTGAGGAGATTGTGTCCCCCTGCCTTACACCCTTCTTGATTGGTATTCTGTTGCTTTCTTTATGAAGCACTATGGTAGCAGTTGATCGCCTGTAGATTTCTTCCAGGATGTTTATATATACTTCATCTACGCCCTGATTCCGCAGTGTCTGCATGACGGCTGATATTTCTACTGAATCAAACGTCTTCTCGTAATCTATGAAGGCTATGTATAGTGGTTGGTTATACACTGAGCATTTTTCTATTACCTGATTGATAGTATGAATGTGGCCAATTGTTGAGTAGCCTGTTCAAAATCCTGCTTGTTCCTTTGGTTGATTGAATTCTAATGTTTTCTTTACTCTGTTAGCAATTACCATTGTAAATAGCTTGTATACTACAGAGAGCAAGCTGATCGGCCGGTAATTCTTCAAAACCTTGTAGTCTCCTTTCTTATGTAATAAGATGAAGTTAGCGTTCTTCCAAGGCTCTGGTACTCTTCCCGTCAAGAGACACCTCGTAAACAGGGTGGCTAGTTTTTCTAACATAATCTGTCCTCCATCTTTCAGCAGATCTGATGTTACCTGATCCTCACCAGCAGCTTTGCCTCTTTGCATGCTCTCCAAAGCTTTTCTGACTTCTTCTATCATTACTGGTGCGGTGTCATCTGGGTTACTGCTAGTTCTTATAGTATTAGGGACGTGGTTGTCTCGGCTACTGTACAGATCTCTGTAAAACTTCTCCGCTATTTTAACTATCCTATCCATGTTGGTAGTTATTTTGCCTTCTTTGTCTCTTAGTGCATACATCCGACTTTCGCCTATCCCAAGTTTCCTCTTCACTGCTTTGACGCTTCCTCCGTTTTTCAGAGCGTGTTCAATTCTCTCCATGTTATACCTTCTTACATCGCATACTTTACGTCTAATAATCAACTTCGAAAGCTCTGCCAGTTCTATTTCGTCTGTTGTACTTGACATTTTCATGATTTGACGCTTCTTAACTAGGTTCTTCGTTTCCTGGGAAAGCTTGCCAGTGTCCTGTCTAACTACCCTGCCTTCAACTTCCACTGCACACTCTGTAATGATACTCGTCAGATTATCACTCATTGTATCTACGCTAAGGTTGGTTTCCTCACTAAGAGCCAAGTACCTGTTCTGCAGCGACACTCTGAATTCCTGTACTTTCCCTCTCAGTGCTAGCTCATTGATTGGCTTCTTGCGTATCAGCTTTTGTCGTTCCTTCTTCAAGTCTAGGCGATTCGAGACCGTACCATTCTGTGGTCACTGCATCGTACCTTGCCAACCACTTCCACATCCTGCACGATTCCTGGGTGTGCAGTCATTATAAAGTCTATTTCGTTCTTATTTTCGCCATTAGGGCTCCCCCATGTCCACTTGCGGTTTTCTCGTTTTCGGTAGAAGGTATTCAAAATCCATAAATTATCGCGTTCTGCGAATTCTACTAGTAGCTCTCCTCTGGCGTTTCTAGTGCCGATGCCATAATTTCCTACTGCCTGGTCTCCAGCCTACTTCTTCCCTACCTTTGCTATAAAATCGCCCATCACTATATTATACTCTGTTTTTACCTTACTAATTGCGGATTCCACGTCTTCATAGAAGCTTTCAACTGAAGCGTCATCATGGCTGGATGTAGGCCCGTAAGCCTGTACTACCTTCATCTTGTATCTTTTATTCAATTTAATTACAATACCTACCACCTTTAATTAATGCTATAGTATTCCTCTATGTTGCCAGCTATGTTTCTGTGAATTAGGCACCCCACTATCAGTTCTCTTCTGTCTGTCAAGCCCCGATAGCAAAAGACATGCCCATTCTGTAGCACCGTATAGGCCTCATCTGTCCTCCTAACCTCACTGAGCCCTATTATATCCCATTTAACACCCTCTAGCTCCTCGAACAGTACAGGTAGACTTCCCTCACTAGATAAGGTTCTAGCGTTAAACGTTGCCAAGTTCAGGTTCCAATGGCGGCCTGTCCGGATCCAGAGATTCTTAGCACCTTCTGCTGCGTTGCAGATCTGACCGCCGCCGTGGTCAGTTGCTTCGCAGCTGCTGGGGACTGAGGGCCGTGAGTTATTTGACGTATGCATGTGGGAGGTAGTGGCCAGATACTGCACCAGGGTGGCCAATCCTTCTCTGCTGAGGGAGTGCGTTCCCGGCGGTGGTTACCGGTGAGGCCGCACCCCAGGCCTCTTAATGCAGTTCCATCAACGCGCGGTTTTTTTTTTTGAATCCGGTTGGTAACTGCGCGGCACCGGTATTTGTACCACGGACCTCTTGGATGCAAGGCGGATGCTCTAACCACTACGTCATCGCCGCATGTGACATCACACATAATTGACTATCACACATAATATTTAATACAAGATGTCACATTACTGTTGCTGTTATGCCAGCTTGGTAAAAACTATTTCAAAAACAACTTTTGTACCCCCCCCCCAAATAAAAAATACTCGCATGTTTCTTTCACACAAGTAAATATTTACACTTGTGAGTAAAAACAAAACGCTCTCACAATCAGCTTGACAAAACTGAAGACGACGCGCTTTGGGAGCGCAATGACAGAAGCCGCGACGATGATTTCCGATTGCTCCCGTCGACCAGTAATTCTGACTAGATTAAGTGTGAACAGACTTGGCTGGTTATTGTAAGTGCCAATTCAGTTGAATAAACCAGTACTGTGTGCGTTAGGACTATACACTCTTTGCAAAGTCTCGTAATTTGCCTGCCCCTTTTTGGAGCTTAAAAAAGACGTGCAAGTTATGCGCGTAAATACGGTATTTCCGTACCAGAAAGCCACAGCAAGAAGTGAGACCAGAAATAAACAAAGGAATGTTTTATAAAGTGAAATGAAGAGGCAACAATAAAGCTCCAAGACCGCTTTTTTGTGGTGCAACAATTGATGAAATATACCATCTTTCATTGTCTATACTTCTACTGTGTGCGCAATAACGTTTGCAATAACGTTCATTCTAAGTATGCGCAATAAAATTCGCACTGAACTCATAAAGTTCCACTGAAGCACAGTAACACTATGTGGAACCAATTACCATTACGACTAGTTGGGGGCAACAAGTCACTTACTTTGCTCTCGCCGTTGCATGTTTGTAGTCTAATGTATATGACATTTATGCATTCTTTGAGCATTCTTAGCTCCAGGTTGTGTTGGAGGGTGGTAGCCCGTCAGTTCAACACGACAAAAACATGGAATTTGCGAGCAATGCACAAGAAACCTTGATTTGATTTGTGGGGTTTAACGTCCCAAAACCATCATATAATTATGTCACTTCCTTGGCTCTCGCCGTTGCATGTTTGTAGTCGAATGTATATGGCATTTATGCATTCTTTGAGCATTCTTAACTCCAGGTTGTGTTGGAGAGTGGTAGCCCGTTCGTTTAACACGACAAAAACATGAATTTCGCAAGCAATGCACAAGCAGCCTTGATTTGATTTGTGGGGTTTAACGTCCCAAAACCATCATATAATTATGAGACGCTGTTGTGGAGGGCTCAGAAAATTTCGACCACCTGGAGTTCTTTAACATGCACCCAAATCTGACTACACGGGCCTACAACATTTCCGCCTCCATCAGAAATGCAGCCGCCACAGCCGGGATTTGATCCCGCGACCTGCGCACTAGCAGCCGAGTACCTTAGCCACTAGACCACCGTGGCGGGACACAAGCAAGCTTGAACAGCGTGGAGGCAGCAAATTTGCAAATGGCAGCATGGCGCGCTTGTACTGCCATCAATCCACACAGTCTAAACAAGTGCAGTCGAGCAGATAATTGCAGATGACTGTGGTAAGCTTGTCGGCGTTGATTTAAAATGGCCCGTTCATTATCATCACCAGCCCCCTTGCCTTTGCTCTTTTCCGATATTTATACGTTAAAGCACCGCAGCAATAATGGAGAAAACGTTATCATTGGTCGACCAGTCTCTGCTGTCTCTGAAAGGTGAAAAAAATTTTGCAACACATTGCGGCGTCGACAAGCAGAGCATCGCAGAAAACTTTTATGACAAAAAGTTACCACTTCTTGCGCTTGCAGGTATTGTTTGGATAATCGTCGACATTCCCGTGCTAGTGGCACCTTATCTACACTTGAAGGCAAAGTTATGGATGTCAAGGTACATGGAACATATACGGGGGGTATTGGCTTGTATTTTATAAAGTTTTAGCGGAAGTGCCTGCAACTATCATTTGAGCGAGGCAGATGGTGTCAAAGCTACTCACAGTTCCCATCTTCGACGCAGAGGATTTTATTGTGCGCCTCAGTGGGCAGTAAGCGAGCAACTACGAGGTAGTTAAGGCGGATATGTTCCGCATGATTGCAATTTCATTTTGGAGACAGAAGAGCAGTTTAGACATTAGTCTGAAAGTGAGGTGCATCGCAAAGCACTGGAAGTTGAGGCGCGCCATCAAGCGCTAGACGAAAAGATTACGTCAGAGAAGGGCCCACGTCTTCTAGAATACATCAAGGTAGAGTATGTCGAGAGCGAAGCCTTGGCTGGTCTGGAGGTATGTAGATAGTGTCGAAAGACGGTACTTGCGTGGATGATGTAGGTTCCAGCGACCCTAATGAGCTCAGTAAGGAGCTGGCAACTTTCCTCGTGCCTCGAGAAGACGGTTCAAAATATTCATATGTAGACATGATTAGTGCAGTGGCTAATCATAGCAAGAATGTGACGCTTCAGCAAAGCAGCGATACCATTGAAGAGGACCCAGTTACAGATATTATTAGTGTTGACAAGAATATTTTAGTCCGATAGTCTGACGTCACGCAAACTTCAAAAAGCGTGAGTGGGAGAGAAGTTGTAGCACAAGCTCCAACAAGCTCCCCAACTCCCCAGGTCACGCCCCAACATGACGATTTCATCGAGAGAAAGGAGATTCGCAACAATTGCAGAAAAGGAAAGAAGCGGAATCGTTCGGCACTACGTAAGCCTAGGACAGATCCATACCGTGGCGAGCAGTTGAAAGAAGTAAGCCATCAGACCGTTTGAGGAAACGTCCGTTGTGGCATTCAATGAGGCGAAATTGGAGATACAGGTGTAGAAGGGGGATAACGAGGTGCGTCACCTCAACGAAACGCCTGGTTTAGATTGACAACTTCGGGAAAGCAGCCTTGTCCGAAGGATCAAAGATGAAAGAGCTCAATGACTCTTTCATCCATGTGGGGCGGAGCCCAAAGAGACAATGACCCAGGTTTTCCCCTGTTTCTGACGTTCCTTGCATATTCCTGAGGGGATCCAGCTGAAATGCAGAATGAGGTGTGACAGCGGGAGACAACCTATAGTCAGCGCATTTTGTAGCCCCTGGCAAGCTGGAAAACCGCCGGGACTACGGCCCCATAATGTGCGATTCAAGAATATCCAACCGAGAAAAGGAGAACGCTTAGCTTGAGTAACTTGGCACGGGCGTACTAAGTATGGTTAGTCAGTGTTGCATTGGCGATGCAGATTTCAGTAATTAAATTTTGTACGTTACGAGATGCTGTGTAGAGCTTTCAGAAAAAAACCGCCGAAATAAAGGCAGAAGTAAGCATCAAAGTTCAATAATGATTAGGAAGATGTGCAGAAGGTAAAAATAGAAAAAATGTATTATTCTTCAAGTATTTTAAAGGTTTAGTGTAATGTCGACTTATATCACTGTCATGACAATGTGGCATAATTAAGCATTTGAAGAAGGGAAATGTCTCCATAGGACCAAACGATTTCGTGAAATGATTAGGCTTGACGCGGACGTGCTCTGGGAGTTGACAACCATTTAGTTCAAGGCTTCAGCATAAAAGCAATGCAGATTTTGTGAGGTGCGGTTGATGGTAATTGACGTAGTATTATTTTCTGTTGAACACTGTGTGTTACAACTTAACATAAAGACGAGTGTGTAGACGGACTCTGAGGGGTTAACTGTTTAGGTAACAATGCTTTGTATTTCGCAACGTGGTAGGAATGATAGTAATTGAAGTGCTCAGGAGAGCTCAGTGGTTTTTACTCAGAGGCGTTGGCGTAGACAGGTAGTTATAACCGAATGAACCTGCGGAAAGGCAGTGGTTGTCCCCTATGTTTTATTGTTTTATTTGAAGAATCATTGATCGAGTAATCAAATGAGTGGATCGTTAAGCTTCGCGTAACTGTTGAGGTGGGAGCTACCGTAGGCTATTTGGGTCACAGCTTTGTCTAAGGTTACTAGAAAGCTAGTGAGCTTCATGGTTCAGCAGTAGGCGATTATTGGCGGCCAAAGACAAAGATGGACGTAAGGACTATCATTGGCGCTCGCTGAATCAGTTCCGCGTTCGAAAGCCCGCTGACAGATGCTCCCTTTGGGACGAAACCGATGAAAGTGGCCAGCGATGAAAAGAAGGAGGGAGGTTTTAAAGCCAGGAGACAGTACCGATCATCGCCTGGTTTTGAGAGTTCAAGATTACGACCCGGAATTCACGTTCCAGTGTGATGTGAAAGATCGAGGCCTAAGTGCCCTTTTTGGCCAGCAGGATGGCAATGGCGATGAATACCCCGTGCTGTACGTGAGCCGAAATTGAGCCTTGGTGAGTTGGCGTACTGCACTTCAGACAAAGAGTGCGCTTGCACTGTCTGGGCAATTCATAGATTGCAGTGTTATCTCGCAGGTGCTATAATCACAGTAGCGACAGACAATTGTTCCTATACCTGGATGCAAAAAGCGACATTTGTTAGGGCGTTTATCAGCCGGCACACAATGAGCATACACAAAGGCGACAGTAAGGCCAAGCACGGACTCTTAGCGCGAGCGGCGTCATTTTTGGGTAGACCTACCAGAAAGCTCTTGAGAGTTCAACCTATTTCAGTGTTCGGAGGCTTCTTTACAATTACCCCGGGGTTGAAGAGGGTGTCGCCTCGCGACCTAACAGCTCGTCACTATGAGCGAGTCATAGTAAGCCTTGAGGCGCTCCACGTTTACTATGTCGCGCCCGTGACGGCGCATGTCGGAAGAATGTTCAATTGGTTCGATCAGATAGCTGGTCGGAGATGTGTGCTCGGTGACACGGTAGAGGCCTTCGTATTTACAGAGTAGTTTGGAACAAAGGCCAGCTACAGAGGTCGGGATTGAGAGCCATACAAGGGAACCAAGAAGGAACGTGGGCTTCGAAGTGGCGGAGCCATCACGAATACTCTTATGCCACTCTTCGTGATGCGTCGTAAATGCCTTGGCAAGCTCGCGACACTCTTCAGCAAGCCTGGCTGTCTCAGAAATAGGTGGACACTCAGAGGAATTTAGCGTGTACGGAAGTATCGTGTCAATGGTGTGTGACGGGCGCCTTCCGTACAGCAAGAAGAAATGTGAAAAACCAGTCGTGCTCTGGGGGTTGTTATTTTAGGCATAGGTGACAAAAGGCAGGATAGTATCCCAATTCGTGTGGTTGGCGGCGACATACATTGAAAACATGTCGTCCATTGCGCGGTTACAGCATTTGGTGAGACCATTTGTCTGGGTGTGATAAGCAGAATTTTGCGGTGCACAGAATGACACTCCGTGAGAATGGCTTTGACGACTTCTGACAAGAAGCTTTTGGGGTGGACCGTGGCGCAGTATGTATCGATGCAGTATGAAGGACGCAACATCACACGCAGTAGCCGCAGGGACAGTGGTGGTTTCGGCGTATCGCGGTTAATTAATAATCTACGGTGACGATGGCCCAGTGGTTACCAGCCGACGTCAGAAGAAGTGGTCCATACAAATCGATACCTATACGCTCAAACGTACGGTCAGGGCAAGGTAACTGTTGCATACTGGCTAGCGACATGTGCGCTGACGGTTTGCGGCGTTGGAAAGCGAGGCAGGAGCGAACGAACTGCTACACGCAGTGGTACATACCGCGCCAGAAGTATGTCGAATGCGATGGAATGTGATGGCGCGTTGTCGAATTTGATGGTAGGTCTTGAATACCCCAGAGTGCGCACATTGCGGATCACAATGGAAGGATTCCCATATCTCCGACCGCAGACTGCGGGATATCACGAGAAACCCATGCCGGCCATTGGCGTCGTAAGTGCATCGGTGTAGGAGGCCGTCAAGAATGGCGAAATGGTGAGCTCGACGACGCAAGGCACGCGTGGATGGCGTTGCGGACGGATCAGAGAGCAAGTCGATCAGCGGGGCGATCCAACTATCACTTCGCTGTTCAGTAGCGATGATGTCAACATCAATGGCAGAGACAGCAACCGAAGACACTGAGAAGAGCACGTCATCTTCAGGCAGAGGGGAGCGTGAGAGGGCGTCGGCGTCAGCATGCTGGCGTCCGTCGTGGTACAGCACGCGGATGTCGTAGTCTTGTAAGCGAAGAGCCCAACGGGCAAGACGGCCTGAGGGATCCTTCAATGATGACAGCCAACATAGGGCATGATGGTCGGTGAGGACATCAATTGGGCGACAATACACATAAGATCAAAACTTTGTAAGGGCCCAGACGATCGCCAGGCACTCTTTTTCTATGATGGTGCAGTTTGTCTCGACTCTCGTGAGCGTACGGCTTGCATATGCCACGACATATTCAGGAAGTCCGGATTTGCGCTGCGCCGGAACTGCGCCGAGGCCTACACTGCTGGCGTCCGAGTGTACTTCCATTGGGGCCGTAGGATCGTAGTTGCGGAGAATGGGAGGAGACGTCAACAAATGGCGGAGCTTCAAGAACGCGTCGTCGCACTCTGACGACCATGAATTGAGGGGCCCGTTACTTCCAAGGAGCTTCGTCAGCGGTGATATAATCGTGGCAAAGTTTCGTATGAAGCGTCCGAAGTATGAGCACAGGCCCACGAAATTATGCAGTTCTTTGACGGACGCAGGTTCGGGGAATTCGGCCACGGCCCGAAGCTTGGCTGGGTCGGGAAGAATGCTATTCTTGGACCTGACGTACCCTAGGATGGTGAGTTGCCGTGCCGCAAAGCGGCACTTTTTCAGATTTAGTTGCAAGTCATCATTGCTCACACGTGCGAAAACTTCTTTCAGGAGTTGGAGATGCGTGGAGAAATCTGGAGCAAAGACAACAACGTTGTCGAGGTAACACAAGCACGTTTGGCATTTCAAGTTGCGCAGACCGGTGTTCATCATGCACTCAAAGGTCGCAGGTGCATTACATAGACGAAGTGGCGTGACGTTGAATTCGTACAAGCCGTCGGGTGTGATGAAGGCAGCCTTCGGACGAACATTATCAGCCATGGGTACTTGCCAGTACCCCGACCGCAGATCGAGAGAACGAAAAATTCGGCTCTGTGAAGGCTGTCAATTGCGTCATCGATGCGCGGCAGTGGGTAAACATCTTTGCGAGTGATCTTATTGAGCCGTCTGTAATCTACACAGAACCGCACAGAACCATCTTTTTTCGCAACAAGAGCAACAAGAGACGCCCATGAACTGTCCGAGGGCCGAATAACGTCGCGTCGGAGCATATCGTCAACCTGTTCGTTAATTTCCCGACGTTCAGCAGGCGACACGCACTGTGGACGTTGCGGTAATGGTGGATGAGCACCAGTGTCGATACAATGCGTAACAGTGTACGCGCGACCGAGAGAACTTCGCCTGACATCGAAAGAAAAACGATATTTTTGCAACAGGTCCAGAATCTGGGAACGCTGTACCGACGTAAAGTTGTCATCAATGTAGGGGCTAAATACACCATGAGATGATGAATCAGAAGTGGAAACAGCACTGATGGTACGCGAATTGGGGCAATGCGATGCATCCGGTTACGTCCAGGACTTGTGCGTCGTTGACTGGTTCCACTCTGCCGAGACAGTCCCCTTGAACCAAGGTAACAGAGTACGAGGATGGGTCGTTCACAAAAAAAGCGGTGTTGTCCTGGGTGATTTGTACGGTCGCGAAAGGTACTAGCAAACCTTTCCTTATGCAAGCACGGTCGGATGGCGAAACGAGTGCAATTGTGTCGGAGAGACCGGCGCAGTAGACCGATACACCCGTCGTCAAGCTCTGAGGCACTATGGTATTGTCTTTCACGAGAATTTTGCTCAGTTTTGAGGGGCTGTCTTCGTGTGTCAATTACGAGAAGGATGGGACTTCAAATTCGGCGGCGGCACAATGGATGACGACGTCGTTGCAGGAGAGAAAATCCCATCCCAGGGTGACGTCATGCGAGCATGCAGGAATGATGATGAATTGGGCGACATTCAGAACGTCCTGAACGACAACGCGTGCTGTACACACTGCTGTAGGATGAATACGATGCGAACTAGCGGTACGAAGGGACAACCCAGAAATGGGCGTCGTCACTTTTGGAACCAAGCGGCAAAAATTTTCGCCCATAACTGATATGGCAGCTCCAGTGTCATAAGAGCAGACGCATGAACACCGTCCACAAGCACGTCAATAACATTAGATGGCCGGCTTTCAGGGCTTTCACATTGCGATAGCGTCACATGCCTTGCCTCGGGGACTGCGACGACTAGTTTTCCCGCTCGTGAGCAGTTGAACTTGGCCGCACGCGGGACGAGGAACGACGTCGTGGAGACGGCGACCTTCGAGGAGATGGAGCTAGTAGAGACGGCAGTGGCATAGACGGCTATTCGTCGTGATACGGACGGCTGGTCTGGCCAGCAACAGGCGATGAGATAGGGGGCGCCTGTACGCGAAGGCAATAACGTGCTACGTGGCCGGCGTAACCGCAGGCAAATCAGATGGGCCGGTTGTCGGGTGTGCGCCATCGGTTCGTCAGGGTAGGTCTTGTCCATGTCGCAAGAACCGACGAACAGAACGGTGGCTGGAAAGACTGCAGGGTGGGCTGGAGCCGAGTCTGAGGGATCGCGTGAACATTATGTAGCCGGAATTCCCGCTGCAAAGGACGGAGGTCGTGCGGCAGCTTCGGCGTAAGTCAGTGGGGTGGGTGCTTGGACGACTGGAGGTGGCCTGGCGACCACTTCGGCGTAAATTGGAGGCGCAGGAGCCGGAAGTTGATGTGGGTGGTACGCAGGCATGACCTCCGCTATTTCCTGCTCAATCTCTCGGCGGATGGGCGGAATAATGGTAGTGGCCGATTGTTGAACAGCCGGTAGGTGGGCAAAGGGCAGGAGAGAGAACTGGCGCGCGATTTCCTCACGTATGAAGGACTTGAGGTCTGCCAGAAGTGCCACCTGATCACAGCTCGCCTCCAAGCCAGCAAGCCCTGCATCTCCTGGGGTGGAGCGACGGGTCATCGAACGCTGCCCGCGGAGTTCCTCGTAGCTCTGGCACAGCTTGATGACCTCAGCCACTGTGCCTGGGATTTTGGCAAGCAGCAGCGTGAAGGCATCATCGTCAATGCCTTTCATGACGTTCCGGATCTTGTCTAACTCGGACATGCTGTTGTTGCATTTATTGCACAAGTTCAGGATATCTTTGATGTAACTGATGAATGGTTCACCGGCCTGCTGAGCACATTCACGTAAGCGCTGCTCGGCTTGCAGCTTACAAATAGCATGGCGGCAAAAAACGTTGGTGATAGTGGTCTTAAAATCAGACCAGGTTGAGAAATCGGACGCGTGGTTGTTGTACCACAAACTTGCAACGCCCGCAAGGTAGAACACCAAGTTTGTCAAATTACCGTCCTCGTCCCACTTGTTTGAGACGCTCACGAGCGCAAATGGCGAGCCAGTTCTCCACGTCAGTGCCGTCGCCGCCCGTGAAGATGGGTGGATCACGGATCCTGAGGACATCGGGACAAGGGGGTGACACGGGAGGACGCGTTTGCTGAGAGGCGTCGTGGGGCATGGTAGATGGCAGGGTACGTGATCGTACCTCCTAGGGCATCGAAGGGGATCGTAGCACTCTCCACCAATTTGTTAGGGCGTTTATTAGCCGGCACACAGCGAGCCTACACAATGGCAACAGAAACGGCCAACCAGGGACTCTCAGCGCGAGCGGCGTCATTTTGGGTAGACCCACCAGAAAGCACTTGAAAGTTCAACCTATTTCAGTGTTCGGAGGCTTCTCTACACATGGAGAATAGTTGCCTTTTGGGGTCGACCTTGATTTTTCGGCAACAACATTTTGACATCAACTATATGAATGGCCATGGGTAAACTGAATGGACACGCTAACTACCTTATCCACTCTTTCTTAACTATGCAGGGGTGCTCTTGATGTCTCAAAATTGTTATTTTATTTTTTTCTTGTAAAACATTGTGTCAATTTGTAATGGGCATACTTGGTTTCCCAGCCTAAGTGAGTCCTGAGAGTTTGGGCGTGAGCTTTTCGTGTAAAGCTAGCAATGAAAACCGGTTGGCCAAGCTTCTTTTGACTTGTTTTGTTCAGAGGGGGCCGAGCGCTCACTTGAGCTTGTGATGGAGTTTCAGAGACGCTGCCCAAGTTTTCGGCAATTACCCAGATAATGCTATAAGCGAAAGCTAGTTCCTGGCATTCAATTGCGGACATTTCCATCGTCCTTTCGTGCAATGCTGCATCGGTGAAAGTTGCCCTCTGTGACTCATCTGGCGAGGGGGAGGCTATTGTGACTTTCGTTAACCGCCGATATGCTGTCTCTGAGGAGGAGAGCCGGGATGCGTTCCCGCGGCATGAAACCCCAGTGACTTTTTCTCGGAACGAGCGTCAAGCGATGAGTAGCAACAGAGGCATAAGAATGTGGAAATTTTGACGGTACGTGAGCCAATGTCTTTACAGGCATTTTGTCCATGATAGCTTGTCTGGAGAGGTGGCGTGGCCGACCAACCTCGCAAGTCGTCAACAAGCGATTAAGTGGCTAATCTTTTGCTGCGCTTCCTAAGAAAAGTTTGCAGTAAATACTCATACGCTGCTTGCTACGGGAAGGACCCCACTCTCTCTCTCTCTCTCTCTTAAGTGTAGCTTACATAAGGAACATTGCGTGAGCAGGTGCAATGGCTATTGGGCGACCGTGTGGTGTTGAGTGATACCTTGGTGGGTGGTGTAATGTGTGTGATTGGAGTTTTATTCAAGGAGGAGGAGCCCGACAGGGCTTAAAACGACGATGCAAATTGCAGGAACTTGCTCTGAACGAAGGCTTAACGGTTTATCCACCATGATCGTGGTTTGCGGAATCATAACCTCTTATTCAGTGAATAGTTGTAAATGGTGCTAGTAAACTTGCTTGCTTTTCGTTTCCCCAACTTGTCAGCATTGTTACCTCCACCCAGAATTGCTCCACACTACCACAGCAGTTTTGGTCTGACGTAACCCTGAGGTCTCGGTCTTTCACGAAGGAGGGGACGTGTCGGAAGGGCCAGGCCCGACAAGTGGTTTCAAACCGGTCACAAAAGACGTGCATGAACAGACTCGCGGCTTAAGAGCTTCACCCCTAATAGCGTCGCTGTTACTATCGCTCATCAGCTCAAACTTCTACCGACACGTACAGAAGTTCTGACACCCGCGATAGCACCTACCATTCGCATAGCTAGTGGAAGTAGCCCTGCTGCACTTGGAATGTCCAGCGTGCACATCAAAATTTCTGATCCTCACACTTCAGTATAACGTAGATGACGCTTAAGCTTTCTGTGCTACAAATTCGGCCCGAATGACCTCAACTGTAGAATTGATTCTTTGACCACACAAGCTCCGGAGATCGACAACCCTCCATGGCTTCCTCGGCGGCATAGCTTCCTCCCTTCAATCTCAAATACCACACCTGATTGATTGATATGTGGGGTTTAACGTCCCAAAACTACCACATGATTAAGTGAGACGCCGTAAAAGAGGGCTCCGTAAATTTCGTCTACCTGGGGTTCTTTAACGTGCACCCAAATTGGAGCACACGGGCCTACAACATTTCCGCCTCCATCGGAAATGCAGCCACCGCAGCCGGGATTCAATCCCACTACCTGCGGCTTAGCAGCCGAGTATCTTAGTCACTAGGCCACCGCGGCAGGGCTCAAATACAACACCTGCCCACTCAACCCCTTTGCGCTCCTTCCCGCACCTTTGAAGTGCAGCTCTCGCCATTTCCTCCAGTGCCCGATGAATATTATAGCGCTGCCCTGATTCCTGACGTTACAATGACACGCAATGTCGCCCTTCCCAACATGGTGGCAACATTTACAGACAATCAAACTTCGTTTCTTCTCCCCAATTCTGGCTTCTCCGTGCAAGGTATTCCTCGTGGCCTGTCACTCGCGATGATGAAACCACTCACCAATCATACAGTTTCCGCTTTGGCCACACATTCACCACCCAATTTTTTATTGCTGTCATCATCGTCATGTTGCTTCGGCGACCAGTTCAAGCCAATGGTATCAGACGTGCTCGGTTCAGAAAAATTAGCTGCTCTCCGCTACGTGCTCGTTTCTAGTCAGGACATCTTCGACTTCGGCTACCATAATTTCGGCTAGAGATCTATGGTTACGCAGCACACTGACGCCGTTATTGCTCGACCAATTCACAGGCAGCTTCACTGGTTGTCAGCTGCGGAGCCTGCTATTATGCAACGCGAAGTGGCTAATGTGTTTTGTAAGGTCATATCTGAACCCTTTCCCTCTCCGGTCCTCCCCAACAGAGCACAATGACATCGAGAATAGCTGGAGATCTTTTGTTGAGTGCCACCATCTCAACCACAATTCCAAGAATAAAATATACATTCTCCTGAGCAGAGTCAAAGCACTCAATTGCTTGCGCAGTGCCACAAACTTCATTTCGATGAACCATCCCTCATTGCAGGATTGCCGCTGGCTCGATTTCAGTTGAAGCCAACCCTCAAGATAAAAGTAGCCAAAATATCCATGTCGTACAGTTTTAGCGCCAGATTTTTACTCAAATAAAGCTAGTGATATTTTTTCTATAGGTATTTAACAATAACAAATATTGATTAGGCCATAACAGAGTATGACCAACAAAACATTTTTTCCCTCTTGCTTGGCCTTCAAGCCACAGGTAAGCTGCAAGTAAACAAATAAATGATCTTCTTTTCAGTATGCCTGCCTACAGTTGTCTCTTGCGAATGCAATTCCTCGCCAACCACTCACAGCAAACACGTTGAATCTGTTTTTGCTTGACGGCGCTGAACAAAATTAATACAAAGTTACCATACCAGTGCAGGTAAAGAAATCTGATCGAGTCTAAAGAGTTCAGTTTCATTTTATTGTGATTATTTCTTTGACGTGCTTTGTTTCAGCATTTGAATCTGGCGTCAGCTAAATCCCAATGTTTGCTATTAGACAAGCGTTGCGCACGTGAGCGATATGCACATGCGATTGCTTAGGAATTTGTGCACGTCCCTCTGTCTCCAAAGATAATAGAGGCTTGTTGGGTGCCTCAATGCGCATTAGCCCACTGGCGGGGGAAGGTAACGTGCGCGAATAGGATAACCCTACAGAAATGCAAGCAAGCGCTTGTTATTCTTTAAAGTTTCTTGTCATTTTACGCTTAAATAACACAAAAAGGCCACTAAATGCGCCAAAATATATCTTCAACGTAGTCAGAATGTTGCCAGAAAGTAGCCGTGGTGCCAACATGGAATTTTTCTCGCCAGACATGGTTAGAAAGTATCCAGTTTGGCGCAAAGTAGACACCATTGTAATGCGAGATCTGGAGGAACGAGCTCTTGAAGATAACACGGGACTACGCAGCACATATGCTTCTCCGTATCTGGTAGAGAACCGGGGTACTATAAAACGCTTTTTTTCTCTCAGGGGTGCACGCGTTACATATGGCACTTTAAAGTCATCACACCAATCGTATCTTAGGACAACTGTCTTAATAAAGAAATCCTGGAATACACGAAAGCCCAAATCCCTAAAAATAGTACTGGAATCTATTTTACTATTGTAGGCTACACTTTTTGAAATAATTCGAAGTAAACTATCAATGTATTTTTTCCAGCGTTCTGAGCAAAATGCAAAAACTGTTATCCCATATATCACTCTACTGTATGCTAACGAATGAACTATCATTCTTTAACTGGTAGAGGCACCAAGCTTTTTGTATTGAAAAGCAGACTTGCCACACTTCTCAGTTTGAAACAAAGAAATGCCATGTGATGTTGCCAAGACATACCACTATGAAAAATGACGCCATGTATCTGAATGTTTCGACATTTTCCACTGCGGAACATTTGCATGGATTGCAATATTCGGTGTGAAGAAAAATTGGTATATTCATTTTTTGTGTTCTTAGAGGGCTTCGATAGCAGATAAGTTTTCTTTTCTTTTCGTTTACAATTACGGAGTTTTCTTCAAACCATATCAAAGCATTATGAATTTAACTCTGAAGAGCATTAATCGCCCCTCATAACGTATGTGACGTGTTAATAGCACCGTATCATCTGCATACTGGAACACATTGGCTTTACGAATTCCCAAGGGGAAGTCATTCATAAGAAAATTGAATAGCAATGGTGACAACACCGATCCTTGTGGCACACCAGCAGTAATATATTTTTCATTGCTAATTACCTCCCTACATCCCATAACGACCTCTGACCTGTCTTGCAAGTAATTATAGAGCACATCATAAAAAGGCCCCCTAAAGCCTAAACGAGAAAGCTTTTCTAACAAAACGGTATGGTTCACAGTTTCAAACGCTTTTGCCATGTCTAAAAATAGAACACAATAGAACAGGTTCTTGTCTAATGTCGTATATATTTCATCACTAAACTCTTCTAATAATGTTATAGTACTGCGATTAGCAATGAAACCGACATGCCGGGGTGTTAGTAGCGAGAACATCTATTATTAATAATAATAATAATAATAATAATAATAATAATAATAATAAGAAATAATAATAATAATATTTCCTATTATTAATAATAATAATAATAATAATAATAATAATAATAATAATATTATTATTATTATTATTATTAATTATTCATTTGCAGTGGCAACATATTTAATGTTTTCAAATTTGAATGCATTGAATAGCCCACGATGCGGCGTTTAAATCTTTGTAAGAAGAAGCCGTGAACATATAGTACATGCGACCAGACTATTGTTGCAGGTTCACAATTGTCATAGAACCGCATGCTAGAATGTGTCCTTTCGATTCGTATCCGTCTAATCACCCGTCATCATTTATAACTGCGTCTCTGCTGCTCTAGGAAGATGTACAAAAGTTGTGCCGCTCTGACACAACAAACAATTTCGCTTTTGCACGTGCCGATGGCACTCTTTTTTAGGCACGATAGTCTTTCTTGGGATACTTCTACGCAGAAATTTCGGTCCGTCTGTCTATTCGTCTGTGCGTCCAACAGTTAAACTACCCGGAAAAAGTCCAAGCCCGTGCTCAGCGACCACTCATCTTAAACTGCCCCACCACGGGGGTCTATTGGCTAAAATTCTTGGCTGCTGACCCGCAGGTCGCGGGATCGAATCCCGGCTGTGGCGGCTGCATTTCCGATGGAAGAGGAAATGTTGTAGGGTCGTGTACTCAGAGTAGGTACACGTTAGAGAACCCCAGGCGATCGAAATTTCCGGAGTCCTCCACTATGGCGTCTCTCATGATAATTTGGTGGTTTTGGATTGTTAAACCACACAAATCCATCAATCAGCACTCACCTTGATCTGGTGGCTGCGTTTACACCCGTGAACGTTGTCTAATAAAAAAAGCAAATATCACGCATACTTGAGCCACAATATCAATACGCCTAAGTGTGAGGCAGTGTGTTACTTTATGTTGAAAATGCACATATACGTTATTCTAAAGACCACATGTATTTATTACGCTTTGCTGACTAAGCAACGCTACTAATGTAAAAGAGAGTGTTTCTTACGCTTCAATAACACGACACTGTGCTGCCAGGTACCAGTTACTCTCCCTTTCCAAAAAAAAAAACACTTTCGTTTCTTCCCATTATCGCCAAATGGCGCCTAATAACACGCACCACTTGCCGATCTTCTTGCGCATAACGTCAAAGAAACGTTTTATACCCTCTCTCCAGACAGAATGCTGTCTTTAGTAGTCCGTTGCTTAGAAGAACGCAGATAGTAAGCCTATGTTTTAAGGAAACTTGTCACCTTCTTCAAGATGGAAGCATTCTTAAACTATTCGAGAGCAGAGCGTCACAGCTGAGCGGTGTGCCCAAAAGAAAGCCGAAGAACCACAGAATCGGCGTATTTCAAGGACAGATAGCATGAATCTTTTAATATTGCCCCATTTCGTCCTCAAGTTTTGTCATCGCCCCGTTTTACTGTCAGTGATTGTGAGCGCAAACCGAGCCTGCAGTGTTCAAGAAGCTTCAGGACTGAAGTAGATCACTTTATTAAGATCGCGCCCACTTCGAAAACCTTGCTTTGTAAACATCAGTTTGCTAAAATCACGATCACTTGGAAACTTCGAAATTTTGGAATCTACGCTACCTTCCAGTTGATCGGCGGTCGGTTCTCTGTTCACCGCTATTAATGCTAGTGAGCATTAATAGCGGTGAACAGACCTTCATTTTCGGGCTACAAGTTAAGTTGAATAAACAGTTTTATCTTGTAAACAGAGTCTGCTTCTAGTGTCAATGTCACGACACCGTGAAAATATTATATGAGCATTTTTTCTTGTTTCTTATCACTAATTATAATACCATCAACGGTTTTTGGTATTGTAGTCGGAATAAAGTGCGGTCTATATTAATATAGATCGAGGCAAGGTAAATTCTTTATCATAAATTAATCCTAAATGAGTTACAGCGTACACGTTGACAAGTAAGTGACAAAGCAGGCAAAAACAGATATTGCCTCACAGGGTGCCGGCTCTCGTCCCAATCAAACAAATGTGGAGTTCAATTTAGCATGATTAAATCAATATATTATTTTTCAATATTTACGTACTTTCATTGCTTTTATCGTTTTTGCTATGCAGTGAACGTTCATGTTTGTTTGTTAATATAATAATTTAACACAAGCCTAATTTTGTGCAATACCAGACGCATGTATCAGAAGCTCTCCTGCAATTCGGCGAGTATAAAAACTTTGTACTTTTATATGCACCCAATTCTTGTGTTTTGTTTTTAGTACCAGTGTTCTGTAGGTCTTCAGCTTAGCTGGGAACTCTCGGGCTATTCAGCTATTGTGAACATGTGTCTGCTAATATTCTGTTAATCTATTCATCGTTTCTGTTCATCTTCCGAGCTTGTATCCTTCCACATTTGAGGAAAATGTCAACTTTCGGCAACGATAACAATAAAACTAGGAAAACGACATTATGTGCTGTGAGTTCAATTCATTTTATTATTTTTCGGCAAATGTTACATGCCTGCAGTGTTAAAAAAATGCATGGTGGAAGAATGCATGGATTCAAACGCGCAAAGAACGAATGGAGGAGCACCAGTGAATGGATGCATAAAAAAATGCCCTGTGCACGTGAAAGAAAAAAAAGAGAAAGAAAAATTGCACGCATCTCCACGAAATAAATAATGACAAATAGGCGAAACCAGGTCATAGCGTCCACAATGCCTACGTTTAACTTGCCAGCTAGTATGAAGACGGACGAGTGGACAAATGCAAGAATAGATAGACAGATTAATGAATGGAAGGAGAGCGAGTAGACGGACGGATGGTGCAGGCTATCATTTATTTTGTCGTCATGCCGTCTATTGACGTGCACATAAAGTGCTCTTTTACACAGACGTTTGCGTTTTTTGTTGTGCAGGTGTTCAGTTTCTGTTCCGGCTTGATGGAGCGGCATCGACGCGGACAACGGCCCTAACGGTCCTCGTGGCACAAATGATGAACACTTTGAAAATTCCAAGCTGTATTGGGCGAAAGCTTGAGGCCAATCGATTAATTATGTCAATTTAGTTGCGAAGCAGCTCTCTCACTAAAGTGAGTAACACCGTACCTACGTGCATCCGTACGAACGCCCCACAATGCGTTCACCTTACCAGAGGTTTTGGAACGGTGCCAAGTAAATCTCGCTGCAGGAACCCGTGGACGTCATGCTCCCTTTGCACGCTTCCTTGACATGTGCGCGCTGATGTCACTATCTGCTCAACTGCAACACGCTCGCCGCAGCCCCGCCACTGCAGTCTCCTGCGCCCGCTCACAACACACTTCTCGCTCGCTTCAACCTCGCTTCATCACCCAAAACGCTCGACCGCATGTCGAGTTTAACACTCTTTCGACTTGTTTATCTGCGATGACACACGAAACCCAGCCCGCCTTCTATGTCTCGGCGCTTTTAGGAACATATACTTGGGTTAGGCACTAAATTCAATTTAAAATTTCTTGTCCAAGTATATTACTAGTAGCTCATGAGGGTAAGACGAAAGCGGGTTGAATTCGCTCTAGCAACTCGTAGCAGACTAATACCCCCTTCCCGGAACCATTGGGTTCCATGGAACCCAGTATGAGAGCCCAGGTAGAGTAAAAATTTGCAAATGTATTGGCGTCTGATAGGTGAGAGAAAACGGCAATTCGTAGCTCTCTACTTTTGTCTTCTTTCTAATGGTCCATTGTGACAACATACATCAGATTTCCATCTCCAGGTCATTCGAAAATAAGAAAAGGGGACATTTATGCAAAACGAAGTCAAATATATAAGTAAGAACATAAAAAGCAACACATAAAAAGCCAATGCTAACCCAGGGATGACGGGCTACAGGTACATCACTGCGCAATGCGTCCCGTGGGTGATGGCTATTTCAACCTCGTCGTTTAAAATTAATAACCTGCATTATTAGTTTCGGCTCTAATCTGATTCAAGTTCAGGGTCATTCCGATATTTTAATGGCAGAGTTCTGCCAAACCTTTAGTCTGTGCATGGCTTTCGGTTACGGCTTCATGTTTGATTACGCGCTGGGGTAAAGTTGCAGGACTGAGAAAATCATTTTTAATGAACGTTCCCGAAAAAAAAACAATAGATTGACAAACTTGTCGCAGATGCTTCAGTTACGTGCGCAACATTCTTATCCTGCAGTTCAACTACCGCGAAATCACTCGACTGCGTACTTAATTGAATAGCCTGGGTTTATTCTATTTATCTCAAACAGAAATGATTTCTTGATTATGATTGTAATTTTTACGCCCCAAAACCAAGAAATGAATGTGAGAAATGCCGTAGTGGAGGGCTCCGGAAATTTCGACCATCTGGTGTTCTTTAAGGTGCATTCACACGAGGGAACGAAGAAGGAATTTTCGCAGCGGAAGGGGCGTCACGTCTAACGTGCGCGTCAACGAAACTTGCCGTCCTCACTTCATTCTCTCTGCTCCGCTCGTGGCACAGATGGAAGTGTGTCGCCGCTATTCAGATCCGTCCGTTTGATGGTCGTCTACCCTTGATCGAGAGGATTCTGCGTCAAATCTGTCAGCATTGATACTATTGGCGTGGCTAGGATGCAGGCTGCCGGCCTAAAAGTCACATATTTTAGTTTTGTGACAACGAACGAATGTGTTTCGTGTGACAGTGAAAGAGCCAAGTGGTTTTCGGTCGCATAAGCGCGCTGCATAAGCATAGGAGTCAAGAGTATACGCACGGGGATTTCGCGAGCGTAGCTCCAGCTGTGGTCATGCGACGTCGCTGCTGCTGCGCCAGATTAAACTAATGACGTGGCTATTCGGTCCGCGGACGAGCGGCATTTTTCCCTCACATGTGAATACAGGCTATCTAGCTTTAAGGTGGATTCACACCAGGGAACGGAGGAGGAATATTCGCAGCGGACGGCGCATAACGTCACGTGCGCGTCATCAAAGCTTGCCGTCCTCGCTTTATCCGCTCTTCCCCGTTCGGGGCACGGATGGAAATGCGTCGCGGCTACTTCGATCTTTCCCTTTGACGGTCGTCTGCATTCGATCGGGAAGATTCAGTGTCAACCGTCTACACATTGGTACGACTGGCGTAGCTAGGAAGCAGGCTACCGGCTTAAAAGTCACATATTTTAGATTTGCGGCAACGACCGATTGTGTTTTCTGTGACAGATTGATTTGATTGATATGTGGGGTTTAACGTCCCAAAACCACCTTCGTGTGACAGTCAAAGCGCCGTGTGGTTTTTGGTCGCATAAGCGTGCTGCGTAAGCATAGGAGTGGAGAGTATGCTTGAGAATTTCATGAGCGTAACTCCAGCTGTGTATATGCGACGGCTGCGCTGCTGCACCGGTTGAAACTAATCACGCGGCTATTCGGTCGATGGAGCAGCGGAATTTCGCCCTCGCGTGTGAATATAGCTTTAACCGTCACTGACATCGATCAGTCCGCGGGCCTCAACCCTTTCACTTCCGTTGAAATCAAGCAGAAATCATAAGTTGACCTTCGTTGAAACAACATGAACCCATATAACCTGAAACAAATTCATGCAAACACATGCAAAGCACCTACTCACAAAAAAAAACTTCTCAATCTTATCTACCTGACGGAGCGAGAGACGGTCTTGTTTGCTTCTGGCGTTAGCTACATGTTCGTTTGTGACGTAATCACTGATCAGTATGTTCATTGCGCATGCTTTCACAAATGTGCTGGCCCAGTGGAAGATTCATTTGGAGAGATCAGACCAAACAGAACAACAGTCAAAAAACAAAAAGAAGATGACGGCCGTAAAGACGATTACTGTGAGTGTGCTCTTTCACTAGTGGCCCCGTAAGACATTCCTATTGAGGCCATGTAGACCTCCATTCATTGCAAAAAGCAGTTTATTATCAGAACTCGAAAGATATCATGCATGCTAGCTGCTATCTCATTCAGCTGTTTTCCTTCCTCCTGACAGATATCATATGCTAGTACTCGACCACGCTTTCATTTTTCACGTTGGCAAGTCACGCATCGCTTCTCTCAGAAGAGCATGGAGAGTGAAAAAGAGCGGATCGTGAAAGTCTTTCTTCTGCTTCTAACGTGAAGTGCGAATGACGAGCCTCGGAAGGAAGCCGCTCCATTCACTCTCGAGACTCGGAGGAAGGAGAGAGAAAATAAAAGGAAACACCGAAGGCAGCATCGTCCGCCTGTGCTCGACGAGACGACAGCTCACTGCTCCGCGCTCCCAAAGTGCCGCAGCCACGAGTGTGTGATTTCATGAGCCGCGCAAAGCAAGCCTTATCTGAGCGCCTACCTTCTTAGCGACGAGCCTCATCACTTGTGCGGACTCAAAGGGAAAGAGAGCCCTTACTCACGGAGGTTGCAGGGGCTGCATTGCTTCTACCCCCGCCCAATCCAGCCCTCCCTGCAAGACGACGCTAGTGAGGCCATATTCTTGTGCACCGCGCTGAACAACAAGAACAAGGAACACACGTACAGAAACGAAGGACGTTTTCATTCTTTGTTCTTTCCAATTCCACGCTCTGTAGTTTCTTTATGCTTTTCCCTCTTCCTTATTTCTCGTGTTGTCTTCTGTCTTTCCTGCTTTCCTCAGATGGAGGGGAAGGCAAGCTGGATGTGTCCTGCGCGGCATGCTTGCCTGCGCGTTGATGGAGCGACTGCCGCCGGTTCCCTGTTTGTCAGTCGCCAAAAAGCTGACGTCGGCCAGACCCAGCTGTCGCGTGCACGCAACAGGGTGCTGGGTGTCGTACTCGCAGGAGCCACGCTTCACGCTACCGCCTCCCTTTTCCGCAGGCGCGTTATCCCAGCACATCTCCAAAAAAGCGGACCGAACGGCAACACCCGTTCCAGCGCGAGACCTTGCCCCGCTTTTGACACGCTTATCGTGTAAATCTTCGCAGAACGTCAGTGTCCGACGTCTGTCTCACTTTTTTTTCAGCCTGTGTCGTACCATGTGCCTGAGCTTGCATGCGTGGGTGCACTTCTTGAATAGCCGCTTGGATAATGTGCCTGCTCTTCTTTATTTGTTAGGCGTTTCTCTTTTCGAATAGCGTGTACCGCCTTGCGCAATTATTTTATATCATACTGCGTCTTTCTTTTTAAGGCCGTTTAGATCAAACAAAACAAGAGAACTGGTGCACTGGTATCGAGCGACAGACAATGTGACTGCGAAGGAAATCCAGGCTGTAAGTGGCGGTTCCACGCACGGTGCTTTTGAGCTTCTTTATTCTTTCATTTTATTCTGCGGTGGCAAGCGACCACCGCCTCATGAGTGTCCTACATACTGTTTCCCATTGAATGTTTTTCGATCCCTTTTTGCGGGGGGCAGAAAAAAAAGATTTGAGCACCGAAAGCGAAACGGATTCCACACTTTTTTGTTTTGTCCTCTTTCGTGCTCTCTTCAAGGAAAAAGGAAGGTAGGTATGAGATGTCCGTTAGATGATACCTCGAGCACCGGATCGATCTTGGACGGCAAAGAAGACACCGTATTGAGCGGCGGCAGGTGAAATAAGAGATAAAATAAATACTAAGTGACCATGTCCTCATGCGGTTGTCGTCTTCGATTAACCGAACATAACCCGGAACCTTGATCAATGTGGACGACTGCCAATGTAGGTAAGTTCTTTGGAAATTCATTTTGTATAAAACAGGGCTACGTAGAGCCCTTTTAATATTTATATTCTTACATAATAGCTGCTGTAGTGCGGCAGCGCCATGGTGAAGGAAGAAGACGACGTGGTTCCAATCCAACTACTAGAGAGCCGCCATGTTGGCTACGTTTGGTGTTCAAGCAAATCCATCGTGTCGTAAACAGGGATTGTGTGCTCGGGCATGCAATTACTGTTTTCGCATCTTTTTTTTTCTCAAGCATCGATGTTCCACTTCCTGCTATTTCCTTAAGTTGTGTCAAAAGTTATTTATCAAATATAAATGCAGGGCATAAACGAATGTACGGGAATTCGAAAATTGAGTTTCATACCTCTTGCAAACCAAAGGCCTCCGAGAGTACCTTGAACGAACCATCACTGACATTTTTTCGAGGTAGCTGACATTCTTTCGAGGTCATTGCAGCCAACCACCATGACTGCAATGACCTTGATCTGCCACATGGTACATCGTGTCGTGGTGCCGACGGCTAATTGTGCCTCTAGCACATGTGGCCTTGCTTGGGCTTTGAAATTTTGCAGTGCTCAGGAGCGTGCTCTGTGAGTGAATATGTCCAAGAAAAGCGCTCATCACGCGAGCAGGTTTCCTTAACCCGTCTACACTGCTGACAGGCCTCCGGTTGCCAACACCGAGAGGAACATTTTTTAAAGACGATAGTCTTTACACCTTTGAAAAAAGTTTGACCTTCAAAAAAAATTTTGGTCTGTCTGTCTATCTGTATGGCTCTACATTTCTCTGTTTGTCCGCCTTTAACAGTATTCTAAACGGCACCAATTTGACCGAACGCTACTCTAAACGGCCGACCCCATCCGCAGCGCCCACTAATATTGATCAAGATTCAGCGTTCATGCTTGTGCAATTGTCAATTAAAGCGCATGTATTGCGCATATCTGAGGCATTCGGTTCCGTGCACGCGACAGCTGGGCCCAACCGACGTCAGCTTTTCGGCGGCTGACAAACAGGCTCCCAATGGCAGTCGCTCCATCAACGCGCAGAGAAGCATACCGGACAGGACACATTCGATTTGCCTTCGCCTTCGTCTTAGGAAAGAGGGAACGACAGAAGGGAACCCGTGAAATAAGGAAGGGGGAAAAGCACAAAAAAACTTGAGAGTGTGGAAATGGAAAGAAAAAAAAAGAATGAAAACTTCCTTCGGTTCTCTACAGCTCCTCGTTCTTGTCGTTCAGCGCGGTATAGAAGAATACGGCCTGACTAGCGTCGTCTCGCAGGGAGGGCTGGGTTGTCTGAGGTGGAACAATGCAGCAATCAGCAATCACGCGGCGCTGACCATGCAACGCTTCCACGAAAAGGCAAGTGTTTCCATCGCTTTGCTAAGACGACACTGTGGTGCCATCTACTAGTCACCTTGCGTTCTACAGCTTATCACCTCAGAGACGGGCGCGCGTGCCGCGCGCTTCGTTTTCGAGGATAACTGCCAGATAGCGCTCATGTCTCATGTGCGACCTGACTTGACGCGCTTGTTCGCCTCCGCTGCCCGCTCGAGGCACTGTAACGCAGCGCCTCTATAATACCATTTACTGATTTTCTCGCGCAGAACATCAAATAAAAGTTTTATTCACTCTTCCATACGCCACTAACGTCTTTCGACATTTGAAGTGTAATATACAGATAAGGGGCGAATTTTTTATCCCTTTTTTTGTGGTGATGCTTTCTTTACCCACACACTTAACAACTTTTTCATAAAGTTTGAGTCATCTTCTAAGATTCATGCTGTGTGTTGCAAAGTTCACTGGAACCATTTGTGACACAATTCTTGCCGATTTTTGGGAGGTATCATCAGCTTAAAGGGACGTATGCTGTGGAAACTAGCTAGTTTTCACAGCAAAGGTGAAGTTCTACCACACACCTTCGACGATAGATATGCGAACAATACGCCGGGCTGGGGGCGATATGTAGAAATGCTTGGCTGTGCTGGGCCGAGCAAGAGAAATAAATCTCCTCTATGCAACTTTTGCTTAGAAACTGAAACAGTGAAACATTATTCGTTATCACGTCGGCGGTACAGACTACCTAGAAAAAGACGTCTAGTAATCCCATTTACTAAGTTGGGGCTGAACTTGACAAATGATTATATACTCACCTTCGGTGATTCAGCTGTGGGCCTCAGCCAAAAAACGCTTTTGATACCTTTTCTGGTTACCTCCACGAAACGAAACGAATGAGACAAGAACTCGCTTTCTGTGTCTTAGTAGTTCAGCAATAGTTTAAGACACTCAGGGAACAGCGAAAAAAAAAGAACGGAGAAAGGAAGAACACACGACAGAAGCGTTCATGAAATCCACTCCCTCTCATTTTTTGTGGTGTTCCTCTCAGCATCATGTGCCAACTGGTCCTTTAAGAAACCGTTCTGCATCTGAAGATAAAGAAACTTAAATGGTTTGCAATTATTTTTCAATCACTGTGGTTTGTAATTACGGGATTGACTATATTACACCGAAAGCTGTTTTGAGATCACAGCTAGAATATCGCACAGCGCCATAGTTGTCCGCCACTGCCATCGCCGCCTGTGTCTCTAACCACTGTTGCACGAAATGGAAAAAAAAAACCTAGTACCAATGACACAGTGGGGCTTGAACCTGTTCTGCTGGGTGCCAGTCCAGTATTCTACCACTATGCCATGCCACCACTGGGGACTTGTTGGCAAAATTGCCTTAGGCAGGCTTGATGGTGAGAAAACAATCGCGTTATTGCGACTTATAAGGCGTTTTAAAAGAGCGGAATAACAACCAGTAGTCGCACAACGCGAATGGCCTAACGAGGGGGTAGAGCAATGCTTCAACCCATTGCAAAAGGTTGTTTGTGTTCGACTATTAACTGTGGCGCATACCTACTTCAGACATATTTTCTCATAGTCGTCACCCACCGCATAAGCAATGGGCAGAAAATTCCTTGCAAGTGTTTAGCGGATACCATGCGCCTCAGTAGAATGGCGAAAAATAGCTTAGCGAATTCCGGCCTACTACCCAACCGTTTTACTTATTATTGCCGTAGTGGGTATTAAACAAGTGTGCTTGCAGCAGTTACCCAATCAGTGTTTAGAAGAGGCTCTGAAAGGCCACTCTTCTAGCTTTCGCTGTGATTGTGGTGCGCCTTCTGCGGAGGCCTGGCGTTTTTGTCTAGTCCGAGTGGGAGAACAATTACTGCTATCTTTTCATTTTACGTACGTTATTTTTCCTATATATACTCAATACTGAAAATGTCTCAATGACTCTCGTAATCGCGTCTCGGCCGATTCACCTGCGTGAGTTTAGGTGATATGTGAGGCATCATCATCATCGTCATCATCATGATCATCATCAACAACAACATAAGGAAATAGATTTCTTTGAAAAAGCGCCAGGCCTGCGCGGAACGCGCAGCACTCTCACAGCGAAACGTTGACGAACAACCTTTCAGACCCTTTTTTGTTTGGTAGTTTGGGTAGTTGCTGAAAAACAACACACACAGGGTACCCACTACGCCATCAATCAAGGTGTACCAGGCAGACATTCACTTTGCCGTCCTCAGTCATTCTTCAGAGAAGCGTGGTAGCCGCTGTAAACTTGCCAAGAAATTCGTCGAGTTTTCACAGTGAAAGCTGTTATAAGATCAAAGTTCGGGCCACGCGCGGTGGCATAGTTGTCCACCGCGGCCGGGTTCTGTAATCACTATTGCGAAATAATAAAACAAAAACTAGTACCAAGAACATAATGAGGCTTGAACACGGGCCCGCAGCGTTCCAGTCCAGTATTCTGCTACTGAGTCACACCGGTTTTTCCTTTTCCTCTTACATGTTATTCAATACAAACGCGGCTTTCGCAGATACATAGCGTACAACAGACATAAAGTCAAATCGACAAATGTACAATTGACGTTACAAAGCAAATCAGATACAACACACTATGTAAAGCGGTATTTGAGTAGCACATTTCATAAACTCAATATACCAGTCCAGCTTAAATCGCAGTTAGTCAGCAAAGTCTTTTAGCTGCGCAGTCATTTGCACAGAGTGGCACCGCGAAGACACCATTGTTTCTGCATGCCTGTACAACATGCGGGTCTTCCACAAACTATGCATGCCTATTAACCAAAGCGGGTGAACTGGCATGTCATTGCATTTATGTGGTCCAAGATTACACATGCTATGAGAATAGAATATAAATCCAGTCGTTTTTTAAAAGCCATCAGCAGGATGTTCCAGAAAAGAATGGCGTCCTTACAACTAAAAAAGCAATGTTCTTTTCTAGTACTTCACAAAGACAGCAGTTAATTGAGGATACAAATTTGCTTTTGGTGTTTACCCAGGGTCTTCAGGTATTATTTCTGCATGCACTTTGTAAAAAATAATGTCTTGGTTAGTGGTGAAATATGCATTTTCGTTACACGTAATAGCACGTCATGACCATATAGTTCAATATATGGAGAGCGGCAATCTGGAGCCGGAAATAGCACGTCCAATACAGCAAATACTTGCATTTTCTTGAGCTAGAGAACATGTATTCATTGGAGAATCTGGCTGTCAGAAAACGCCCTGGTTTGTATACTTCACGCGTAAACCTCGCAGGTAAGGAGGCGGTACAAAATAAGTAGGTATTACTAGATTTGGTAAAATATCCGCCAAACTCACTTGCAAAAATGTTCGAAAGAGTGGAGGAACACAGCCACGCAAATAAGGAAATTGCCACACCAGTTATCTAATAAACAGGTGTACCAACACAAAACCACCTGCGCAGACAGGTCTAAAAATATTGTCTCGCCTCATCGTTTGAAAGGTTGATTATCATATAAAGGTAGCAAAAACACGGTGAAATATATGTATGTAAACCATCGAACAACAATGTATTTGCAGCTATATATAGTAGAATATTTTTGTTGCCAGAAACAGGTTGAATGCTTTAGGTCTGCCAAAAATTGAGAAATTATGAGGAATAAACGTCTGAGCATAGCGCAGTAGGGAGGGCAGAGGTTCTTCCTAATAATTTGCACTTGATCGATATGCATCTAATGGAACGTCTAGGTATTTTTGCGGAACACAAGTCCATTCAATGCCTTCAAAATGGGTTGGTCTACATGTCCATGGGCCAAACGACAGTTTAAGGCTACTGGCCCAGCGTTCTTTTGTACAGAACGTTCAAGCATAAGAATGATAGTGCCAACAATTGGAGAATTCGGAAAAATTTCAGGGGCACGACTGGGCTATACCGGTGCTTGCGACGTGTTTGCAAGCTTGCCTAAGACAGGCTTTATGTCGGGAAACGACTTGTGTTATTATGAGTAATGAAGCGTTCAAGAACAGCCTTGGAACTACGAGGCGTCACACAATGCGAATAGCGTAAGCAGTGGGTCGTCCAATGCTCCAAACCATTAAAAAAACTTGTTCTTGATTCCCGAATAACTGTGGCGCATACGTACCTAAGGCGTAATTCCTCATCGTTGTCAGCCGTTGCAAGAACAATTGGCACGAAATTCCCTGCAAATGTTCAGCGGATACCACGCTTTTCAGAAGAATCACGAAAAATAGCATAACGAATGCTGGTCCACCATAAAATAATATAATAATGTCATAGTGGGTATGCAGCAAGTGTGCTTGCAGCAGTTACCCAATGAGTGTTTAGAAAAAGCTCTGAAAGGCCACTCTTCTAGTTTTCGCTGTGACTGTGCTGTGCCTTCACCGCAGACCTGGTGTTTTTTTTTGTGCTGTGGTTGACGACAGTGAAAAATTATGCGAAAATATTTTGTAACCACCACAATCCACCAAAGTGGGTAGGTGTCACATCTTAAAAATTGGGCCATCTCCCAGAAGGGGATTGTGATGGCATGGGAAGCAGGAGTGGTGCGAACGGCGTTGACCCGGTTGAAACGGGCGTCGACGCGATTGCTGGGAGAACGGTCTGAAGCGAAACTCGGTGTAGTATTTACTCGAGTAAACGTTTCTTCCAAAAGCAAAGACACGCGAGGTGCTTTGGGTTTCGTGTACGTTTCACGGCAGATAAAGATTGTTCGCTCGAAGTCAGCTTGAGCGTTGTGAGTTGTGCAGAGGGTCAAGTGAGACTCGCGGCGAGCGGCGGCATGCTAGGGAGAGAGTGACGTCTACGCGCGAGCACAGCGAGGGAAGGCGCGAGCTACTTGGCACTGCCGCAACACCTGGGGCCAGGGGAGCGCGGTGCGGACGGAGGGACAACGTTACACAGGCTAGTCAAAGAGCTGCTTCGCATCTAATGATAGGTAAATAGGATCTAGCTTTGGTAAAGGGTCGGAGCACTCCACGACCCACTGTGCGCAACTCCCAATACGTGACACCTGCTTGTTTTTTTGCTGTTCTATAGCGCTTTTGTTTCTCGTATTAACGTGCTTCCTTTTCCAACATCAAACTTGTCTAAGGCCACTTTTCAAAAGAGTTCCAGGAACTGCCTTGACTCAGTGGTCGAACCGTGGGGTGACACGCAGGAGACCCGTGTTCGAGTCCCATTGTGCCCTGAAATATTTTTATTTATTGTGTTTTCTTTATTTCTTGCGATAGTTGTTACAAAAACTGGCAGCGCTGGCGACTAGAGCGTGGTCGTGGCCATTGTTGCGATTCCATAACAGCTTTCGCTGTAAATCAGCAGATACCAGGTACCTTGGGAATCAATGTTATGCTAAGCATGCAGATGAAATGTGAATGGGCCATTTTTTAATTGAACGAGTGTTCTGAAGTGGTGCTAAATGTGTACATGTCTACGATCACACAAGCGTTATACCACGAAATATGCTTCATATTAGCAGTTGTTTACAGTTGCGTAACGATGCCAATAGGAACATGGTCATTAGAAACACCAGAAGCGGTAAGGTTGTATGAAGCACTAGTGTGGTGAAGCGCTGGTGCGCGTGGATGATAGCCCCCAGCACTGCTACACCAATAAACTTCAACGGATGGCGCCTAACTAACTTTACGTTAACCCGACATGGCGTCTGCATCATAGGAGAACATATGCCAAGTTTGAAAAGTTGGATATCCAGTACTGCTACCACAATTGGCGTTACGCACCATTTACACGAACATTTTGGTCTATATGAAGAGTATATGCGTTGCCTTGCGTGACTGTGTGGTTTAACGCAGAATGCTCAGGTTCGATTTCTGTTGGGACGCTCATTGTTCGCATCCGCCCGGAGAAAGCTGCCTTTAGCGGCTTTTCCTTAACGCTGGAGCTTCAAAGTTAGCCTTGCGTGTTCTCGTGGTTCCTGCGTAGATATAGAATGTTTTTCACCAAGATCCAAGAATGAACGACGACCACCTAATGAAATGTGGGAGGCCAAGCTTGTCCTTGAGGACGTGGAAGACCAGCGACAATTCATCGCCAGGGCCAAGAGGGCCGTCGAAGCCAGAGGGTTCTTGGACTAGGGGACCCTCCCACCTTAGGGTGACACCGGGTCTCACTCGGAACACTGTTTTCTAAATAAAGGTTTATTTCCCTCTCTTACCCGTGGCACATACCCGCCTCCGGTTATCAGCCACTGCTTTTATGAAAGTGTTTGATGACGTACGTGACGGGATTGTGACATTATTCATGTTATGGCCAGCGCATCATAATCGTCAAACCACCTCACCCTCCCATACTAAGTTTGGTTTAACTTGAGTTAAGGGGGTGATCATAAGAGCTTAGGTGGCTGGGTAGATAGATAGATATATAGATGAATAGATAGATAGATATATAGATAGTAAGATAGATAGATATAGAGATAGATAGATAGATAGATAGACACCGGAAGAGACGCCGAAATTGCTTGCAATTCAAATAAATGCTTCGCATGTAACATTATTCTGGAGATGACGAAAGAAACAAGTTGAAATTACTGCTAGAAAGGATGGTTTGTTGGTGATGAACACATCCAAGGTTGGCGTACAAATAAATTGTTTTCGAGTTGGCCGTGTGGCAAAGCAAGCGATTTTCGCCTATTTTCAGACTAGCTCCAGTCGGTTCCTGTCAGGCATCTAAATCTTTTACCTCCACAATATGTCACGTCGGATCGGTGATTCGAACAGCTATACTGAGGTATGACGACAAATGTTAAAAAAGTGCCTGATCTGAAAAGCTGTTCTTGTTAAGAATGAATTTTTGATTAGTGTATTCGGATGAGGGGCGAAAAGGCACTTTCGGTCTGTGGACGCCTTACTACTTCAACCTCATATTCCCGTTTCCGCAAGTGCGTGGATGGCTGATGAGGTACGTGGAACAAAATCAGCGAAAATATTTTCGCGTACCGTCTATCCCCGTCCTCTTCTGCTACTCAGCGCTCACAAGGGTGATGGGCCAGAAGGACCTTGTTTTATTACCCTGGCACTTAGCGGCATAAAACGTTGACCTTGCGTGACCCAGAAATAGAGCTATAGAAAAGACACCGAATATCCAATAAAGAAAAAGAAACTAGTGGAAAATGTATCAATTATTTTATTTGAAAATTGTAGAAAGTACGTGAGTTAGTGAAGATTTTTTTGAGAGAGCAAAGGTTTGGTTGGCCACGTGCATAGTTAAGTAAAACATAACAAAATGAACTTTTTTACCATGTAAGCAATGTTTCTGTTTGTCGACTCTAACTGAAGAAAACAAACTGACATTTCAGATGTACGCAATATTCAAGTGTACGACCAAGAAGAGGCTTGCTTAATACGTGTAAAGCATAAGTGAATAAATTGAGGTCATAATTGGACCACACGCAGCTCATAGATGCACAGTAAGTCGAGCTTAGAAGCTAAGGACTGGGATGCAGGGACTTGTAGAACAGTAAACTACTATATAGCTCTGTATCATATGTTTCACTTCGGGGGAAAAGAAATGAAGAAGTCATTCGCTGCGCTCTTGCGTATCATGCGTTACCCTCTCCGCTATCTGCGTGCCACTCGCTGGCGTCGGCTGAACCTGCTTACGCTCCGCTGCATTGGCATTATGCGAGCATCAGTTGAGTAGCATCGCTTCTCACTGCTCTTTATTGACGGCGCACGCATCACAACGTACTTAGAGTCACTGTATATGCTCCCTACGCACGCAAAGAAGCTGCTAGGTACACCATCTTGCCTGGTTTTGCGGCGAAGCTCCGTTATGTTTTTGCAGGCGACTTGCTTAGGCCCATCGCCGATCAATGAAGCGTGTCGCCCGTCGCCAGTCAACGTGTATTGCGTGACAACGATCGACGAAGAAAGAAGAAACACCTGCTTTCAATACTGTGCCACAGAAGTTCAAAATCATTTTTCGTCTGTCCGGTAACGCAAAGCGCAATGGCATAGCGTAGTGCCGAACAGCATAAACAACCACTGCCGCATGGTCAAGTGACGCCTGCTATAGAAGAGAGGCAAAAACTCACAAACACAAAAATATAGGTCCACTGAGATACGACGAGCGCTCATCTAAGCCTACAACATAGATTATTTCAGCATGTTTTTCGACACTGGTGCCGAATACACGCAAATACTTTGTTTTCTAGGCTTAAAGGCATGAATATAGAGCAAATAAAAACACTACTTTGAAGCTAACAAGCTACACAGCGCACGATGGTCACTTGATAAACTCCAGGGAAATGTGACCGCTTTCGCTGCTGCAGCCTGTGCACCACTTTTTCCGCAGTGCATGGTGTGTATATCCGTTTGAAAACCAATGCGCTACTTTGCTACGTAACCTCAGCAGTCCTCTCACTCAATCAGGTAGGCTAAAGACGTCTGTGCGCTTGCGATGTGAATGTGCTCATTCAGTTCGCATAAAATAGAGGTGGACGATGGTGAACAACCTGGTTCTATTGGGCTGAGTGGGTTCGAACCCTCCGTAGTATTGCATGAAAACTCATAATAGTTTATCAAAACGAGGTATTTGACACAAACTGGTCCTACAGGGTTGCTAACTCTGCGAGCTCAATTATCGAGCTGTTGCCTTTTCTTTTCTTACCTTCTCCTCCCTCTCTCTCTCTTTCAGGCAAGGGGTGGTAGGGCTCGGCACGTGGTAAGCCTTTTTACTTGTGGTTTTTGATTGAAAACAATCGAATGGAGTCGTTCGCAGTTCGTACTAGCCACGGCCAGCGCTCTCTCTCCCTCAATAATGGCTGTGTGTGTGGATGGCGCAAGCGGCTGAACCACACACTGTCCGGCTGTCACTTGACTGAGCCACCGGCGGATCTGTTGGTCATGCCCAAGGAACCTTTGGAGCGTCGAGGACTCGACCTGAGTTATAACTACCTGTTTACTTATTTCTGTTTGTGTTGTGCTGCCACACGCCATTGACATTCAAACAAAAAACGTTGGACAGCGTAAGCTTTCCTTTTAGGAGTAATAAGTGCTGAAGTTTTCTCATGACATCTCTCATTCGGGTGAGTTTGCATTACACACAGTCGAAACGAGCATGCCACAACTCAATATCATTGATATACACGACATTAAAAACACCTAATGTCTATGCGTGTGTAACGTCTCATCACACACATACGAACAAGAAACTGTGGTCTATCACTAACAAAGCATGGACCTAAAAATGACGTCCTTATCATGAGACGAGCACCTTCGCATTTCAGAGAGTGGGGGAAGGGGATCGGAAGCTAAGTGATTTAGCCAATTTGTTTCGCCTAATATGAAACAGTGGGAGGCACAACTCACCAGCTCGGATCCGATAGTGCAGCGTGCGCTCTTGGATAGATTCTGGCGGGCGGCTAAAGCCAGTCGAGTCCTGTATGTGGAGATCCATCCATAGAAGCTCCAAGATCTCTTCTTCACCCTTTCTTTTTAATGATGTTCGATTGTTTATCTACCTCTTTCTCAAAGTAGTTTATTCATTTTTCTAAATGCATCTTCACCCACTCCTTTATTTACCCTTTCCCTGTCAGCTCTGACATTTTATGGTGTAACCTTAAGAGACAAGAAGAGAGCAGAGTGGATTAGGGAACAAACGAAGGTTAAAGATATCATAGCTGAAATCAAGAAGAAGAAATGAACATTGGCCGGGCATGTAGTGCGTTTACAAAATAACCGCTGGTCGTTAAGGGTAACTAACTGGATTACAAGAGAAGGCAAACGGGTTAAGGGGAGACAGAAGGTTAGGTGGGCAGATGAGATTAAGAAGTTTGCGGGTATAAATTTGCAGCAGCAAGCACAGGACCGGGTTAACTGGCGGAACATGGGAGAGGCCTTCGTCCTGCAGTGGACGTAGTCAGGCTAATGATGATGATGATGATGATGATGATGATTGGCACATCTGCATTTGCACTCGCGCTTTTGTTTGACATGTTGTCTTCCTGGCATGATAGACGACTTACTCTAACCACAGAGCTTTGGTTTGTATCATTTCTGCAAAGAAAAAAGAAGCCTGAAAGGAGAAATGAGGAGGCCCAATTTGGTGCATAATTATCTATCTATCTATCTATCTATCTATCTATCTATCTATCTATCTATCTATCTATCTAAAATATCTTGTTTGTAACACACACAGTTTCATTCTGCATCAAGCGAGAAAGTGAGCAGGAAGAACATAAGTTCAAAAAATAACACTCGGTAATTACGAAAAAAACTTGCCCCCATAAAAGTTCTTTACCACGTAAATAAGTTTAGCTTTTCTTTAGGGCCTACCACCCGTAATCTTCAAAACTTCGTTTAATTAAGGTGGAGGCATTATAAAAAAAACGTTGACCCAGTGCAACCGCTCTAAATGGCTCGTTAATTACCTTACAAGGAAAAGAATATTCCAAGCAAAACTTCATCATTGCAACTACTGTGCTGCACCTAACAACGTGTTCCTCAATTCTACTAAGTTAGGTAACAAAAGTGTCTGCTCGGTTCTAGCGTGAAATCCAGACTAATGCTCGTAGACAGGCCAGTACTATATTTTGGGGGCAAAAAATGACGGAGACTCTAATCATAACAGCTTTCACGGGCTGCTGCGCCGCGGCAGTTTTAAGTAAAAGCAATTCTCTGCAGCAAAGTTTTGAAGTAGCGAGAGCATTCACCCGAATAATGTTTCAGACAAGGTAGTCAAGTATTAATTAAACCGTGGACGAACTAAGACCTGGAAGCAGTTTTACTAGGAGGCGAGGTGTTCTTACCACAAAGGAATTATATCCGACCAACGCCTAAAGCAGCTGTAAAGGCTAAACAAAATTTGTCTACCTTTCACAGTGCCTGTCATAAAAAAGAGGTAATTTTTTACTGAGGTCACATGCCTACATAATGCAACAGAAATGTTATGAAAAAAAAACGTAGAGTTCCTGAAACAAAAGCGTAAAAGGAAAGTGGGGACTATATGTATAAATTTTTATGGAGCGCTGTTTCTTTTTGTCAGATTAGGTCGTCACGGGGCTGGAATGCTACCGGAACTGATCATGCGTACGTCATATTTTACACAAAGAATGAAAAAAAAAAGAACCCACGCATCTCCACAAAGTGAATGGTGACTGCAACAACAAGTTTAAACGATTTTCCTGGTGATACGGTATTAGCAGAGTTGTCAGCATTAGGGCTAAAATAGCACATAGTTGAGGTATGACGCTTCTAATGTTAATTAAGAACTACGGCTTCAGAACTATTCGCTTGCGTCCTGGGACTTGTAACATTGAGAAATGCTACGGTTTCAAAAATAATTGCTCGATCTACGCCATCGCTAATGTTTGTAAGTAACTACGACTTCATTAGTGTCCTATGCTGTAACGGGGGAAATGCTGGCATCAAGGGTTCAGGGTAAGGCTACAGTGTTTTTTTTTCAACTGTGTGGGTGAAGCTAGGTTATAAGATTGATAGTGTCTACATTGAAGTCACCGACTATTACAAAAAGCTTCATGAATTCGTGCTTGGAGGTGTTTTGTATTGTTCTGAAATCCCGTTATTTTAATGTGAAGCATTTTTGATATTCACGTATACGCACATGTTTCAACTATTATCATCATCCTCATCGTCAGCCTGACCATGTTTCTGCAGGGCAAAGGCCTCTCCTATGTTCCGCCAGTGAACCCAGTTTTATGGTTTCTGCTGCCAGGTTATACCGGCGAACTTTGTAATCTCATCGGCCCACCTAACTTTCTGTTTTAGGGGTGAAGCTCCTTATAGCGGCACCCGTTTGCCCCTCATATTCGTAGTTATTGTGTGTAACCAGTTTTACATTTTGACCTCCAAGGTGATGCTGGTGAAAGCTTTCTTCTGTGCGTTATTGAACAATAAAAAAATTCGCCTCCTGCGCGTTAACTAAAAGCCGAATTCTCCTGTCTCTCTATTCCCATTAGCAGCCATTGACATGTACATTGAGCTCTATATGACAGGAAAAGGTTACAACATTATACTCGCTAGGTGTAACCTTCTTGGTTTTACAAAGGTTTAGCGAGCGTTGGGCCACAGTGCCACGACTACAGTGAACTAGTATATACCATGAACTTGAGGTGGTTAAAGGTGAGAAGTAGACACGAAGCGCAAGCCGTAAGGAAGTGTGCGTGGGCCTCCTCTCATTAAGTTTTTGGAATGTCCGCTAGATGACGGTGCTTCTATATGGGTAATATATATGATGAAAGGTGCCAGATGTAGTTACTTGGGGTGTTCAATAGATGGACAAACTGACACACAGACAGATGCATGGACGGACGCATGGATGGCTGCACGGACGAATGGACACATGGACGGACGCAGGAGCAGACGCGCGACGAAAGCAGGGACGCACGCACAGATGGACGTGCGGACGCACGAACAGACGCACGCACGGACGAGCGAATGGACGCACAGATGGTCACACAGACGGACGCATGGACGGATGGAAGCAAAAAGAAATGGACGGACGGATGCTTCGCCCCGCTCTCCATCATTCACCCCGTGGATATGCTGCCATTTTTTTCCTTAAAGCATTTCCCTTCTCTGGAAATCCAGTCAGTTACCCTTAATGACCACCGGTTATCAGGCCTACGCGCTACGTGACCAGCTCATGCCTATTTCTTTCTTTTTATTTCAACTGTAATATCCCTTGCAACGGTTTCTTTACTTACCCACTCTGCTCTCTTTGTTGTCTTAAGATTACAACTATCATTTTCATTTTAATCGCTCACTGCATCATCCTAAACTTAAACTGAACCCGCTTTGTAAGCCTCCAGGTTTCTGCTCCATACATAAGCATCGGAAAGGTGCAGCTGTTATATATACCTTCCTCTTGAGAGTTAGTCGCAGATTACAATTCATGATCTGAGAATGCTTGCCGTATGTGATTCACCCCAATCTTATTCTTCTAGTTATTTCACTCTCATGGTTGGGCTCAGCCATTACTACCTGTACTAAGTAGACATATTACTTAACTTCCAGCGTGTGTCCACCTACCACAAAGCTCCGTTTTCTGTCGAGACAATTGCACATTAGTTTTATGGATATTAATTTCTACACCTACTCATGTGCTTTCTATATCCAGTTCAGTAGTCATGAGGTGCAATTCGTCGCCTGAGTTACTGATAAAAGCAGTGACATCAGCTTATCACAGGTTACTAAGGTTCTTGTCGTCAATGCTTATCCCTAAATCTTCCTAATAGAGCTCTGAAAATCTCCTGCATACACCTAGTGAATAGCAATTGAGTGATCGTGTCTCCCTGTTTCGCAAAGGTTTTTATTGGAATTCTGTTGCTTTTGTTTTGGAAGATTAAGGTTGTTGTGGATCCACCGTAGAATTTTCGTAGTATGTTTGTAGTTCCGTAGCTCCTGCACCACTGCTGATGTCCTGCTGAGTCAAACGCCTTCTCGTAATATATGAGGACCATGTAAGGGGCTGATTGTATTTCGCGCATTTCTCTCTTACTGGATTTATAATATGAATATCGTCCATTATGATGTAGCTCGTATGTAATCCTGCCTGGCCCTTAGTTGACGGAACCCTAACATCACCCTAAATCAATAAGTATTAGCGTACATAGTGCGCAACACATACCAAATAAATAAAAAATCGATACTTACTACTGGTGCACTATATATACATATATATATATATATATATATATATATATATATATATATATATATACATACATAAATATATATATTGTGAGCATTGTTTATGCGTCCCATCTTTTAATCTGTACGAATTAATCATCACTAGTCAAGCTTAAGTTGTGGGGCACATACTCGAGTCAATAAAGAAGAGTCTTGAGGGTACTGGACGCCATCTTACAAGTGGTGGAGGTGCTGCCCGATTCCTGCATCCTCTCGCGTTCTCGGACAACCCCAGCGTCTTCTAGAACACATCCCTGGAGCTCCGTTCAGGCCGCCGCTTACACGACCTGGGTTCGGTAATGTCACATGCCGGCCAGCCCAGCGCAGCAGCTGGGATGACTGCCATCAACAACTGGGATGAGCCTGCGAAACTCACCCGCGTTGCATTCTACTTAAGCGGCGTCGCAAAAACGTGGTTTTAAACCACGCTACAGATTTTTTGACATGGCCCGCCTTTACGCGCCAGCTCCGCCACATTATCGCCAACCCGTCGGTGCGCTCGGATATAGCCAAGAAAAGGCTTGGTACACGTGTTCAACGCCCCGGCGAGTCTTACACTTCTTACATTGAAGATGTTCTCGCCCTTTGCCGCCGCATCGACAACCATATGTCGGAAAACTACCGGGTGCACCACCTGCTAAAAGGCATTGCGACTGTCGCTTTTAATGCGCTTGTGGTGCAGAATCCGCAGACCGTAGCCGATGTTGTAGCTACCTGTCAGCGCCTTGGGGAGCTTTAAATCACTCGGGTGCAATCTGATATGCCTGATCTCAGCTCGAGTCATGACACAGCAGAGCTGCGTGCATTGATCCGCTCTATCATCCGCGAGGAACTTCATGCACAGGCTTCACCTCGCCCTCTTAATATCCGAACGACGCCACCTGCTACTAGTTTACGGGACGTCATGAGGGAGGAACTGGCATTGATCACAGGTACACGAGTTCTGAGTTCACATCCCGTGCCCATTCCAAGTTATGCTCACATCGCTGCAACGACACCTGCGCCCCAGCAAAGCCTGGCCTCGATGACAATCTCACCAGTTCCGAGCTCATATCCTGTGGCCATGCCAACTTATGCTCAAGTTGCTGCTAGGCCACCTGCATCCCAGCAAAGCCCAATGCAGCTACCAGCGGCCAAATTTCATGGTTCACTTAACTCACTCGCACCGCGACCATCTTCCCAGCCTTACAACGACTGGCGCACTTCGCGGCCGACTTGCTTCTATTGCGGCATCCGTGGTCACATTTCAAGGTTTTGCCGACGCCTTCAACGAGACGAAAGACGAAGCTACAATAACTTTGAACGGGAAGACTTCTACCCCACTGGAGCACCCTATCGCCGACAGTATAAGAACAGCAGATGTCGGTCGCCGTCTCTGCAGAACTTTGGCTCAGTTGGCAGTTTTCGTCTCTCACGTCGTCGCTCACCTTCACCGATGCGGCGTTCCTCTTCTCCTCTCCGACCTTCTACTTCAATTCCTGACCACCAACTGGAAAACTAAACAGTGCAGCTTCGGGAGGGAAAGCTGCATCTTTCGAACTGCGTCAAACTCCTCCGGACCGCCCATGGAATGTTTTATTAGTGTAGGTTGAAGGTATACAGACCGAGGCACTGGTATACACAGGCGCATCACTTTCCATAATTCGTGCAGACTTTTGTGCCCACTTGAAAAAAGTTAGGACGCCATACGATGATCCTCCCCTTCGTTGCGCAGATGAAGTCCCTATTCAGCCTTCAGGTGTTTGCACAGTTCACGTTTTCATAGATGGCATCCTTCACCACATTCAGTTTCTTGTACTTCCTTGGTGCACTCACACAGTAATTTTAGGATGGGACTTTCTTTCTTCGGCATCAGCTTTCATATCGTGTCGTCAGCGAGTAATTGAAATGTCAGCTACTGAGAGTTCATCGAAAGTCGATCCATACAGCTTCCGTTTCGTTGCTGCCGCTGATTGTTTCATTTCGCCAGGAGATGAACAAATTCTCACGATCACTTCGGATACTATAGTTAACGGTGACGTGTTCATAGCCCCATCAGTTCGCTCCAAACCTGCGGGGCTTACCATAGCACCCGGCCTTGTGCGGTTCAACGACAGTAAAGCATTGGTCACCGTTTGAACCCAACTTCATCGTCAGTGATGCTGCCCCAAGGCACTGCTGTGAGCGGCTTCGCTGACAGCGAGCCTTTCTCGCTGGTTCCCCTTCACGCAGAATCAACGTCTTTGTCTGCTACAGCTGATATGGAGGCTACCACTGTTGCTTTAAATGACACGATAAGTCCTCACCTCACTGCCGAGCAAAAGAGTGACCTCTTAGACCTTCTCCAAAAGCACAGCCTTTTGTTTGACGTACATTCCAAAGTTCTCGGCCACACCTCCGTTGCAGAGCACAGCATCGAAACCGAAGGCAGCTCCATTGTACGCCGCTTCCCATATGTCTGTCTTCGGCGGAACGGCAAATCATTGAGGAAAACGTCGCCGACATGCTCAAACGGAATGTTATTCGACCTTTATCCAGCTCTTAGTCGTCACCTGTGGTGTTGGTCCGGAAAAAGGATGGCTCTGTCCGCTTTTGTGTTGATTACACAGCGCTCAATAAGATCACGAAAAAAAGACCTATATCCGTTCCCACGCATAGATGATGCCCTGGACTCCTTACAAGGCGCAGAATATTCCTCCATCCTCGACCTCTGATCCTGGTATTGGCAAATATCTATGCGCGAAGCAGACAAGGAGAAAACAGCGTTTGCGACGCCTGACGGGCTTTACGAATTTAACGTCATGCCTTTTGGCTTATGCAACGTTCCAGCAACATTCGAACGCATGATAGATACCGCCTTACGTGGTCTCAAATGGTAAACCTGTTTATGTTACTTAGACGACATCGTTATTTGTTCTTCTGCTTTTCCTCAGCACCTTAAGCGTTTGGACAAAGTTCTGACGTGCGTTTCGAACGCTGGTCTACAGCTCAATACAAAGAAGTGCCACTTCGCCAGCACAAGCATCAAATTATTGATTCACCTTGTCAGCAAAGATGGGACGCACAAACAATGCTCTCAACAATTGCGAAAAACAATTGCGAAGTTTCATGGGCCTGGCGTCTTACTTCCGCCGCTTCATCCGTCACTTTGCTGCCATTGCGGGGCCGTTACACAAGCTTCTGACTTCAGGAACGGCTTTCACATGGACTGACGAGTGCGAGTGTGCTTTCCAAGCCCTTAAGTGTGCTCTGACATCAGACCCCGTCCTCCGTCACTTCGATGAGAGTGCACCCACTGTCCTGCACACAGATGCCAGTGGCCACGGAATCGGTGCTGTCCTCCTCCAGCGCGATGAAACATCACGTGAGCGAGTAGTTGCGTATGCCAGCCGCGCACTAACACCTGCGGAGCAGAACTACTCGATAACAGAGCAGGAATGTCTCGCTGTCGTTTGGGCTAGCCAGAAATTTCGCCCTTATCTGTATGGACGCCACTTCACTGTGATCACCGACCACCATGCCCTATGCTGGTTGTCCTCGCTGAAGAATTTGTCTGGGCGCCTTGGTCGCTGGATACTGCGTTTGCAAGAGTACACTTTTGTCGTTGTGTACAGGTCTGGCAAACAGCGTCAGGATGCTGACGCTCCCTCCCACTGCCCTCTTACTTTCATCTCTAACCACGAATCCTCAATGCCTCTCAGGTGATCAAGCGGCTTCCTCTTCGCCCACGTTATCACCTTTGGCAGTTGCTGGGTCACGTATCTTTAAAGAACAGCGCCCAGTTTGCCACGTGGCAACGTGATGACCCCTACTGTAACCACATCATCGGATACTTGAATGGCTCGTCTTCTCCACCTAATGCCAGACTACGTCGTCAGCTACGGCAGTTCAAGCTAGAGAACAACGTCCTGCAGCACTATACTAACAATGCGGATGGGCATCGGTGGGGACGAGTACTTCCCCGTTCGCTGCGAAAACAAGTTTTCGGAGCATTGCACGACAACCCATCAGCTGGACACTTAGGATTCCAAAAGACCTACCACCGCGTTAGGAGCCGTTTCTTCTGGCCTGGTATTTCCGCCTTTGTGGCTAATTATGTCGTTTCTTGCACACTTTGTCAACGCCGGAAACGACCAACGTCAGCTCCTGCTGGTCTATTACAACCCATTCCATGTCCTAATACACCTTTTGTCGTTGTCGGAATAGACCTCGTCGGGCCACTTCCCGTAACGCCAGCGGGCTACCGTTGGATCGTCACTGCTGTCGACCACCTCACACAATACGCGGAGACTGCTTCTCTACGCACTAGCTCTGCATCAGACGTTGCCGCCTTCTTTCTAGAAGCCATTGTGTTGCTTCATGGTGCACCTCGCGCGTTGTTGAGTGACCAAGGCAAGGCCTTCCTGTCCACGATTCTCGATGAAATCCTAAAAACTTGTGGCACAGTTCTTAAGACCACATCCGCTTACCACCCGCAGACAAATGGCCTGACAGAGCGATTCCACCGGACTCTAATCGACACGATATCCATGTACATCGGACCGAACCACGATAACTGGGAAAAAATCTTGCCGTTCGTAACATTTGCACACAACACCACTGTTCAACGAACCACCGGGTATTCACCTTTCTTCCTCGTCTATGGTCGTGCGCCGACATTCACCATTGACACCTCTTTCTTCAATGTAACGACAAAAACGTCCACGACGACGCCAGAACATTTCGTCTCCAGGCTCGCTGAGGCACGGCAACGTGCTCAACTCAACAAGGAGGCCAGTCAACAAGACCGCAAGCAACGCTATGACAGCTTCCGTCGAGACGTCACTTTCCGTCCTGGAGATGAAGTATTACTTTGGACGCCTGTTCGCACTCCAGGATAGTGTGAAAAGTTTCAGTCACGCTTTCTCGGACCTTACGTTGTTTCTGAACAGACATCTCCTGTCAATTACCTTGTCACTCCCGTCGAGGGTTTGTCAGCCGTCGTTACCGTACCTCCGAGATAGTCCACGTTTCACGTCTTAAACCCCTTGTTCGCCGTACATTTCCCGCCTAAGTTTCGGCCGGGCCAGCCGCTCAAGTGCGCGGGGAAAATAAGTGTGAGCATTGTTTATGCGTCCCATCTTTTCATCTGTACATACTCATCATCACTAGTCAAGCTTAGGTTGTGGGGCACATACTCGAGTCAATAAAGAAGAGTCTTGAGGGTACTGGATATACCTATATATAAGAGCATCGAACGCGTCATTCGAAGGTCGCGGATTCGATTCCTGCTCACGGCTGGTTATTTTTTCATCCACTTTTCTTTCTTCTTTCTTCCTATTTACACTCCATTGGTTCTAATAACTTCCCCTGTACATTCCTTGGCATTACTGTCTGTTAGTTCTCATTATATATATATATATATATATATATATATATATTGGGAGTAATAACTCAATGGGCCAGTTAGTCTTCGTGAAGGTATGGGATATGGCACAACGGGAGTGTTGTCAACAAGGATAACTATATTTATTTCCCAGCAGTCTCGCTTCGGGAGGGGTCCTCCCTTCATCGGGGGATGAGTTAACTCATCCCCTGATGAAGGGAGGACCCCTCGAAACTGTTGGGAAATATATTTCTCCTTGTTGACAACACTCTTGTTGTGCCATAACCAATATATATATATATATATATATATATATATATATATATATATATATATATATATATATATATATATATATATATATATATATATATATATATATATATATCCTGTCCGCGGCAAGTTATTTTTCACCTACTTTTTTTTCTTCTCATTTACATTAAAATAGCCTAATAACTTTGCCTATTCCTTCCTTGGCATTGTTGTATGTTAGATCTCATTAATATTGTGTAAAACACGAAAAACGAGCCCTTAAGTGTACACTTGTTTCTCTTATATATATATATATATATATATATATATATATATATATATATATATATATATATATATATGTACCAGCGAGCATACACAATGGCGACAGTGACGGCCAAGCACAAACTCAGCGCGAGGGGCTTTCTTGTTGGGTAGCCCCTCTAGGCGGTACTGAAGTGTTCAACCGATTTAAAAGTTTGGAGGCTTTGCTGCAATTACCCCGGGGTCGATGTGCGCTTGATGACACGGTAGGGGCCTTCGTATTTGGAAAGTAGCTTGGAAAAGAGGCCAGCTACAGAGGTCGGAATCGAGAGCCATACAAGCGCACCAGGCAGGAACGTGGGCTCAGAAGTGGTGGAGCCGTCACGAATACTCTTCTGCCGTTCTTGCTCATGTGCCGTAAAAGTCTTGCAACCTCGCGACACTCTTCAGCAAGCCTCACTGTTTCAGAAATAGGTGTACACTCAGATGGATCTGGCATGTACGGGAGTATCGTGTCCATGGTGTGCGACGGGTGCCTACAGTACGGCAAGTAGAAAGGTCAAAAACTTGTCGTGCTCTGAGGGGTGGTGTTGTAGGCGTTGGTGACGAAGGGCAGTATATTATCCTAATTCATGTGGTTTGCGGGGGTGCAGTTGAAGCGTTCGGTGAGGCCTTTCGTCTGCGGGTGGTAAGCAGTAGTTTTGCGGTGGACAGAATGGTACTCCGTCAGAATGGCTTCGACGACTTCCAACAAGAAGACACGGCCTCTATCGCTGAGAAGCTCTTGTGGTGGTCCGTGGCGCAGTATGAATCGATGCAGTAAGAAGGGCGCAACATCACGCGAAATAGCCGCCGGGAGAGCGACGGTTTCGGCGTATTGCGTTAAATGGTCTACGGCAACGATGGCCCAGCGGTTACCAGCCGACATTAGAGGAAGTGGTCCATACCAATCGATATCTACGCGCCCAAAGAGACGGTCAGGGCAAGGTAACGGTTGCAGACCAGCGTCCAGCATGTGTGCTGACGGTTTGCGGCGTTGGCAAGCGAGGAAGGAGCGACCGAACTGCTACACGTAGCGGTACATCCAGCGCCAGAAGAAGCGTTTTCGAATGCGGTGGTAAGTTTTGGATAACCCAGAGTGCACACATTGCGGATCAGAATGAAAAGATTCACATATCTCCAACCGCAGACTGCGGAATATGACGAGTCATCACTGCCGACCATCGGAGTCGTAATTGCGTCGGTGTAGGAGGCCGTCACGGATGGCGACATTATGAGCTCTACGACGCAAGGCACGCGTGGGTGGTCTTGCGGATGGATCAGAGAGCAAGTCGATCAGCGGGGCGATCCAATTATCCTTTCGCTCTGTGGTAGCGAGGATGTCAATATCGATGGCAGACCCAGCAATTGAAGTTACTGAGCAGGGCACGTCACCTTGAGATAGAGGGAAGCGCGAGAGGGCATCGGCGTCAGCATGCTGGCCTCCTTTGCGGTACAGCACGCGGATGTCGTAGTGTTGTAAGCGAAGAGCCTAACGGGCGAGACGGCCTAAGGGATCCTTCAGTGATTAAAGCCAGCATAGTGCATGATGATCGGTGACAACATCGAATGGGCGACCATACAAATAAGGTCGAAACTTAGTAAGCGCTCAGACGATCGCCAGGCACTCTTTCTCCGTGATGGTGTAGTTTGTCTCGGCTCTCGTGAGCGTACGGCTTGCATATGCCACGACATATTCAGGGAATCCAGGTTCGCGCTGCGCCAGGACAGTGCCGAGGCCTACACCGCTGGCGTCCGTGTGCACCTCCGTTGGGGCTGTAGGGTCGTAGTGGCGTAGAATGGGAGGCGACGTCAACAAAGGGCGGAGCTTCGCGAACGCATCGTCGCGCTCGTATGACCAATAATTGAGGGGCCCGTTACTTCCAATGAGCTTCGTCAGCGGTGATATGATCGTGGCAAAGTTTCACATGAAGTGTTGGAAGTATGAGCACAGGCCCACGAAACTATGCAGTTCTTTGACAGATGCAGGTTTGGGTAATTCGGCCACGGCTCGAAGCTTGGCAGGATCAGGGAGAATGCTGTCCTTGAACACGACGTATCCTAAGATGGTGAGTTGCCGTGCTGCAAAGCGGTACTTTTTCAGATTTAGTTGCAAGCTGGCATTGCTCACACGTGCGAAAACGTCTTTCAGGCGTTGGAGATGCGTGGAGAAATCCGGAGTGAACACAATGACATCTTCGAGGTAACACAAGCACGTGTACCTTTTTAAGTTGCACAGAATGGTGTCTATCGTGCACTCCAAGGTCGCAGGTGCATTACATAGACCAAACTGCATGACGTTGAAATCGTACAAGCCGTCTGGTGTGACGAAAGCTGTCTTCGGTCAAGCGTTGTCAGCCATGGGTACATGCCACTACTCCGAGCGCAGATGGAGAGAAGAAAAAAAAATTGCCTCTATGAAGGCTGTCAATCGCGTCATCTATATATGGCAGTGGATAAACCTCCTTGCGAGTCATCTTAATGAGCCGTCTGTAATCCACACAGAACCACACAGAACCGTCTTTTCTCGCAACAAGAACAGGAGCCCCCCATGGACTGTCCGAGGGCCGAATAACGTCACGTCGGAGCATATTGCTAACCTGCTCATTAATTACCCGACGTTCATCAGGCAACACCCGATAAGGACGTTGACGTAAAGGTAGGTGGGCACCAGTGTCGATGCGATGCGTAACAGTGGACGTGCGACCGAGAGAACTTCGCCCGACATCGAAAGAAGAACGATATTCTTGCAACAAGTCCAGAAGCTGGGAACACTGTACCGCCGTAAGGTTGTCAGCGATGGAGGGGCCAAATACATCAGCAGATGACGGATCGGAAGTGAAACAGCTTTGATGGTACGCGACCTGGGACAAAGCGTGTCATCGGGTACGTCCAGGACTTGTGCGTCGTCGACTGGGTCCACTCTGCCGAGACATTCCCCTTGAAGCAAGGTAACAGTGTACGAGGATGGGTTGGTTACAAAAATAGCAGCGTTGCCCAGGTTGACCTGCATGGTCACGAATAGTACTAGCAACCTTTTCCTGCTACAAGCGCGGTCGGATGGCGAAACGAGTGGAATTGTGTCGGAGAGACCGGCCCAAAAGGCAGACACAGCCGTAGTCGAGTTTGTAGGCATTGTTGTATTGTCTTTCGCTAGAATCTTGCTCAGTGTCGAGGGACTGTCTTCTGGCGTCAAATGCGAGAAGGGTGAGAGTTCAATTTCGGCGGCGGAACAGTAGATGACGGCGTCATGGTGGGAGAGAAAGTCTCATCTCAGGATGACGTCATGAGAGGATGCCAAACTGGCGATGAACTGGGTGACATACAGAGGTCCTGATTGACAACGCGAGCTGTGCACCCTGCTGTAGGTTGAATACGATGCAAACTAGCTGTACGGAGGGACAACGCAGACAGTGGCGTCGTCACTTTTCGAAGTAAGCGGCAGAGTTTTTCGTCCATAACTGATACGGCAGCTCCAGTGTCAATAAGAGCCGATGCACAAACACCATCCACAAGCACGTCAATGACATTCAGGGGCTACTCTGAGGGCTTTCACATTGCGATAGCGTCGAAGTCCTTGCCTCGGCGACTTCGACGACTAGTTTTCCAGCTCATGAGCAGCCGAACTTGCCCGCATGGGGAACAGGGAACGACGTCGTGGAGAAGGCGACGTTCTAGGAGATGGACTTGGGCGAGACGGTGGTGGCATAGTCGGCGGTTCTTCGTGCTACGGACGGCTGAGGTGGCCAGCAAGAGGCGAAGAAATTGGAGGCGGCTGTACGCGATGGCAATAACGGGCTACGTGACCGGCGTAACCGCAGGCAAAGCAGATGGGCCGGTTGTCAGGTGTGCGCCATCTGTTCACCGGGGTAGGTCTCACCCATGTCGCAAGGGCCCATGAACGGAACGGTGGCTGCATGGTGGGCTGAAGCTGAGGCTGAGATGTTACGTCAACATACGTAGCGGGCATACCCACTGCAAAGAACGGAGGTCGAGTGGCAGCTTCGGCGTAGGTCAGAGGGGCTGGTGCTGGAATGACTTGAGGCGGCCTGGTGACCACTTGGGCGTAACTCAGGGGCGCGGGAGCCGGAGGCTGTTGGGGGTGGTACGCAGGACTTACCTCCGATATTTCCGGCTCAATAGCTTGACGGATTGGAGGGAGAAGGGTATTAGCCGATTGTTGAACTGCCGTTTGGTGGCCGAAGAGCAGGAGAGAGAACTGACAGCGATTTCCTCACGGATAAGTGACTTGAGGTCTGCCATCAACGCGACTTGGTCACATCTGGCCTCCAAGCCACCAAGCGTTGCAGCCCGTGGTGGGGAGTGATGGGTCATGGAACGTTGTCGGTGGAGCTCCTCGTAGCGTAGCTCTGGCCTAGTGTGATGACCTCAGCCACTGTATTGGGGTTTTTGGCGAGCAGCATCGTGAAGGCATCATGGTCAATGTCTTTCTTGATGTTTCGGATCTTGTCAGACTCGAACATGAAATAATTAGATTTGTTGCATAAGTTGAGGACATCTTCAATATAGCTGGTGAATAACTCACCAGCCTCTTGAGCACGTTCACACAAGCGCTGCTCTGCTTGCATCTTGAGAACAGCAGGGCGGCCAAAAACGTTGATGTCAGCGGTCCTAAAATCGGACCAGGTTGCAAAATCGGACGCGTGGTTGTTGTACCGCAAACTGCCAACGCCCGCAAGGTAGAACACGAAGTTGGTCAGCTTGCCATCCTCGTCCCATGTGTTGGGGACGCTCACGCATTCGTAAATGGCGAGCCAGTCGTCCACGTCAATGCCATCAGTGCCAGTGAAGATGGATGGATTGCAGATTCTGGGGACACCGGGACTAGGGGATGTCAAGGGAGGAGGCGTTTGCTGAGAGGCGTCGTGGGACATGGTAAATACGTGATCGTAGATACGGACATGGTAGATACGTGACTTGGCAGGGTACGTGATCGTAGCTCCTAGGGCATCGAAGGGGATTGCAGCACTCTCCACCAATTTTTTAAGGCGTTTATTAGCCGGCAACAAGAGAGCATACACAATGGCGACAGTGACGGCCAAGCACGGACTCTCAGTGCGAGGGCCGTCCTTGTTGGGTAGCCCCTCTAGAAGGTAATGAAGTGTTCGACCCATTTCAGAGTTTGGAGGCTTCGCTCCATTACATATAATGTAGGGAACTATGCGAACGACGACGAAGCACCAAGAAACGGCAAGCCACAGCGTTGATGCACACGCGTGCCCCGAGCTTGCGCTTGTTTGCATTTTCGGCCTTTTGACGTTCCTCGCTCTACTGGCATTCCTCGGTCTTCCAGTAAGTCTGAACGTAAATAAACTACGTGACATCTGGGGAAGGTGCGGGGTTATCAACGAACAAGTAGACGATATGCTCAAGCGTGGTGTCATCCAGCCATCGCAGAGCCCTTGGCCGTCCCCTGTTGTACTTGTGCGCAAAAAGAATGGGTCTATCCGATTATGTATCGACTACTGCCGGCTCAATAAGATAACTCGGAAAGATGTGTACCCGTTGCCACTCATCGACGATGCTCTCGATTGCTTGCAAGGAGCAGAATATTTCTCCTCTTTAGATTTACCCTCCGAATATTGGCAAGTTCCAATGGCTGATCCTGACCGATCGAAAACTGCATTTGTAGCAACTTCTGGGCTGTATAAGTTTAACGTCATGCCGTTTGGACTCTGCAACTCCATAGCTACCTTCGAACGGATGATGGACACCATCCTTCGCGGCTACAAGGGGAACACGTACTTGTGCTACCTAGACGACATCGTCGTTTTCTCTCGCGACTTTTCGACTCACCTTGTTCGTGTTCGTGTTATTCTCATGTGTTTCACCTCTGCTGGCCTTACTTAACATCATGAAGTGCCATTTTGCCGCAAGTCAGCTCACTATACTGGGTCACGTCGTCTGCAAAGAGGGTGTTCTCCCGGATCCAATGAAACTCCGCGCCATGGCCGACTATCCGAACCCCAATTCCATTAAGACGCTTCGAAGTTTTATCGGCCTGTGCTCATACTATCGTCGATGTGTGCGCAACTTCTCTGCCATCATCGCGCCTCTTACCAACCTGTTGACAACTTTCATAGGCATTTCTGCTTGGTAAAAAGAGTGCGACGAATTCTTCACCGCGCTTCGGCGGTTATTATTATCACCTGCAGTACTACGTTCTTTTGACCCCAATGCGCCTACGGAGGTCCACACCAACGCCAATGGTGTCGGTCTTGTTGCTGTAATGGCTCAAAGAAAACTAGGATACCAAGAATACGTGGTGGCTTACGCGAGTTGAACCCTCAAGAAAGCCGAGTGTAATTATTCCGTCACTGAGAAAGAGTGCCTCAAAATTGTCTGGGCTTTGACGAAGTTCCGCCCATACCTTTATGACCATCCTTTCGAAGTCGTCACGTACCTCCACGCTCTATGCTGGCTATCATCGCTAAAAGACCCATCGGGGCGCCTTGGTCATTGGGCACTTCTCCTACAGAAATACAACATTCGTGTTGTATACCAATCCGGCCGCAAGCACTCCGACGCTAATGTTCTATCTCGCTCGCCGCTACCGGCTGACCTAACCTCCTCGTCACCTTCCTCAGCTGTCATAACACCAATCGACACCGCAGACATGGCATCAGAACAACGCAAAGATGTGTGGATTTCCAACTACTAGCCTTTCTGACTGATCCGTTAGCTAATTAGGTCTCAAGAACTATCCGCCGTCAAGCCAGACGTTTCGCTGTTCGAGACGACCTCCTCTATTGGCGGAATTACACGCCGGAAGGTCGGAGGTGGCTGTTAGTGATACCCAACCACATGCGCTCGGAAATTTGCGCTGCTATCCACAACTACCCGGAGAACGCTCACGCCAGCGCTCTTAAAACGTACAACCGTCTACGTCAGCGGTATTACTGGCGCGGAATGTAAGCATTTGTCCGCAAGTACGTTCGTGCTTTTACTGCATGCCAGCGACGTGAAGCCCCACCTCAACGCCCTGCCGGTACACTTCAGCCCCTGCCTTATCCAGCGCGTCTATTTCACCGCGTTGGTATCGACTTATATGGACCACTTCCCACGTCGTCTTCTGGAACTGGGTGGATATTTGTCGGCGTGAACCACTTCACGCGTTACGCGGAGACGGCAGCACTACCCGCAGCTACCGCGAGGAAAGTTGTGTTTTTCATCTTGCGCAACTTTATTCTTCGCCATGATGCTCCCCACGAACTTTTGAGCGACCGGGGGCGTGTTTTCTTGTCTGACACCATTCAAGCCTTGCTCGTTCAGTGCAACATGGTTCATCGCATGACGACAGCATATCACCTGCAGACGAATGGCCTCAAAGAACGATTTATTCGCACTCTCGGTGATATGTTGACGATCTACACAGCTTCAGACCAGTCCAATTAGGACACTGTCATTCCATTCGTCACGTATGCGTATAGCACCACTACGCACGCGACAACAGGGTTTTATCCTTTATTTCTGTTGTAAGAACGCAAACCATCGTGCACGCTGGACACTATTCTCTCATACACGCCCGACTCCTCTGACTACACTGCAATTTCTGATGTTGCCAGGTACGCAGAAGATTGCAGACGATTGGCCCGTGCACTGACAACTGAGGACCAAGGCCACCAGAAGCTATGGCATGACACCGACCGACATCTCTACACTTTCACGACTGGTGCTCTCGTTTGGCTCTGAATTCCACCGGGTACTTTGACACAGTCTGATGTCTTACGTAGTCGTGGCCGAGAAATTGCGCATGTGAGTCGCCTGAAGCCGTATTACGACAACGCTATAGTGACTACGCCTTAAGTCGCCAGGTTGGCTGCGCTATTCACCGGGGGGCAATGTAGGGAACCATGCGAACGACGACGAAGCAGCAAGAAACGGCAAGCCACAGCGTTGGTGCACACGCGCGCCCCGAGATTGCGCATGTTTGTATTTTCGGCCCGTTGACGTTCCTCGCTCTACTCGCGTTCCTCGGCCTTCCAGTAGGTCTGTACGTAAATGAACTACGTGACTATACAAATATATATATAAATATATATATATAAATATATATACGTTTGCTGAGATTGGCGGGCGCTATCGAGATCTACAACCAGTTTGTTATAAGACCCACAAACCCTACCAAAAACTACCATGGGTAATTGTGGGCTAATTTGGACTTGAAGGTGGTGATTCTAGCATCCCCAGCTTTGGATGTTGGTGAATATTGACGCGAGTGCCTGCTGTTTAAGTAGGTACATTTTTCTATAACTTAATCCCGCCTGTTTCTCGCCTTTCAGTTTCAATGAGCTCTGTAGAGATTTCTTGGTGAAAAAAAAATTCTGACAGCTGGTTACTCCACTTACACCTGAGGCATTTCACGTGATGCGTGAAAGTGAAAGTTGTTCTGAAAATCAGACACTGCTACTACAAAAGGAGGTATGAAGCTTTCATACGGTTCAAAGTTAATTATTCAATTCTAAGCGAATTGTGACGAAGTCAGAAACTTTGGAGCCCCCCTATATATTACGCACGTTGGTCGACTTGGAAAAGTAATATGTGTGCAGGTAGTGGAAAGCATCTCACATAGCATAACATTCTTGTTACATTGACAAATCAAGAGCTTGTACCATGGTGCAAGGGAAATAATTTTTTTCATTGTGACAGGTCCACTGCTCCCACCAAATAATCTCCTCTGCGGAGCTCATTAGGTGCACCGAAAAAAGTGCGAGCACCACAAGTGGTTAACGCGCAGGTAATTCATGATCTGAGATGTTTTTAGGAGTCTTCTCATAGAGCGGAACGACGGAGCGGTTAAGGTGGGTGTAGCTTCGTGCGTACGCATAAATATTACTGTGTTAATCATTGCTGCTTACAATGCAAGTCACTGTACACTCCATATGTTTTCATTGAAAAGTGGTAAGGTAATCGAAGCATCAGTGCCGGCATACATCGTTGCATTCTCTCGCTGACCACAGCTTGATATTGCATGCAGGAAACTGTACGAGATTCGTGGGTGAACGCATCCACCTTTTGCTTACCACAAAGACTCATACACGGCTGAAACTTCCTCTCACCCATTGCTTTCGGGGGCTGCCGATTTCACAGCGGAGCTTTTCAAGCTTAGCCGTTCAAGGTTGACGTCGTAGACAGTTAAATTGATGGGTATGTGCCACAGAAAGTGAGTATGTGCCACGTAGAGCAGGTGTATAGGAAGAACGTTCGTTCGAGGCTGGGGGTTCATTTCACTGAACTGCAGTTGGGACGGGACCGGCAAGGGTGGGCAAGTGTCACTTAACGCTCTGTATATGCCATGGATAAAACATTGTTGCTACCTTCTTCATAAGAATTGGTATACCACAAAAGCAAAAATGTTTCTTACGGAAGTAGATGAATCTCTACTGCACATTGATATATTTTGTACATTTATTATTTACAGCCACTGCAATCACCAGTCGGTGATTTTAGCAGGGTGGAACACGAAGTTAGTCATGAGCAGAACGACAAGTAAATGGACGTATAATATATACAAGCCATGCAGTCTGTATGGGGTAGATACCAAATTTCACGGGAAAGACTATACCAGAAGATAAAAGAAAAGGCAAATGAAAAGAAAAAAAAGAACAGACTACATTTATACAATTTGTATTATCATTCAGTTAGTCAGAGCACTCTCTAACTCTAGCTCCAATAAAAACAATGCCTATGAAGGCACTGAAACAATTGAATTAGTTTATTTCACTCAACAATGCGAGGAAATATTGAATATTTAAAGCAAATATTGAGTGTAAAAAAGGGAGTGATGGGGAAGTCTTGTCTTCGCATGGTGGAGTAGCCAGAAGAAAAAGAAGAAAAATATTGCCTATGTAAACTTTATACTGGCCTTTAACTAGTTCATGCAAAAACTTCAGTCTTCATTTATGGTCTCCTAATATTAGGGGTGAATGTTCATCTCTGTTTGATGAGCCTGTAACGAAAATCCTTGAAAAATATTATGCCTAAAACGCACTGTCCTTTTTTGGGCTTTTTCTAATTTTGTAATGTTAGTTTTAGTGAATGAATCCCAGATAATGGCAGCGTAATCTACACTGTTAAATAATTTGTTGTAATCTTACGGTAATATGACAGCTTACCTCTTGATGCCACCCTGTACCCCGTTACGGCACTAGACACTACTGAAGCCGTAGTTGCTTACCAACAGTACTAATACTCTACATCGAGGAACTACTTTAGAAACCAACTAGTTTCTCAATGTTGGTTGTTCTGTAACAAAAGCCGATAAACTAGCCCCGAAGCCGTGCCCATTTATCAACATTAACGACGCCGTAGCACAACTGTATGCTATTGAAGCCATGGCGCCTCTAACACTGTCAATACCACAACACAAGCAAAAAGTTTAAACACGTTGTTATGTACCAATACTGCCGATACCGTCCGAGATGTATCTTATCACGAAAACGTAACGTGCCATTCATATTTTCTACCGTGCTTGACACATATAGGGTCTAATATTCAACTCGTGGCAATTGCATTGAAAGAATTCATTTCGTACCAGTTGCTGTATATTAACAGCAACTTCAACGAATAATCCAAGTACAAGAAGTGATCCAAAATATTGTAGGAAGGAAGAGTGCCACATGCACCAGTGACTGAGACTGACTTCCCTTTGTGCATGTTATTATTCTGTCTTGAGTAGCAGCGGTTTAGTTTTGTGTTTGGTGGTCTTACTAAGGTAGAACTTGTAGAGTCGAGAGCCGAAAAAGAAGCAAACATTAGAATGATAGAGTGTAACCAGTGATAAAACACTTTGGCTCCCATATGGCAAGCTTTTTCATTTTTAAGCACCTTCAAGTCTTCTGCGCTTACTGAAATTTACATTTGGATAAGGTATCATTAATACTCAGGACAGTGTTTTCACAGAAAAAGAATACACAGTATAAGTCAGTTGAAAGTAATAATGTATTTGAATAGAAATACATTGAACATTTGTCGAAGGCACATATCTTTTGGAAGAACAAATCGAGCTAACTGTTCCTTGTGTGTCACTACATTCGACAGGAGATATATATATATATATATATATATATATATATATATATATATATATATATATATACTTTTTTAATAATCAATTGACAACGCACAGAACTCGACGAGTAAGATGGCGCCAGTCCAGCATCAAACAAAAACTCACTTACTCCTCCTGTTTTATGCAGCCGCGTTTAGCAGCTTTTATATATCATAACCCCGGCGGTAGAAGCACCGTCCCAGTGCTAAATCTACACAGATGATGTCGAAGGGGAGTAATAAGTGTTTAGCCGAGCCACGTGAACGGTGTCGCTCGGCGCTGACGACGACTTTGTTGGATCGGTTGGGACAATCTCGCATGGGACGTCTGTGACTTGGCGAACGATACAGTATGGTCCAGTGTAGGGTGACAACAGTTTCTCAGACAGTCCCACACGCTGAGTGGCTGACCAGAGGAGCACGAGAGGACCCGGGGAAAAGTCACGTCCCTATGGTGAAAATCGTGGAGCGGTCGTTGCTGCGCCTGTGAGGCCGAAAGACGGTTACGGGGAACTTGGCGCGCGTGGTCGGCGTGGGCGATGGCTTGCCCGGCATATTCAGTTGCCACAAGCAGCAAAGTGTCTTAGGGTAGAGTTGGGTCCCGTCCATATAGGAGATAGAAGGGCGAATAGCCGGCAGTGTCGTGACGGGATGAATTGTAGGCGAACGCCACATACGGCAAATGAATCACGGAATGCCTGTTGAGGCGCTCCGTGAAGCCAGTTGACTGGGGATGGTACGACGTAGTGAATTTGTACTTGGTATGGCAAGAAATCGGGATTTCGTGAACGACAGCTGATAAGAACGTGCGGCCAAGGTCGGTGAGAAGTTGGCGGGGAGCACCGTGCACTAATAATATGTTGTACAGCAGAAAGTCCGCAACGTCGGTAGCTCAACTGATCGGAAGTGCTTGTTTGATTGCGTACCGCGTCGCATAGTCTGTGGCCACAGCAATCCACTTATTTACGGCTGTGAAGAGCGAAAAAGGGCCCAACAGGTCGAGACCAACTCGAAAGAAAGGTTCAGTGAAAACGTCAATCAACTGAAGGTAGCCGGCTGGTAGGGCAGACGGCGTTTTGCGAAACTGGCAGGGCTCACAACCGGCGACTTAGCATCGAACAGAGCGGGCAAGTCAAGGCCAAAAAACCTACGACGTACCCGATCGTATGTGCGAGAAATGCCCAAATGGCCCGTCATGAGAGCGTCATGAGGTTCGTGCAAGACAGTGGAACGCAGCTGCGCTGGGATGACTGGGAGTAAGTCGGATCCGAAGGAATCGAGGTTATGGTTGTATAGGATCCCGTCTTTCACCAAAAACATTCGTAAGGACGGGTCGAGAGGTGCTGACTCCAGTTTGTCAATGATGGCTCGTAAAGAAGCATCTCGACGTTGCTCTTTACCAATGTTCGGCAGCTGCGACACGAAAGAAACGTCCGCGATAGCGTCAATATTGATTGCTTCGTCCACGGGCCAGCGGGATAAACAGTCTGCATCCTGATTTAATCGCCCTGTTTTATGAATTACAGAGAATGTGTATTCTTGAAGGCGTTGGGCCCAGCGAGCGAGGCGTCCTGTGGGGTCCTTTAGGGAGGCTGGCCAGCAGAGCGCTTGATGATCCGTAACAACACGGAATGAGCGCCCATACAGGTATGGACAAAACTTGGCGACAGCCCACACAAGGGCGAGGTACTCGCGCTCCGTGATGGAATAGTTGCGCTTGGCTGGAAATAGCAGTCGACTTGCGTAGGCTATAACACGGTCATGTCCCCGTTGGTGCTGCAACAGCACAGCTCCTATGCCGTGTCCCCTGGTGTCCGTGTGAACCTCGGGTGGGGCTGATGGATTAAAGTGATCCAAAATTGGTGGCGTTGTAAGCAGTGTCGTAAGTTGGAAAAACGTTGACGCATGGTCATGGCCCCAGATAAACGAGGCGTCTTTCTTCAAGATGTCTGTGACAGGACGTGCAATGGTCTGTGAGGCGTTGTTCAATCTATCTATCTATCTATCTATCTATCTATCTATCTATCTATCTATCTATCTATCTATCTATCTATCTATCTATCTATCTATCTATCTATCTATTTATCTGTCTATCTATCTATCTATCTATCTATCTATCTATCTATCTATCTATCTATCTATCTATCTATCTATCTATCCATCTATCTATCTATCTACCTATCTATCTATCTATCTATCTAGCCACCTACGTTTTGGGCTCTCTTGTAGTCATCCCCTAACATGGCGTAATAACATGACATCCCTTAATTTCACTTAATAACCATGACTTGCGTGTAATGTAACAACATGACTACATGCCACACTCATGATGCCTTCACGGACGTTTCGCTAGCTTCATTTGCGTCAAATTTGGTATCACATGACGCCAATGAATCACGAAGGTATGTGACGGGTGCAAATATGATAATCATGAGATGCGTGTCACGTGAGAGCATGACTACATGCCACAGTCAAGGCGCCAATATATTTTGACGTGATGCGGTGCACGTGCTCACCTGCGTTCACTTTGTCAGGTCACGCCGGCGTTGGCATGCCAAAACCGGTCCTCCAATATACTCTCATGCGCGTTTCAGCGCATCCGGCGTCCCTCCGTTACGAAAACAGAGACATGCACTGTTGTCAGCGTAACGCATCGGCGCGAAATGCAGCATGTCGCATTTTGCGCCAGTTGCCGTAGGGACGCGCTGACGAACGCTGGTTGCGCCCGTCCATAGCCTCCTAGCCCGTCGCGCCTGGCGTCAGACTATAAGTGCTCCAGTTTTGCTAACGTAGCGTCTCTGTGCCCAGCGTGCGCGCACTTCGACGCTACATTAGAGTATACTGGGCCCTTTATGACGCGCTCGTGGCCGTTTCGCCAGCTACACATATACCAAATTTGGTTTTATGTGACATCAATAGATGATGAAAGTATATGACTGGTGCAAACATTATAATCCTGACACGCGTGTCAAGTAAAACATGAAAACATACTACGCTCATAGCGTACTCGCGGCCGTTTCGCCAGTTCCACATATAATAAATTTGGTATCACGTAACGTGAATAGATTACGAAGGCAAACGACACATCCAAACATGATAATTATGACATGGAAGTCATGTACGGCATCCTTTACCTCCAGCACGTAACGTTGGGCTGATTTCAAAGTGACATATCGACTTTTATCATTCGTGCTTGGCAGATCATCGATTCCCACTGTACGTGGGATCTGCCAATTTTTTAAGGGGCGAAAAAGGGAAGCTTATTGTACACTTGTACGCACACAAACGAAGCATCGAAAACAAGTAAAGACAGTCTATAGATCTTACAAATGAGCACCAAAATCTAATTGATCACTCAGTATCCAAGTGTTACAAGTGAAAGGAAAATTAGAAAGAATCAAGTTAATCACATTTAACTGGATAACACTTATGCATGCGTACTAGAGTGGGCGCATCGCTATAACGGGACAACTGGAAACCTCATCTGTCCCTCTCTTACTTTGAAGAAACGTGTGTGCCATCGTCGAAGGAAGGCCTATTCGCCGTGCGTTTCCAGCGGCTGATCTAGGTAATTTCACACAATGATCCGAATTTTCGGTAGTGTGGGATAGGCGCCTCTATGCGGCTTGTGCCGTACTTTCGCTTAACAGCGTCGCCACCACAGTACGTACAAGGTTTCTGTGAAGACCAGTCTTGCAAACAGCCCACGTTCAGTTCCCATGCGCGCCGTGCGAAAGCCAAAGAGGCGTTGTACCATGTGCCAGACGCCCCTCGCCACCGAGCACTGAAACAGAGCATGTTGGGTCGTCTCTCTTTTGCCACAGTTTGGACAGCGGTCATTTGGAACGACTCCCCAATGTGCTAACTGGTCGCGCGTAGGCAATGCCCTCCATCTTATCAACCAATCAAATTCGCGCCCCTGATTAGGTACGCGATTGCAACGCCATCGTTTCCATTTTCTCATGCAGAATTCTGTTTCTTCCTCTTTGCTCAGTGTGCTACTTCTCACCATTTCGCTCATTTTTTGCGATGAAACTACTTCCAGACTGCATGAACCTATTGATTCTACTGTTCTTTTTAAGCCACTGGCAGCTCTGTAAAACTTAAGCGGAATTTCTGCTCGTGGTTCGATGTACGGATTGGCCGTTAAAGTACCTATTAGTGTACTGCACTAGTACATCATGAGCCGTAACCCGGGGTAGTTGCTGTCATCGAACAGCGTCTGTGTTGTTTTTGCAGCCAGTGCTCTCGTGAACGTTGGTATATCTAGAAGGCTCAAGCCTCCACGGTTTGTGGGAAGCTGTAAAAACTTCTTCCGTACCTTTGCTGGTTTTCCTCCCCAGAGGAAGGTCCCCGCCATAGCCGCGAGGCGTCCTGCAACACGGCGAGGTAGCAGGGCAATGTGTGCTATGTAAAACACAAAAGCGCATGCCTGTGTCTTGATGATTGTTGCTTTTACCGTTAGTGACAGGTTAAAACGAGTCGCTGCTGCTATGACATCGGTAGATCTCTTAAGCACGTCATCCCAGGTCTTTTTTATACATCTCCTTCCTCAATGTAAACGCCTAACAACCTAACAGCTTCAACGTATTCTAAGTCTCCTGGCAATAGTTCTCTGAAGCCTCCAAAGCGCAATGCATTACATTTGGTGGTGTTTAAAAAGCACCAGACAGATAGGAATACTCAGCAAAAATGTCAAGTAACGTACTATAGCTAGAAAAGCTACGAAAAAATACCAAAATATTATCGGCGTATGCGACAATTTTGAAGGTTTTCTTGCCTGGCAGCGGGAAACCCACTATGCGCTCGCAGTTTTCAACCCTTCTAATCAAAGGCTCTAGAGACAAAATGAATAATACCGGAGACAACGGACAGCCTTGCCTCGCCCGTTTTTGATTTGCAAAGCTTCTGGTCACTTCATTGTTGAAATAAAGGCAGCTTGAGAGGTCCTGATGAAGTATTTCTACCAGTCGCACATACTGCTCTGGGAAGCGAAATATGCGCAAAATAGCGAAACGTACCCACGTTGAACTCTATCAAAAGCTTTGGCCTGATCAAGAGAAATATATGCTCCTGAGATTTGTTTTTCGTTAGCATATGCAAAGAGGTCTCTCATGATTGTAAGAGGTACGAAGACGGAACGTCCTGGTACTGCACATGACTGCAAGGGGAACACAATATCTTTCAAGAAAGGCCACAGACGACGTGATAGCAGCGTGGCTACTAACTTTTAATCTGTGTTTGGAAGGGTAATGGGCCTCCACGATTTAGGATCTGAAGGCTCCATACCCTCTTTCAGTAATAGAATCACCCTTCCTTCGCTGAAGGACTGCGGTTTATGGCCATCACGCAACAAATTATTCACGAGATCGGTGATTGCATCTCCCAAGATATCAAGAAAACGCAGATAAAATCCCCTGAGAATTCTGTCTGGGTCTGGTGACATGGACACATTCATTGATTTAAGGGCATACCATACTTCGTCTTTATCAGTTTCTGCATATAATACTAAACAGTATTCCAAGTCTAGCGATGGCAAACCTTCGCAAAAGGCTGACAGTTTAGCAGTAAACTCGTCGTTCTGTGCGTCATGGTCTGCAGTAAACAGTTTTGCAAAGTAGTCTCGGAAAACGTTTTGAACTTCGTCCGGGTCATTAACAATAGTACCACCCTCTTTCAGTGCCTTATCGATGTAGCGGGGCTGGCATCGACGATCTCGGTTTCTTTGCGCATATGTCAAGTTTTCAATTTCATCTGTCGATAAGTGCATTTCTCTCGCGAGCCTTGCAGCAAGGAACCTCTGCTTTAGAAGATTTTGATACTTAATGTTTTGTGCTTCAAAGTATTCTAGCATAGCGAACGTAGTTGACCCACCTCTTTCAATAGTTTGAATGCGTTGGAGACTCTCATTCATCGTGGCCGTGAGGCGAGCGTGGCGCGCTTTTCCTGCCTGTTGAGCTATGAGGCGCCAACGAGATTTTAAGTGGTCCCATGTAGTCGGAGTTATGCAACCCACTTCTGCCAGTGAGGCCGCCAGCTCAGTTTGAAGTACGGAAATGCTTTCGTCATGATGAAGAATAGTTGGGTCCATCCTTCATGGTTTGTAGATTCTCGTTGTTGTGCTCACGTTAAACGTGAAGAGTAATGGAGCATGATCGCTGAGTTTCTGCTGGCTTGGCGCAAGCTGGACCACCTCACATGCTTGTAGGTTCGCTAAAAAGTCTTCGGGCACATAAACACTATCAATTCGGCTTTGTTGAATGCCACAAGTGCGGGTTGCGACGAACCCGACTCCATGTAGAGTTAACCACCTATCTGACAGCTTGAGATCTTGAACTAGTTGCTGTAGTTTTATGGCGTAATAATTGTTGGCGCCTTGGCCGGGACCCCTGACGTCTCGTGTAGTATCGAGCACGCAGTTGAAATCTTCGACAAGCACATATGATATAGGCTCGATAAAAAAATTTCTGACACCTTTATAGAACCCGTTCGTTTCTTACCTCGTAACGGGCGCATATACGTTGACAAATCTGACTCGTTTGCAGTTAAGTACCACATCTGCTGTTATGATGCGGCCTTCGGTATCAACGAGACTGTGAGCACCCCTCCTCAGCGTTACGTTTATGAAAACAACTCCTGTGCCACGTGCACGCGCATCTGTGAGTGAGAAGAAGGCGACTACATGAAATTTTTGCTGAAACTCTGCAACGTCAAGCTTAGTACGAAAGTTCGTCTCCTGCAAAAAGAGCATGTCTACGCGATGGGCGCGCGCGATGTCAAGTACTGCCTGCTGCTTCACCGGATTTCGAAAACCGCGAACATTGATCGAGATAGAAGAACGTGATGCCATTGTTGAAAGAAAGGTGGGGAAGTTGCTTAAAGGAAAGAAAAGGTAACAGAGAGGAGAGCCAAATGCTGAAAGTACATATCGTCGTCGCCCACAGTTGGTGACGTTTGCCGTAATGGTGATCCTACACGAGGTTTCTTAAATGTTCCTTGTTTAGCGGAGTCACTGCCGCTGCTCCCACTGCCTGACTTAGATCGGCGTCGTGAACTCGAAGGACTCGATGTGTCTGCAGAACGTGCGGGTTTGGTAGAAACCTCGGTGGCCGCCGGTTTGCTCCGCGTCGGTGGTCGGATTCTTAGCCGCTTCATTGATGTCGAAGGCGTAGCGTTCATGTTCTTCAAGGTTGTCGACATTCCAAGGTTAGCGTTCGGTGTGCTGTCACTGGCGTCTGTCGCTGTCATGGCAGAGGAAATCAAAGCAGTGCTTTCTGCGATGCCTCTTGTAATGGCTACCTGGTCGTCCGGTGTTTGGCGCTTCACGGAGGCCATTGATGCGCTGCAGTATTGTCGAGTTTTGATGCTGCCTACTAGTGAAGAAACGTCACTGGGAAGTTTCCGTGGAACTCCCAATTGAGTGTTCATGTTGCGTCTGAGCGGGCTGTTCATATGAAGTTGCCCCGTCTTGCGTACTGGCGAGCTTGCCGCGAATAGCGTCTTCTGACTGCGCGTCTACGAAATCATCGGACAGGCTCTCTTCTTCCCAATGGTCTGGTGTCTTGAATCGTGTCGTTTTCTTTTGAGGACGCAGTACTTCATAGGTTCTAGATTGTGTGACCACACTTGAGGAGCTTGAAGAGGATTCTTCAACTGTTCGGAAGTCTTGGACACTCAGTGATGGTGTCTTCTCAGCTGCGTCTGCGTATGATCTGCTCTTGAAACACTTTTTGGTCGGGTGATCAACTCCACACCTTCTGCAGGCTTCAGTGCACTCTTCTACAGCGTGTCCGTACGCGCAGCACCTATGACAAAAAGGTGTTGCACAGGCCATGGTCATGTGGCCTTCGTTGTGGCAACGCGCACAGACGCGACGCATTCCAAGGTACTCCAACATAACGAGGTGTCCATGGATTGAAATGAAGCTCGGTGCCGGCTTTGGCATTTCCATCTTCACCACTCGTGTACCGGTAAATGTAGACTGATGTCGTTGCAGAGTACCATATGTGATAATACGTACTTTGCCGAAAGGCTGCAAAGCAGAGACGACCGCGTCATTGCGTACGTACGGCGGCAACCTGTACACACTCACGAACACACTTGGTGGGCCGACGACTTCCACTTGAACTTTTTTCTTCTGAAGGCCAAAACTTTCATTCACCATGAGTTTGATGGCTTGTTCCGGTGTCGTCGTTGCTACGAAGAACTTCAAAGCGCCGAGGTGTTGCATGAACACCCCTTCGCTACCGGTCGTCTCTTCGAGACACTCGATGATCTCGTCGACGGAGACCGCGCCTACAGGAACGGTAAAAATGAAACAATGTTCTTTTGGCGGGGTGAATACTGGCCTCGACATCATCTTCCCACGTGCCCCAGGGGTCGGCGACTTTTGGGCCGAAGTCTCAGGGAACCTGAATGCGGGTGAGACGCTGAAGAGACGCCCCCGAAACACCGGACGCGCGCATCGGCGAGAGCCACGCACACACAATAAAACACGAACGCTGATGGCGAAGCTCTTTATAGCGGCACCTGTTCTTCCCTCGTAGTCGTAGTAGTAGTGTGTAACCAAGTTTACATTTTGACCTCCGAGGTGGTGCCGGTGGGAGAATTTTTCGGTGCGTTGTTGAACAATAAAAAAATCGCAGCGTGCGCGTTGACTAAAAGCCGAATTCTCCTGTCTGTCATTCCCCCTTAGCAGCCATTGGCATGTACATTGAGCACTATCTCACAAGAAAGAGTTGCTACGCTGTACTCGCTGGGCGTAACCTCCTTGGTTTTTGAAATGTTTAGCGAGCGTTGGGCCGCAATGCCATGAATACAGTGAAGTAGTATATACCATGAACTCGAGGTGGTTAAAGGTGAGAAGTAGACCCGGAGCGCAAGCCGTAAGAAAGTGTGCGTGTGCCACCTCTCGTTTAGTGCTTGGAATGTCCACTGGATGGCGGTGCTTCTATATGGAGAATATATGATGAAAAGATGCGAGGTCGTGGTACTTGGAGTATTGACTAAATGAACGGACAAACAGACAGACAGATGCATGAACGGACGCACGGATCACTGCTCGGATGCAAGGGCGCACGGATGAACGCAGGGGCGGATGCATGGACTAACGTAGGGACGGACGTAACGACGAACGTGCGGACCCGTGAACAGACGCACGCACGGACGGGAGGATGGAGGCATGGGCGGCCACACAGACGCAAGCATGAACGGACGGAAGCAAGAACAAATGGACGGATGGATGCTTCGCCTCACTCTACATTATTCACTCCATGGATATGCTGCCATTTTTTTATGGTGAAACCCCACCCCCAAGAAGAAAAATTGTTGACAGCGCAACAGATTCGTGCAATTAAATGTTGGAATTACATAACCATATGCCTGGTCAGCTACTCTACTGCCTGAGCCGAACATGTGTCAAAATAGTCAAAACACGATAATTACCATGTCTGTACTTTCACGCAAGAAATAATAATGAACGTGTGCAACACGAGAAGTAAAAAAATTGCCCGCAGCTTCCCTCGGGGGAACACTGAGGAGGATGCGGAGCATATAATTGGTTAACGGGGCGTTAAAGTGCGACTTACTTGGGTCGATGGCTAAATTGGTTAACGTGGTTGTGAAATGGGGTGTTAAATTGCGACTTACTTGGGTCGATGGCTAAATTGGTTAACGTGGTTGTAGGAGGGGTTGTTAAATGAGTGAACACGTACACACGTATGCGAAAGGGCGGCGCTGGTCGAAGGGACGTCGATCATTGTGTTTGTGGATTCGTTGGAATTCATTTCACCGCGGCCTTGGACGTCGACGCGCCGTACAAACCAACCGACGAGCGGCAACTGAGCGAGCGAGCACCGACCTTGAGTATATATACAGCGCGACGGCGCATGCACTGTCAGCTGTCGAATGTTCGAGAAGGGAGAGAAGCGCAACGGCGCATGCGCGCGCGTCAGCTGCCGATGTTCTCGAAGCGTGACGGCGCATGCGCGCTACATTATACAACTAGCGAATGTTCGTGAAGAGGAGAAGCGCACGCGGTGTGTAGAGGAGGAAGAGTGCACAGATGGTGGAGGGGTGAAGCGCGCGCGGTGTGTAGCGGAGGAAGGGATGCACAGATGGTGGAAGAAGGAGGAGGAAGCTTGCGGACGGCGCCGCACTACAAGCCTCGAGTATTGGATGCTCCGCATCTAAAAAATGCTGTTTCGGTGTTGTAGCTAATATACTTCTAACGTTATTTCTTGGCTCTTTTGAGCAGGGATTAAGCTTGCGACAAAAGAACACAGAAGAAAGCTCTTTTAAAACGTGCCGTAACTAGCAATGCATTGCGCAGTTTGGTCGACTGTATATAAAAGTAAAAAATCTGCAGTAAATGCGTACAGCTGCACTGCGTTAGACGCACTACGGTATCTACTCCCTCGATCCTATTTATGATGTCTTACAAGCTCGAAATTCATCTTTACAGTGTGTAGGTTGCATGTGCATGATTGATGGACACTTTGCAGTTGCACTTTTGTGTTTGTCACGTTGCTCTTCATTAGCCACACGTAGTAAATGTTCATGGGCCACACGTAATTTCGGCTTTGTTCATTTATAAATACATAATTATCGTCATGATTGTGTTTTTATGATGAGACAGGATCGCAAAATCCACTTCTTTTCCGATTATACTAGAAAGGAGTTCTACAAAAAGAAAAACTTGTTTTATTTACAACAGCATCACTCCCTTTCCACGGAACTGAGATGGCTTATTTCAACGTGCAGACATGCTAATGATGCAGCAATAGCGGACATTTTATTTCCAGGGTTCTGACCAGATGTATCCACGAAGACAGCAATATTATTGAGCATTTTTTATCACTTTGTTGCTCTGGTTTTCAGTTAATTAGTAGGTTATAATACTAGGCATCTTGAGTACACTTTCTCCAAGGTTGAGAGAACCCACATGGTCGTTTTTAAGAAAAAACAGCTTCAAAAATCGGAGGTGCCACGAAATAACTCCAAGCAGCCGGAGGAAAATGCCAGTAAAAAGTGCTCCAGTGGCACCATGCGATGGCTCCGGTCAGCCGCAGTGAAATATCTTTTAAAAGTACTCCGGCTACGGCACGCCATTTCTTCAGCGAGCCGGAGCAAAAATTTTGCTCTGGGTGTCCGGAGCGAAAATTGCTCCAAATGAGGGGGACGCTACAGGACAAGGGTTTTACTCCGACCTCGGTGTATTTTTTAAATTGGGCGCCACTCTATATGCTACTTGGTTCCTGTATGCCCTTTAAATAGTCTCAGGAATTGGAATCGGCCTTTGTCATGTTTAGGAGCACCTTGATAACCTGCCCTGTGAATCCTCATTTTTGCGAGATCGCACCAACTCTTCCACACAAGACGCCAGTGGCCGCGGTTCAGGTGCCTTTTTTCTTCAACGCGACAACACCTCGCGAGAGCATGTTGTTGCACACGCCAGTCGTGTACTCTCAGCAGCAGAGAGAAACTATACCATCATCGAGCAGGAGTGCGTGGCCATCCTGTGGTCAGTGCAGAAGTTTCGTCCCTATCTTATTGGCCGCCAGTTTAACATTTTAACCAACCACCACGTGCTATACTGTCTGTCTACACAAGAGACCTCGTCTGGATCCCTCGGCCGATGGATTCTATGCATTCAAGATTATGACTTCTACATCACGATGATTGTCATAGCGTGAGCTCAGAACGATAAGAAAGGGACAAGAAGAAGAAGAAGAGCGCTTGCACCTTTGTTGTGCTTCCCAGCTCACGCTATAACAATCTTCATATCATACCAACTAGCCCGAAGCGCCACGCTTTTACATCATATACAAGTGTGGCAAAGAACATCCAGACGCTGGCACTCTATCTTGCTGCACACTACTTACTGCCCATTCGTCGTTTCCGCAACTACCGTGCAGGAAAAACACTCAGGCTGCACTTCTACGGTGATTAGTTCTTTGGGAGCTATAGACCAGCTTCCTTTGGACGACGAGCAAGACGTACCCTCTCGCCAGCTGGCTGACCCGTACTGTCGGCTTATCATAGACTACATCGCTGGCGATTCCCATCCGCCTAATGCAAGGCTCTGTCACCAAGCTCGGTTTGTAACGCTGTATACACCGTCCTAAGGGCCACCGCTTGGTTGCCATTCTACCTCGCGCTCTTCACTCCCACGTCTTAGGAGCCTTTTATGAGGATACATCTGCTGGTCACCTTGGACATCATGAAATCTACGACCACATTCGATGTAGGTTTTATTGACCTGGCATTACCACACACGTTTCCACGCACGTCGGCTCCTGCACTATCTGCGCATGTCAAAAGCTCCAAACATAATCTCCTGGCGACGCACTGCAGCCTCATCCATGCCAAGCGACACCCTTTGAAGTTCTGGGTGCCAATCTTTACAGCCCCCCTCACGTCAGTCCCATCGGCAACCGGTGCATAGTGACAGCCGTTGATTATTTAACGCGCTACATTGAGACGGTGCCTATGACCACTTGTTCATATTTTGAAATTGATGACTTCGTTCTCAAAGCCATTATACTTCGCCATGGTGCTTCATGTGTTACCATCAGTGACCGTAAAAAAGTTTTCCTCTCTTAACTAGTGAACGAACTTCTCCACGCCTGATTGATTTATATGCGGTGTTTAACGTCCCAAAGCCACTGCATGATTATGAAAGACGCCGTAGTGGAGGGCTCCGGAAATTTCGACCACCTGGGGTTCCTTACTGTGCACGAAAATCTGAGCACACGCGCCTACATTTCCGCCTCCATCTGAAATGCAGCCGCCGCAGCCGGGATTTGATCCCGTGACCTGTGGTTCAGCAGCCGAGTACCTTAGTCACTATACCACCGCGGCGGGGCACTTCTCCATGCCTGTGGCATAACTAATAAGACCACTTGAAGTTATCACCCCCTGAATAACAGCCTGTCTGAGCGAGTCTATTGCACTCTTGCCGACATGATCGCCGAATATATTAAACCGGCTCACAAAACCTGGGCGGCATCCTACGATTCGTCAAAATCGCGTTTAATACGACTATTCAGTGCACAAGAGGCTACTTACCGTTTTGCTTCGCTTACGGTGGTTCTCCTGCTTCGTATCTGGATGTTTCTTTCCCTCTAACGTGAACCCATCTGCATCCGTTCTGGAGGAATACGTGTCACGACTCGCCCAGTGTTGCCAAAGTGCTCGCATGATACGGTTATGGCTTGTTCATCGCTCATCTCACAGTGTATAAAATAGAAGTGGGGGAATATTACTCTTGGCTGGATAAAAAAAATTGAAGTCTTCGGTGTGTACCAGCTTCGAGTAGGTACATTCACTCATCAAGGGGAACGCTCTATGCACGCAGCTTGTATTTTGTTCAGCAGCGTTGGCGGCCACCGACCATATAGCCCGACGAGGGGACACTACAAGTTTTTGGCTGCTGAAAGCTAGCAGACGCCAGCCGTACAACGCTACCATATGTGCTAGAACAAAGTAGGCTATTTGCAAAGGGTAATTCTAGCTGCCAAGAAATTTGGAAGTAAACAAAAGAAAGAAGTATACAGGAAACATAAAAATCGAGATAGAAAGAAGAAGATGAAGGAATAGAGTGACAGGAAAAGTCGACTGCAGATTTTCTCTGTGTGGGTGAGCCCAAGAGGGCCGTCTACGTGAAGCGTTGGCAAAAGGGGTTTGTTGCATCTACCGCGTGGCCTTCAAATATCAGTATAGATGTGGCAAAAAGATCTATATGAGGTCCTCTTTCATTGGTCATCTACAATATTCACCTTACAGATTGTTGATAACTTAACACAGGATCCTTGGTTTACGGAGATGGCACCATATTATTGAATGCATATGACTCCATTCCTGGGCTAACATCTCAGGTAAACAGTGATCTTCAGAGTGTCATTATTTGGAGCCATAACAACAAGCTTGTTATTAACCTATCTAAGACAAAGTTTGTATTTTTCAGTTGTCGGTTGAAAAGTGATATAACGCCTTCGCGGTGTATGTTACAATAAACATTTCTATCAGACAAGTGCACATTTCTTTGGGTCAAAGGTTGTTTTTTTAGCTTTATTGAACATATTGATCTAATAAAAAGGAAGACTGCCTCTGGTATTCGTGTTCTGCTTCGACCCCAGCAATTTTCTTGCGCTCTCTACACTATCTGCTCCCTATTTTGCCTTCCTTCATAGTCATTTTAACCACTGCATTCAATGTTGGGAACATATATATTAAACTTACTTAAGCCGATTAGCCCATATTCAAAAACAGGGTACCCACATAATACCGCGCAGCGATTTTCATTATCATTCAGCTCCACTATTTTCTTGACTAAATGTTCTTGCTATTTCAATTATGGTCGTCTTTAACTTAGCCGTAATCGCCTACCGCCTGGTACAGACTTCGAATTCTCAGTATATCTTAGGTAATAAATTCACAACTTTCTTCAGTGCTTCACGATCATCCCTTCAAAGCAATATCTTATTGATCAAGCCGCACTAAAATTACGGACGGAAAACAGTGAGCTTATGTGCAATCAAAGTATGAATCACTCTGCTTTGGATATTAAAACTTCACCCTCATTGAATGCTTTCAAAAATTCTGCTCGCCTTTATCTGAATCATTCTTTGAATTTCTAAATCATGTGTATTTATTGTCGTGATATATTTTTTTTTTGCTTTTGCAATGCATCTCTAGTTTTCTTCATTACGTTCATTGTTAAATTTTTCATGTGAAGTATTCATTTAGTGTGCACTCGTAACGATTGCATCGCTGCCCTTTGTTAGGTTTTATTTGGGAATTGATTTTCTATGTGTATTTAGGTGTAAAACGTTCTAAATGTTGTTGTATTGCGCAATGTCACTTCTATAATTTTGTACACATATTGACGCTCCATTAAGTGGACACGGGAGCAGTTCGAATAGCATGTTTCACGTGCCTCGCTTTTGCATTTCGCAGGCTTTCACCGTTCCGCTATTACTGCTCGATCCACCGGAATCATGTGCAAGATATGGACCACCGACGCAGCTGCTATCGCCGAATGACGATTTCCCGCAACCACCCTTTTGCGACGCCTCCATCAGATCTCTTAGCCTGGCGCGCACACTCATCTGCACGCCAGCGTTATCGACGTCGGCACCTACGGCAACAGCTGATTTAAAAGAATGGCCGGCCGGCAGTCTATTCAGTGAGCACGGGAGCAGTTCAGACAGCATGTTTTACGCTCCTCGCTTTTGTATTTCGCAGGCGCGTAAGCTATTTTCGTTATATGCTAAAAGAAGCGACAACCATTGCTTGCTATATAGTTCTCCCGTGCCCCGAAGTGCTTTGTGAAAGTATTTGTGACTGTATTTCTACGATGCTACTCTTGATACGCTCGGATGACGTAGAATTGAATCCTGGGCCGTATATTACTCGTTCCAGAGCAGCCCTCGAGGTTGAATCACTGCCAAGCGACCCATCCGACCAAATGACCACAATCTTGACTATACTCAAAGACGTCCAGGTGCGTTTGGTGCATTAGGCTAGCAGTCAGGCCGATCTCGCGGCTGACATTAAGGCAATCAAAGCTGGGCAAAAAAAAACATGGAGGATAACTTTCGCGAAGTACAGAAACGGGTCGATGCCCTAGAAGTAAAAACTAAAGCGCTAGATCTTGACGACAGTGCCACCCAGGAGTCAGTAAAACACGAACAGATCAAGTTGATTCCCTGCAGCTGCGCATAAACAAGCTAAAAGACAGGTCGCGACGCAATAACCTTTTACTTTACGGCATTCACGATGAGCGTGAAAAGTGGGAAGAATGTGAGGCGAAAGTGCTTAATGCAATGGCAGGTGTGATTGATCTATTGCCAAGTGGAGCAATAGATAGAGAACATCGACTTGGCACTTTTTTCGGATGCCAAAGGTCGCCCCATTATTGTCTAGTTTGCTAGCTTTAAAACAAAAGATAAAATACTTGGGGTCCGTAAAAGCTTCAAGAGAAGGACGTATCTGTTTCCGAAGATTTTTGCTTAGCCACGCGTCAGATTCGTAAGACGTTTGCCACGTAAGCAAAAAACTAACCGAATGAGCCCGTATTTCAACTACGCTACAAAACACCAGTGATCAACAAATAAGAATTCACGTACAGCCCAGTCACAGACAACGTAACCGTTACCAAGCAAGCACCATGTCTAACTACGTAAAACGTGAACTCTTCTCCACGACAGACATGCAAGGGGAACGCGAGGGGTAGCGGACATAACATATGCATTATATATATCTGTTCTGTTTTGTAACATCCGTAGTATTTGCAATAAACGAGAATCATTGGCATCCGCCATTGATACCTGTTGCTCCGACATCTTAGTATTAACAGAAACTTGGCTGACATCGCAACTTTCTGACAATGAAACATTTTTCTCGGCTCATCAGCTCTCAATCTACCGCTGTGATTGCCCAAAAGGTCGAGGCGGTGGTGTTATGCTAGCCATTTGCAATAACTTTCCTCATCATACATACATGTACAGAGGGACTTAGAGACTGTCTGGGCAGTCGTCGAACTAGGTTATCACAAAGTAGTCCTAGCTGTCCGTAACCTCCCCCCCAACGCACAGTACCACTTTTGTTAACGAGCTACATGATGTTGCTTACTCTGTTCGAACTCGGTACCCAAATCTCTCCATATTTTTGCTGGGTGAGCTTAATTTTCCCGACATAACCTTGTATACAGATTCCCCTTCTATTACTCCTTTCAGTTCTCTAGCCCAGGAATTTGTAGATTTTTGCGCACAACGTTCTCATTCACCCAAGTTGTCAAACAACCAAGCAGAACTACTCAGACCACTACAAACACTCTTGACGTCGTATTAACCTTTACGCCGGACTTAATGTCAGCAAATAGTTACCCACCCGGTTTGAGCGACCATTCTTTGTTATCGTACTTTATTGACCTGTCACGTCCGAAAACGGCAAAATCAACCAAAGTGATACGTTACTAAAAAAACGCTAGCTTTGAAGTTATCAATAACCATTTAGGCAGTTTTCTTAAACATTTTGATGAATTTTGGTAAACGAAGCATACAAGAGAACTGGGATTTGTTTGCAGCAAAGGTGAATGACCTAACACAAACATTCATTCCTACTTACACTATTGAATCTGATAAAAAAAATGGCAGCATATCCTCGGAGTGAACGATGAATAGTGGGGCGAAGCATCCGCCCGTCCATTCGTTCTTGCTTCCGTCAGTCCATGCGTCCGTCTGTGTGACCGTCCATGCTTTCATCAGCCCGTCCATGCGTGCGTCTGCTCATGCGTCCGTCCGTGCGTTCGTCCTTGCTTCCACCCCTGCGTCCATTCATGCGTCCATTCATGCATCTGTCTGTGTGTCCGTTCGTCCATCTATTCAACACTCCAAGTACCACCATCTCGCATCTTTTCATCATATATTCCTCATAGCGAAGCACCGTAATCCAGTGGAAATTCCAAGGACTGAACGAGAGGAGGGACACGCACACTTTTTTACGGCTTGCGCTTCGTGTCTACTTCCCACATTTTACCACCTCGAGTTCATGGTATATACTAGTTCACTGTATTCATGGCACTGCGGCCCAACGCTCGCTGAACCTTCCTAAAACCTAGGAGGTTACGCCCAGGAAGTATAACGTAGCAACCCTTTCTTGTCTTCTGTGCGTTTTTGAACAATAAAAAATTTGCAGCGTGAGCGTTATCTAAAAGCCGAATCGTGCTGTCTCTCATTCTCCTTTAGCAGCCATTGGCATGTACAGAGAGCACTATCTTTTATCGTTTAACAAGGTACAGAAGAAATCTCTCGCCGACACCACCTTGGAGGTCAAAATATTATACTTATTACACACTACTACAACGGCTACAACGGACGAACGGGTGCCGCTATGAGGAACTTCGCCCCTAAAACGCTATGGTACAACGTTCATTTAAAAAGGTTATCTAACAAAAAGAAGCGCCTCTACAATTCAGCGAAGCAATCTTCATCCGCTGCGCCCTGGACTTCCTATAAGGCTTACGTAGCAGCAATAAAGAACGCCAGGATTCACTTTCTACAAAGCACATTGTCCCGCCTGTTAACAACGAACAAAAAGTTTTGGCGTACTATTAATCCGAGTCGCAGGGAGCACATAACACTAATCGACACTGATGGAACAGTTATCCCTACTCATATGTGCGCGGCTGCTCTTAATGCCGCGTTTACAAGCAACTTTTGCCGGAACACTATTCCTCCCTTACCCGCCACCACCTATTTTGACTATGTTGCAATGGCGCCGGTCACTATCGACATGTGTGGCGTAGAGAAACTTATAAAATCACTGAAATTTCCTCTGCTTCAGGTTGTGAGAAAATATCTCCCAAATTTTTTAACTAACACATGCACCTAATCCTCAAGTATAATAACGAAAATTTTCGGGCAAACTCTCGACGAAAGTATCCTTTCTGCTCAATTCAAAATCGGGAACGTGGTCTCCCTACATTGGTCCGGTAACAAACATTCTTCGCTCAATTATATGCCTATTTCACTAACCAGCATTCCATGTAAAATTCTCGAGCGCATCCTTTTTTCTAACTTCAGCGAATTCCTAGAGTCCAATTTCTGTTTTTCTAAATCACAGCATGGCTTTCGAAAGACCTACTCATGTGAAACACAGCTAATTTCCTTTACACATAAGCTTAACCTCAGTCTCGACAACTACTCCGTATCTGATTGTATTTTTTTAGACTTTTCTAATGCTTTCGATAAAGTTTATCACAAATTACCTTTACATAAACAGCGTTCGACTAGCCTAGATGACAAGCTACTAACATGACTAGAAGTTTTTGTTACTAACCACTTCGAATTCGTTTCAGCTAACAATTATGACTCCGAGCCCAGCAGCGTTCACTCAGGTGTTCCTCAGGGCTCGGTATTGGGTACTCTCCTTTTCCTAATTTATATTGACGATTTACCGTTTTGCGTTTCTTCCCACATCAATTTGTTCGCCAGTGATTTTGTAATATATCGTCTAATAATCTCTGAAAACGACGTCATAACATTACAAGCAGATCTAAACACTGTAACATCTTGGTGTAAAATCTGGTGCATGGAGCTCAACCCTAACAAGTGCAAACATATGCGTGTGTCCCGAACTCCTCAAGTGCTACATTCTTACTCTATTAATAACTCCCTTCTAGAAAATGTTTCATGTTATAAATACTTAGGTGTTTACCTTTCAGCTGACCTTACCTGGAACACTCCCACCGATTACGTTGTCAACAACGCTAACCGGGCATTAGGATATCTTCGACGTAATTTTTCAAGAGCACCTTCTTTCCTAAAACTACTATTTTACAAGACGCTGGTGCGTCCGAAGCTTGAATATGCAGCATCACTCTGGGATTCAGGCCAAGTCAACCTGACGCAAAAGGCAGGATTAGTTCAGAATAACGTGGCCCGTTACATACTATCCGATTATAACCGTACCTCCAGTGTCACGCACGTGAAATTCAGGCTTAACCTACTATCTCTAGCGTGTCGTCGTGAAGTTCTTTGTGTCTTTTCTATAAAATATTCTATCACTCTGAACTACGCAGTGAATTCATTGAAGTGGCTCATTACATTTCTGCTCGTTTAGACCACACAAATAAAGTCAGGACACCCATGCATGGACTAACGCCTTTTCACAGTAATTTTTTCCGCGGACAGTCACAGACTGGAACCACCTTCCCGACTCCATTGCCTGTATACAAAACCAAGTATAGTTCAAAAACACCTTAGCTAACATTGTATATTAGGTTTTTATTACTTACCTGCCTCTAATTACTGTACACTGTACTTATTTGCTTTGTTACCTAGCTAACATTGTATGTTGTGTGCTTTATATTGCCTCTAACTTATCTAACTGTATTTGTGTATTACCCAATCCCCTCTGTAATGCGTTCGGATCCTGAGGGTATAATAAATAAATAAATATATTTCTCGTGCATCTGCTTCTGTTTCAATCTATTCCTATGTATTCCATAAGAAGAGGTCTCATGTAGCGGCCACACTAAGGGACTTTTTCTGAATATCTCTTGGTACGGGAAACTCTCCAGCGAAATACGGACAATAAACTGAAACTGATTCTGGAAGCTCCCTCCACCCGCCGGCATTGGCCCGACCCCCAGTATCCCCCATTTTTTAGGACACGTTCATGCCGCGCCCACTGAGGCGTGCGAGGGAAAATGCTTGCCTAACCGCTCAGTTGCAGGAAAGTACGGCCGGATGGCATGAAACAAGTGAAATGACATGGCTAACATAATTTTGAACCACTCAATCACTGCAGGTTTCAACGAACCTTTTGTGTGAATACGTCTATATCAATGGTTTAAGGGCATGAAATGCAGACGCAAGCACAATTTCGCGCAACATTGCAAAATTAAAAAAAAACAGACATTCAGAGAGAAATGCTATGTCATAGCGCATGACCAATGTCGCAAATAGGTAACGAACTGGGGACCCTTAAACTTTGCTTTTAAGAGTTCAACGCGATAGTGAAATCCGGCCCCTAGTGCACCCTTCAACCGCTAAAAGCATACTTAATAATGTGTTTTGTCACACACACACACACACACACACACACACACACACACACACACACACACACACACACACACACACACACACACACACACACACACACACACACACACACACACACACACACACACACAGAGAGAGAGAAACACACACACACACACTCACACACACACACACGCAAGCACACGCACACACACACACACACACACGCAAGCACACGCACAGACACACACACACGCGCGCAGTGGATCGTACCAGCGCGTATGCGCGAATAGTACATGCAGGTTTAGACCTAGAGCAAGAGTCGCATGACCTCGAAGATACACGCCGCACGCTTGCCAATTCAGATACCATAATGAGTCCCACATTGTCTCACAGATGGCAGCACATTATCTAGCGTTTGCTGTTTGCTTGATGAACGCCTCTGGAAAGGCATGATATGTTTTTCGCTAGATGGACATAGTTGTCCATTTTTAGAACTGTTTGAAAGTTCCTGTGTGTTTCTTGCAGCGATGGCTGAACCATCCCTGCATTTTTCGACGTCGTTTGATGGCCTCTCAAATGCGCCTACAAGTCGCCGAATGGGCTCGTTTTCGTCTTGACACCTGTCGAACAAATGCGTTGAGAAGACTCCTTCTTCTACATTGCATTTATGTAGTGTTTTTTCCCGAAGCAGCTGCAAGTAGCGTAGTGGCTTTGTGGTAGAATACCAACTTACACCCCGAACGGCGAGGGATCGATCCTCAATGGGGTCAAAAATTTCATTATGAATTTTCTTTGATTCTTTGTCGATTTTCGCTCAAAGACGATTTTTCGCTCACAACCAACACAGTGCCGACGCCAACGGCGCAATTTCTGCAACACGAGCTCTCTAACGCTATCGCATTATTACCACAGAATGGGTTGAAAATGAGGACAGTGATGCTAACGTCTTCTTATGCAAAAATAAATAAAAATAAAATAAAAAAAGGATCAAAAGCAAAAGAAGGCAGAGAGAGAATGAACATAGGGTCTCTCATAATCAAATGGTGGTATTGGGACGTTAAACCCCACAAATCAATCAATCAGAATGAACATAGGGATGGTAGGAATGGTAAGTAGACTACTACCAATCTGCTAATTTACACGTGAGGAGAGGAAAATAAGGCAGTTAGAGAGAGAGAGAGAAAGAACTAGATGCACACTGCACACCACACACACAGTGCAGGTTTTCATAGGCAGTCGCTCAGTGCCATATGGTGCCTTAAGGCTTCATGTGTTGTAAAAGGGCTCTTGTGACTTTCTGGGTTGATGTACTATGAGAACCTGCATGCAAGTTTTTGCCTGAGTAAAGGAACAATTATCCACTCTTTTCAAAGCACATTGGAGAGTCCGGATATATTGTACAAAGTCATGGCAGTAGAAGGAGATGTTGTCAAGCGTTTCTACACAGTTGCAGTTATCACACTTGAATGCGTCAGACATACCAACGCGATAGCTGAGCGAGTTAGTAAAGGCTACACCGACCTACAACCGACACGTCCGGAGTCTTCGATAGCAGACTTATAGTAAAAGATCAAGGTGCTCTGGCTGATAAGTAAACTTTAGTCGAGAATTGCAATGCGTAAAAGTGGGATTATGCGCGATTTGGCGAAGTACTCTTGCAGCGTAGGCTGTTGAGAGGAGTATACGCAGCGTGGGCGCTCCGTCGTGGGCACATCAGGCAGGGTTGTCGGCAAGGTGATTGCGAGGTGATTACGTCTGTTCCCACAGTAACCCGGTAGCTATTGAAAGAATATGTCGGGTCCTCGGCTAGTGCTGCGATGACTAATTTATTTATTTGAGACACTAACTGATGCTTGTTTCTACGTCCTAGACTTCACACACATTTTAGGGCTGCCTTTGTTAGATTAATGAGGATCTTTGCTTTTAGTCGTCAGAAACGCGACTAGCACGCAGTGGGCTGCGGCCTTGGAGTAACAAAATATTTCCCATTTACCAGGAGATTCCTCTGACACAAATTTTATTGTGGCTAGAAAGGTGGTGAGCTTGTAGCCTGTGGATATGATGATGTGTGAGGACTTGAACTTGACAGTGATTCATCGAGATGGAACCACAAAGATGCCCGTCGACCTCCCGAAACAGATTCCTCCTTGAAAGTTCGGTGATATATATAAAAAAGGCTAGCCTGTCATCTGCAGTCCTCAAGTAGATCTCCTCAGACATTTTCGCATATATTGTATGCCAACCAAATACACATTTACAAGAAAGAATTGAAGAATTCATTCAGATATGCTCATAGTGATTGTGTTCGCATGTAAACGGCGGGGCCGCAGGTCAATTGCACTTTACGACCTGTGATCCGGGTTAGCCTCATTTCGTTTATTCTTCGAAATGCCTCTCAATGTGGTGCGTGAGGCTGGTGTACATCACTGATGACGAGCCATGCTCGGCAACAATTCTCTTGACAACGATACTGGTACATACGAAAGTGGAGTTGATGCAAGCTTGCATTGCGCAGTGTTTGGTAGCGCAGCCTCTAATTTACTTTCAGATTACGCAGATCATCAAAGTACTCCACAGTGATCTATTGGGCTGTTGCTACTTGTGCTACAACTATGTCACAGTGAAACACACTATGTATATAAAAAAGCACGAGCAGGCTGGTGCGATGGTACTAAACCTGTGCTCTAAGCTCCGCTTTCTTAGGAGCTCATTTCTCGGCTACAATATGGTGAGCCTTAGAGAGGCGCTGAGAAGCACTTCGTTTACTCCCCGTTAAGCAATCCATAGAGGCCACAACCACCAAGCGTACGACTCGTGGCGGAAAACAGAACAATAAACTTGTCGGCATTGCCAAAGTCCTCCACAAGAAGTCGCGTTCGCAGTAAAGCAGCGCTCGTTTACTAAATGCCCGTTCCGCATGTATTATTGTGTGGCCAGTTCCTCCTTTTTCCTGGTCTTCAGCTTATATATCTACAAATGCCCGTGCTTCAAAAACAACCGCCAGTGTCAGATCACATAGACCATTCGCATTTGTGCAAATGCGAGGGAGGAGTGGGGGTTGAAGCAGGAAGGAAAGCTTCACCAGGAAACCGGCCGGAAAAGAGCCGAGCAATCGGGAACTTCAGCGGGGAAAAGAAGGGCTGTCTGGGGAAAAAAGCAGAAGAGAGCCGGGCGCGGCGAGTACCGCCGTAATTCAGCGCTCGCAGTCACGTCCAGATTTTGTGGATCACTGTATTGCAACTCGGCCACGCGAGCTCGCGTGACTGAAGGAATGTGCGCCGAAGCGAAACCCGCTTGCTTCAATGTGTGCGAGTGGTGGCTTCCCGAAAAGGGAAACCACACTCAATGGGAATCGGTGGCGAGGAGAAGCAAAACATGCACGTTCACTAGCACCTCGTCCCTGAAGGATTATATTGAAGAAAAGAACGAAGAAAACAACAACACAATTTTTCAAGAGACGGGAGGAGACGGGGCAGTCAAAAGTACAGTATGCCTTATACAACCAATTTGAATGATGCTGTTTGGAGCCCGGACACGTCAGGAGCTCAGTGAAGTCATCATGGCTAGACGCGCACGTTTGAATTTGTCTTTGTTTCTCGCAAATTCAGAATATCAAGAGAAAAAAATAAGAAACGTCTGGGTGACGAGGCCTCCTTAGATCCAGAAAGCAGGGTCCAGTAAATTGAACTCTATTGTTTTTCATCAGAAGGCCAAGATATCTTTTTTTCCTATGTTTACGAGCCAATAGCCCGCAATAAAAATAAGCTCAAATCAAATCAAATCAAATTTTATTTCAACATTTGTACAATGTTGAGGGCCATGAACAAAAAGCCAGCAAGACTTGACGAGATTCATGGCCCCAATTTGTGAGGCAGAAACAAACAACAAATGAGAGCAACATTTCAACGCTGAAAGAGAACTTATAAATTATAAGCAGATGACACAACTCATAACACACATTATACAAACATAAAAACATTACTCTTCTTTGCACATAGTGAAAAATTCAAAAGTAAGAAAAGTAAAATTTATATGAGTGAAAACGCAAAAGTTGATGAACAAAATGCCTAGAAAAAGTGGAAACAGATTTTTTATACAAAAATATATACCACATTCTGGGCACTACCACATAGGTAATTGCAGATACGGCATATGTTCACTCTTTGATACAATCACATATAACATTATGAGACATTATTCATTATTAGGTAGCATGGAAGTTTATACTGTAACATCTGGTGGCTATAATTTGTTCTGAACCTCGGTAGTTCCCATATTTCGGAGCTCCTTGTGTTGCTTGTTGTATGTTGTGGCGTGAAATTGGAAATGCGTTTCAGGGTGTCGGTGTTTTTTCTAATACCGTTCTTTTAAGTTCTTATTACTATATTCTCGTGAATGTTATATTCTTGTGAATTATATCAGCGTGAATGTTATTCTCGTGAAAGTTTTAGAATAAATATTTCTAAAAGAGGACTCATTGACGTAAAATAATGAATGTTTAGAATACAACGCACAACTTTTCTCTGCAATATATGGAAGGTAATAATGTTAGTTAGTGTTGTAGTGCCCCAGACGAGATGACAGTGGTGTATGCATGATAGAAACAAGAATATATACAGTATAAGCTCAACTCTTTCAGCAAGAAAAAAAACAAGTTGCGCAGTATTCTTGTCACCTGGGAGAGTTTATCCACCACTATTTGCATGTGATCATCTTGTGATATATGTTGCTCAAATATGACACCAAAGCATTTAGAAGAGGGTACAATCAGCAGAACTAAGTCACTGAGATGTAAGATCGTTGAAGTGTCAATGTTTAGATTTTATGGTGTAAAAAGTACGGCTTTCCTTTTATCAACGTTAATTTTCAATGAGTTTACTGTGCTCCAAGAATATAGTTTTGATAGTACTACGTTGGCTTTATTCATGATATTCTCAGCATACTTCGCATTTACAAGAATTACGGTGTCCTCTACATATATATTTTACTTCATGATGAATGTCCACTAAATAATCATTATATTAACGCAAAAAAGCAATGGACCCAAAATGCTTCCTTATGGTACTCTTGCCACAAGTGGTTGCACATTGGACGTGTAATTAATAATTACCACATTTGCACGCTGTGCTGAAGGTGAGATTTTATTATTTTAAGAAAAACTCCCCGGAAGCCATAGTAGTTTCATTTTTTTATAAGTGTGGTATGGTTCATACAGTGAAACGCCAGTAAGCCGAAAAGCTCCTGTACTGTCATAAAAACAATTAAATAAACATACACCGCAAGAAAAACACCTGCAGGAAAAAGAAATTCCCAGAAAATCCGCGTAGTGAATGATGATGGATGGGGTGAAGTGTCTGTCTGTCCGTCTGTACGTCTATCCGTGCATCTGTCCATTCGTGCGTTTGTTCGTGCATCCGTCGGCCCATGACGTCTATAAGTGCCTTCGTACGTCAATGCGGGCGTTCATCCGTCGGTCCGTCTGTCTGTCTGCCAGTCTGTCTGTTTGTTTGTCTGTCTAGCGACGAGCACGCGCTGCCGCAGCCCTCGACGCACGTCGCTCCTCCAACAATCCTACACGCATGGCGACGATCCAGGAGACCGAGAACGGCACCCATTCCCCGCGCACGCAGGCATAGCGGCCGCAGCAGTGAATCGGAGAGTAGCGATACAGCGTCATCTAGAATATGCTCACTCTGCTGCAGTTTGCATCTACTCCGGTGATACAGCGCCATCTATTATACTGCTCAGGAGATACTGCTGGTAACGCATGACGCGGGACAAAGTTAGATAAAGACGAGCTTCGCTCCTAAAAAGTGGAGAAAGCTGAGACGTTTACACAGAAAAAAGAAGTGACAGAGCTCGCGCCGTACCTTTTCATTGCCCGTGCCCAAACGTGCGGTGCTATGCACAAAGACTCATAACCGTATTAGTTTTACTGTTACTACTACAACTACTGTTTTCTACTACTACTGCTACTGCTGCTGGGAGGTTGCTTTTCGATATTAGGATGCCCAATAACTACAACAACTATACTTCTACTACTACTACTACTACTACTGTTACTACTACTACTAATACTACTACTACTACTACTAATATTATTAATAATAATAATAAGAAGAAAGAGTATGTTTCGATCTGCTTGACATTCTTTACGTGACCTTCCAATTTATCGCTGTCGTGCTCATTGCTTCGACTTTGAGGCAAAGCTGTGACTTTTTTCGAGGTATCTTCAAATGGACTTGGTCAGTCCGCTGATTCCGCACTATCTGCACAAGTGCTCATATCTCAAACGAATCAAATGTCTTCTCGTAATCTGTGGAGGCTACGTATAGAAGATCCTTTATTCCGAGCATTTCTTCATTACGTTATTGATTTTAAAGTAATTTATAAATATTCTTGACGTCCACTTTCTTAGACATTAGGACGATGTTGGTATTCTTCCAAGATTCTGGTACCTGCCCCACCAGACACACTTCGTATACAGGGTGGCCAGCTTTTCTACCGTAATCTCTCCATCGTTTTTCAACAGGTCCTGTAATGCCCGATCCTTTTCAGCGGCTTTACAGATTTCCATTCTTTCTAGCACTTCCATGACCTTACTGACGGAATGCCTTATTCTTCTTGGCTAATACTGCTTTCTACGTTATTCTCCTGATTGTCTGGGCTGCTGTACCAATCTACATAAAATTCATTCGCTACGCCAACTATCCTATTCATATCGACAATAACTTCACATTCCCTGTAACTTCACATACATGTGATTTCTGCCCATAAACAGTTCTGTCTTTTCAGCTTTGAAGTTTTCCTCCGTTCTTGAGAGCATCCTGGATTCTGTCTATGTTATACCTTTTTTCACCTTCAGCCTATTGATTAACGTTGAAAGCTACGTCAGCTCTATTTTGTTTGCTGCATTAGATAGCTTAATGGTTTGCTATTTATTTACGAGGTTTTTCTTTTCCTGGGATGACGTGCCAGTGTTCTGTCTAGTAACTGTACCCAAGACAATCATCGCAATTCACGGATGACAATGAATTGATGAGTAACTCGGGGACGAATTGAAATTCATGACAGCCGAGCTGAACACAGAAAGTGGAAGACAAGATCTCAAAACTATGTACAGATAAAACTGAAGTAATGCGCAACAGCCTCGGCTGGAAACAACCATTGCGATATATGCCCATACATATTGTCGCGGTGCAGCGCGAACCAAGGGCAGATGAACGTTGACACAGCGACTCTCAGCAGCCGAACAGCAAGATCGCCTTCTTTATTTTCAATCAGCCAGAGCTCCACTACCTGGTGTCCGCCAAATCCCCTTATTGTCGTTTTGGTCCACCAGTACACACGCGTCATTTGCCCCCCCCCCTCTTAATGAGCATCGCCCCGATGCTAAACCAGTAGTGCAGCTTTTTTTGTCTGTTCTTTAAGAAGTGTCTTGCGAAGTCACTACCTTTCATAAGGCTTCATGCGCACAACGTGAACTAGTTCAGAACGGTGCTGGCGAAGCCTCGTACTATATGAACTGTCGGGGACGACCTCGTAGGTAACATCACTCAGTCGTCGCAGTACTAGACATGGCCCAAAGTATCTCCTCAGGAGCTTTTCAGAGAGTCCTCGTTTCCGTATGGGCGTCCAAACCCATACTCTGTCGCCGGTCTGGTAAACGACTGTTCTGCGGCGAGAATCGTAGCGGCTCGCGTCGTACTCTTGTTGTTGCTGGATTCGCAGGCGTGCTAGTTGCCTTGCTTCTTCCGCTCGTTCTGTAAACATCTCGGCGTCCGGTTCGATGTCGTCCCATTCGTGCGCTAGCATCGCATCTAACATGGTTCGTACTTCCCTTCCGTGAATTAGGCTGAACAGGGTCATCTGGGTTGTTTCTTGCTTGGCAGTGTTGTATGCAAACGTGATATATGGCAAGATTTCGTCCCAATTTTTGTGTTCGACGTCTACGTACATTGAAAGCATGTCTTCAATTGTTTTGTTCAGTCGCTCTGTAAGCCCGTTCGTTTGCGGGTGGTAGGCGGTGGTCTTGCGATGGGTTGTTCCACTCAGCATGAGGACTTGTTCCAAAAGAGCTGCTGTAAATGCGGTTCCTCTGTCTGTGATTACGACGCTTGGTGCACCATGCCGCAGGACAACGTTCTCGATGCAAAATTGTGCCACCTCCGCTGCTGTACCTCTCTGGATAGCCTTTGTTTCAGCATAACGGGTAAGGTAATCAGTCTCGACAATAACCCAGCGGTTCCCAGCAGTAGAAGTAGGAAGTGGGCCCAAAATCTCCATGCCAATCTGGTCGAATGGTGTTCTTGGGACCTGCACGGGCTGCAGAAGGCCAGCTGGTTTAGTCGGCGGTGACTTCCGTCGCTGGCAGTCGAGGCAAGTACGAACATGGTGTTTTACGGCTACGGTCAGTCTTGGCCAGAAGTAGCGCTGCCGTACTCTGGCCAATGTTCTTGTGTAACCTAAGTGGCCTGAAGTCACCTCGTTGTGGAATGCTTCGAGTACTTCGGAGTGAAGGGCTGCTGGGATGACGAGCAAATACGCAGATCCTGTCGAAGAGAAGTTTCTTTTGTATAGCACTCCACTCCGTAAGCAAAATGATGACTGCGCTTTTACGAAAACAGTTGGTGCCTTCTGAGATCTTCCCTCCAGGTAATTAATTAGGGCAAGTAACCCAGGGTCGCCACGTTGTTGCTGTGCAATAGCGGTTGAGTCAAGCACACCGAGAAATGCTGTTTCCTCCTCATCGGATAGAGTTGCCGATTCAATGGGTGAGCGGGATAGACAGTCGGCGTCCATGTGGCGCTTTCCTGACTTGTGTACGATAGTCATGTCGTACTCCTGCAGCCTGAGACTCCAACGCGCTAATCTCCCGGTAGGATCTTTAAGATTTGTCAACCAACACAGTGAGTGGTGGTCGCTGATGACTTTGAAAGGGCGGCCGTATAAATACGGGCGAAATTTTGTGACCGCCCATACCACGGCGAGGCATTCCTTCTCTGTCGTGGAGTAATTAGTCTCGGCGCGTGTTAGTGTTCGGCTTGCATAGGCGATTACTCTTTCTGTGTCCTCTTGCAGCTGCACAAGCACAGCTCCCAAACCAATATTGCTGGCATCCGTGTTTAGCATCGTTGGGGCTTTCTCATCAAAGTGGGCAAGCACTGGAGGCGTCTGTAGTCGCTGGCGGAGGTTCTTAAAAGCAGCTTCCTCTTCGTTGCTCCATTGGAAAGCAACGTCTTCTCTCGTGAGGTGGGTCAACGGTGATGCGATGCGTGCGAAGTCCGCGATGAATCGCCTATAATACGCACATAGTCCGAGGAATCGTCGGACAGCCTTCTTATCAGTCGGCACCGGGCACTGTGCAACAGCTGCGATCTTTTCAGGATCAGGACGAACGCCTGCGTGACTGACAACGTGGCCAAAAAATTGCAGCTCTTCATAGCAAAAGTGGCAATTTTCAGGCTTCAACGTCAAGCCCGCAGACCGTATGGCTTGTAAAACTGCCTCAAGTCTTTTAAGGTTCTGGTCAATTGTTGCGGCAAAAACTACGACATCATCAAGGTAGACCAAGCAGGTTTTCCACTTCAACCCAGAAAGTACGGTATCCATAAGTCTTTGAAAAGTAGCATGCGCTGAACATAAACCAAAGGGCAAGACTTTAAATTCATATAAGCCATCTGGTGTCACAAAAGCCGTCTTCTCGCGGTCTCTTGGGTCTACCTCGATTTGCCAATACCCACTCCTCAAGTCAATCGATGAAAAGTAACGAGCATGTCGAAGTCTGTCGAGAGAGTCATCTATACGAGGAAGTGGATACACATCTCTCTTTGTCACCTGATTGAGTTTTTGGTAATCTACACAGAAGCGCAGGCTGCCATCTTTTTTTTAACGAGGGCTACAGGTGACGCCCAGGGGCTTTTTGAGGGCTGAATGACGTCATCTTGTAGCATTTTGTCGACTTGCTCTTGTATCACTTCGCGTTCTCTTGCAGCCACGCGATAGGGGTTTTGGTGAATTGGTCTCGCCATGTCCTCGGTAATTATCCGATGCTTGGTTAGAGGCTTGCGGCCAACTCTTGATGTTGTCGAAAAGCAGTCTTTGAATTCGGCCAGTAGCTCAAGAAGCCTCTTTCGCTCGTTCTTAGGCAAAGTAGTGCTAACGTCAAGAACTGGTGTCGAATCAAGGTTTGGCGCCTCGTCGACTACTGCCAAGCAGCCTTCTGCGTCTGTGATATCGTCAAAGTAAGCGACGGCCATGTTTTTTGGAAGGTGGCGGCGCTCATCACTAAAATTTGTCAGAAGCAAGTGCGTGCGTCCAGCGGCGACACTGACGATACCTCTTGCGACGGAAATGCCGTGTGTGAAGAGGAGCAAGGTTATTCGGTCTGCTACTCCTTCGCCGTCAAACTGGACAGCGGCTGCCACAGAAACAAGCGTGCACGACCGTAGAGGGAGAACCACATCGTCATCAGTTAGACGCAATTGGTTTGGTCGCGCTTGTGTACAATGAGGTGCGCCCGAACTGTTGCGGAATGTAATCAAACTGTCTGGGATATTGATGACGGCGCCGTACTCTCGTAAGAAGTCCATACCAATAATTAGATCCTTGCAGCATGCGGCGAGAACGACGAACGACGCCACAAAAGAAGAACCTCCTATGTCAATTCTCGCTGTGCATCTCCCAGAGGGCATCAATAACTGACCACCTGCCGTCCTTATTTGAGGGCCTGTCCACGGTGTCTTCACTTCCTTGAGGCGCATGGCGAGGTCCTGACTGATGATAGAAAAGTCAGCACCGGTGTCGACTAAGGCTGTTACTTTCTGGCCGTCAAGAAAAACACTCAGGTCAGCGGTCACAATGTCGTCGCTCTCACGTCTTATCGGATTTAAAGCGTCGTGGAATGGGGGCTTTTCGTCGTCATCTTCGTGGCCTGCAACCTTACCCCCGGAGGTCGCCGCCCTCAGTTTCCCCGTCGCGGGCTGGGTGACCTTCTTGCTTTAAGGTCCGCGGAGGTACGTCGGTGTGACGAAGGTGAATGAGCGGGAGAAGGAGAGCGGGATTGACGACCCAAACTTGGCTGGCGGGTAGGTATTGCCTCCTCGTCAGAAGTACGGAATTCGTAAAAGTGAGAACGGGCTCCATGGAAAGAGGCGTCCTCCCGGCGTGGTATGCATTCTTCGTTCGCACGTCGATCGTCAGACCATGTTCGAAGCGGGCGGAACGAATCATTGCGGTGCCAGCAATGACGGGCAATATGACCTGCACCTCCGCAGTTAAAGCATAGTGGACGTCGATCGATTGTGCGCCATGCGACTGTTCTTCGGAGCGGTGGACGTCTGAGCCTGCCTTCTTGCGACGATGTCCATGGTGCTGCTGTGGACGCCTGGTGAAACGTCGGTTGGCTTGGCGGTCGGCTCAGGGTCTGCTCTTGCCGCGGTGACCAAGGGGCCGTCGGCACTGGGTGATATGGCGGCGATGTACCAGATGGTGACTGTCGCAGAGCATCGGCATAGCTCATGGGACGGTGCTCGTCACCAGGACCAGCGGTAGAAAAGGCGCGGTGGATTTCGTCGCGTACCAGTTCAGCGACGGACGCAACGGGGGTTTGAGCAACTGGATTCCGGAACTTTTGAAGTTCTTCGCGAACTATCTCCCTAATGAGGTCTCGCAGGGAGCTTTGATCCTCAGGTATGGCGGCAGCATTGATTGGGGCGCTGCTAGACATTCGATGATACTGCCTGCACCGTTGATGGAGCGCCCGCTCGATAGCCGTAGCCTCCTTGATGAAGTCAACTAAGGTACTTGGAGGGTGGCGCAGTAGCCCGGCGAAAAGTTGCTCCTTAACGCCGCGCCTGAGGTAGCTCAACTTCCTATCTTCACTCATGTTCGGGTCAGCTCGACGAAAAAGACGAGTCATATCTTCAGCAAACATAATAACGCTTTCGTTGGGTTTTTGAACTCGTAGCTCCAACAGCTGCTGCGCACGGTCGCGTCGATCGACATTGGTGAACGTATCAACAAGCTGTTGTCGGAAGTCGCCCCAAGTCAACAGACTGGCTTCTCTGTTCTCATACCAAATTTTCGCACCGCCGTCAAGGTAGAAATAGGCGCGCGAGAGCTTTTCTTGTTCAGGCCGCAGATTAATCTTGGCGACACGCTCGTAGTGCTCAAGCCAGTCGTCCACGTCCTCATGGGCGCCGCCACTAAAGTGATAGGGAACCAGCGGTTGAAAGATGGTTACCTGTGAAGGCTGTGTTGGCGGGGGGCCTTGGGGCGCCGGTTGCGGACTGGCGTTGGCCATTTGGAGAGGTTGTTGGCACTTGCGAGGTTCCGTAGAAGGCGTGAACTCTGGAGCGAGGCCTATCAGCCGCCGACTGAACCGGTGCACGGGAGTTGCAATGGGTAACAATGCGTACGAGCTAGATGAACGGCTCCCAGTGGGAGTATGAAGCATTAGGTAGGGTTGCGTCCCAGAACTTCCACCAGTGTCGCGGTGCAGCGCGAACCAAGGGCAGATGAACGTTGACACAGCGACTCTCAGCAGCCGAACAGCAAGATCGCCTTCTTTATCTTCAATCAGCCAGAGCTCCACTACCTGGTGTACGCCGAATCCCCTTATTGTCGTTTTGGTCCACCAGTACACACGCGTCAATATGAAGTTGTAAAGGAATATGTCTGCTTACGACAAGTAGTAAACGCAGAGCCAAACCTTGAAAATGAATTAATACTAAGAATAAACATGAGGTTAAGCACAATCGGCAAGCATTTTCAAGTGAAGAATGCTCGTCTACCATTATTCCTGAAGTAACGGTCTACAAAACCAAGATGAAATTGGTAAAAAAAAACTTACGCAACAGAAACCTGGAAGTGTGCAAAGAGGGTTTAACCTAAATTCAGGGTGAATATAAACGTGAATTCAGGGTGAATATAAGGATAAATATTCAAGGTGAATATAGGATAAATATAAGCGTAACCTTAATCGACAGGAATAGAGCCGATTGGGTTAGGGAAAAACAGTGGTTAAGGTTATCATATTGGAAATTAAGAAGAAGAAATGGACATGGGCTGGGCATATTGCGTGTAGACAGGACAACCACTAGTGATTAAGAATAAGTGAGTAGATTCCAAGAGAAAGCGAAGGCGCGAGGGATAGACAGATAGTTAGGAGGACAGATGAGATTATGCTGTTTCAGCTATAACGTGGCAGCAGAAAGTACAGGACCTGGTTGATCACAGAGCACGGGAAAGGCCTAAACAAGATGGTGATAATGAAAACATGAAGAAGAATCCGTGTTAGCTCAGATGAAAAAGAATTTAGTGACTTTAAGTTCAAGTAAGGGAGGTATCTCGGCACCCCAAAAATAACTTTTATAAAGCGTAAGTGTAGGTCTTTCACAAACATCTGAATGTGCATAATACATACACCTAGAAAAAATTCGTAGGCAGAAGCCATTTTCCTTCTCTTTTATGTCAATATATTGATGATAAGCTCATCATCCCTTTGGATGGCCTGTGCACCTAAGTTAGTTTCAAATAGCCCTCCAGGATTGGAGGCATTGTAAAAATTCAGCATTCCACCTGGTTTGGCACTAGCTTAGTGATCTGCCTATTTTTGAGTGATTGGCGAATTATTTTGAATTTACCATCATGCAATGTTGCGGTATGTGACGTCACATGATGGAGTCATGCGCTCATGGTCAGTTTTCTTTCTGATGAGGCATCGAAGGCTTCAATGAGTCTAATGTTCAGAAGGTAATAATAAAGGCAGAAGGAAAGAGATGTATGAGAGACAGTTTGAAGTGACATTTGCTGATGTGATTGGACGAATGAATTAACTAACACAAGCCCTTCCAAACGTCTACAGTAACACCGCAAAAATAGTTTAGAAGCCATCCAGTAAGCAGCTTCTCTCGTAAACGTATTTATTAGCCACAACATGCTCCATGAATAGCTCTGAAGGTTCTGATTATGAAAAAAATGAACCTTAAACCACAACCGTCGAATCAACTGGTGACGAGAGCTCGATCACACGGTGTGCTAGACTACAAGGACTGTTTCAGTGTGCATTTGCTGTAGCAAATGATGACTGTATATATATGATTAAGGCAACTGTTTCAACATATTGGTATTTTCGCTGCCATATCGGCTTTTGATTGAAGGTTATGAATGCTTCCATTTCGATTTAATACATCATAGTCTGGCGAAAAAGCAACGAACATGATGGACCTAAACGCTGAAAGTATACCGGGTAACCTACCAACTTTTAGGAAGAGCAATATCCACGGACAATCAATCGATTAGTAAAATAAACCAGCCCAGAGAAATGATTGTTCTTGAGTGAGGGTAACCTTTACACAAACGACTTCATTGTTCCTTTTTGATTTGGCATTGTATGCACGGTGGCTAGAATAGCCGAAAAATATTAAGATTATGCCACATTGCTAAGCGAGAGCAACGACTGTGATGCTGCGGCTAGTGCTTGACGAGCGAGTCAGAGCAGCTGTTTTTTGTTGACGTGTTCACGAGTGCCAATTATAGGTGCTGTTATAGGTAGTCAATCAATTTCCATTATTGGCAAACGAACCTGATGGAAACATTTCCAACGTATATTTTCTCGTCATATAGTTACAAATCACACAGCGAAAAAAATGATTAGGGCAGTTTTTCTTCTATGTGGACTTTTTCGGTCACGCTGCCATAGCTTTGCCTGTGGAGTGGCACAACAAAGTATAACAGGATGCGTATACACAGAATGCAAACGTAGAAAAAAAGAAAGCCAGGATTTAGACAGAGAGAGCGCTGATTTCCAGCTGATCTTTATTTAGCAGTAGGGCAAAAATATGAGTTCACATAAAACTCTGAAAGGACAGTTCAAATGAGTTGTAGCACTTGTGAGCGATAGTCCTACAACACAGTCAGGTAATCCCCGCCAAGGCGCTATTACATGGCCAGGTTTAAGGGCAATCGCGGACGCTGTAAAATCCGATTTTACGTGTCTTGCTTGTATTGTTTAGTGCACATGCATATTTTGTTCTTCTGCAATGAAAAAAATTAGCGGGAGTTGGGTGTTTTTATTGTCTACTCGGTTTTCATTTTTTCCTATGTTTATGCGCTGTTATTAACATGGTAAGAAGCAAAATCAACAGGTCCAAGTTACTACACATTAAACAAAAACAACCACAAAATTGCGTATGAAGCTTGTTCTCGAGGGAATTCTTTTTTTTGTGTTAGTACGTGCCGGTCATGCTAAAGTTATTCTAATGCTTGCAGATATTATGAACGCAAGGACAATAGTAGTAATTGTTCACTCTTCAAGGTTTTCAGCGTATACAGTTGTAATAAGGTTGTGGTGCTTATACAAAGCTTTTCAAGGAGCTTTTGAGAATTGTTTCACCATCCAAAGAATTTGTGAGCAATGCAAAAGTATTTATTTATTTCCAAAGACATTATTCGATCGAATACTATAACAAATATGGCGTTAGATCGCAAGTCAAGCTATTGAATTTCAATTCCAATACCATTTCTCGCTTCTTGCTTAGCTTCATGCGCACTCGTGAGGACGAGAGAAGAGAACCAGTAATTACAGCCAGCCGCAAATCTTTGTAATCGAATCGTATTTGACCTATTTCATTTTTTCGCTAGGATTGATTGATGAAAAAATAAACTCGCTTAATGAAGTCATTTGATGCTTGTTTGGAAAGTTTTGCTCGGACCCTGTAAGGTAACGCGATGTATAAGGAAGCATATTGTTTTGAGTATACTTGTTTCCTTTTATTGGTGACTGTGGGTAACTCGCTAAGACTAAGTGCTAAAACATGGCACAGACCAAGCTTGATTGCATGCCAGCTTTCACGACTGCTGTAAGAATATTCGTTTAAGACTACGCACACACCATGTGGGTGCTCGTGTACCAGCTAGAATCAGTGTGGATCCTTTGATCTTCGTTGTTTCAAACTATAACAGCCCCAGAGCTTCACTGACGTTCAGAATATTCGACTATTAACGACTGCATTCACAGCCATTGTATAGTAGTCGCTACAAGCTTGTACAGTGATCGTTATTTAGGCTTCTAAGCACGGTTTTGACGGATAAATAATTTCGTCCGAAACAGTAGGTGTTGTGAGTGAAATGCGTGTGTGCGGTGTGTGTCCGAGTCGGAGCGGTGAAAACGACTAGTACGACGTTATTGTGCTTCTTGCACAGTCGCGTGGAGCACGTAGACATATAAAATAGAAAAAAAAAACTCACGCTGAATACCCACTCTTGGTCAATCTCCCAGAGTGGGCATATGCCGTAGATTCAAGGCTGTAAATAAATAAGCAAACAAATGAAAAACAGAACAGAGAGGCTGCCCAGAAAAAAAGAAGAAGAAGAAGAGTCGTGCTGGTGGTTCGAAGAACGTCGTAGTCGTTAGTGGGTAAGAGCCATAAAAAAGGATCAAGCAAGCAAGTGGTGCGGCGTACAAGCTCATCGGATGCTTGTGCCCGGGCTTCTGAGCATTCCACCTACCTGGCAAAGACCTTCACAAGGCTCTGGGGCAATTCTACACCGAGTTTTTTGCGGAGTCTCTGGCACGGCATGGTTTTGGGGCTCGAGCGTGAGGCACTGCCACTGATGACAACGTCTACCGGGAGCGAGAGTGAGACATTGGGCTTAGACCTGAGCACATTGACTACCACGACTGCGTCTAGTCCACCGTAGTGTTGGTTTGCACAAACCACTGGTATGCGGAGCTCATCTCCTTGCGCATCAGGACTTTCCTCACTAATTTAGTGCGCCCACTCACTACGCTCAATATAAGTTCCCCTTTTGTTAACGAGAACTATATCTACTTTCAGTCTGAGTGTCTCAAGTTTACGGTTTGTTGATGTGAGTGTGTTCTTACCGTTTTTCTTTCTTCGTGCAATAACTTTGTTTTGCGAGAAAATCAAATGCTGACCTCCTTCTATTTCTCGAAAATAGCATGCCACAGCTAGCGCGACTGACATTACTTACCGACCCGGACATATAGGGCTACTGTCTGCTACGCCGCAATAACCAGCGGGCACTACACAGAAGGGTTTCGATCAACACTGATCAGAAAGATAAATGTTGCTGGCAATTCTGTGTTCAACTTTTTTGACACGTCGGCTTTTTTTTTATAACTCAATGTCAGTTTAAGAACGCTAAATGAAAACGCCAAGAGGACTATAAACATGAGTTGTTTGCGCGGATAATCAAGGCTGAAAAACAAAATGAAGAAGTCGCGCAGTATTTTGAAAGCGCAACGCTTTTTTGGTCGAGGCTTTCATCTCCAGAAATTGTCGTATATTTTAGATTTTAGTGGGAATCACCAACAAAAAGTGAGTAAATCCCACCATGAATATCTTCCACTCCTCTTACTTTTCTCTAGTAGCGCAGATAATCGCTACGAGCACAAGTGATTTCGCCACTCCCCCTCCCCCCCTTTCAGTCGCCCATTTCGTGCCACGTCATTCCCACTTTATTCCACTTCGTTCAACCCCGCTGCATGCAACCAAATTCACTGTTTCATCAACGTGCCCCGCTGCGGTGGTCTAGTGACTAAGGTACTCGGCTGCTGACCCGCAGGTCGTGGGTTCGAATCCCGGCTGCGGCGGCTGCATTTCCGATGGAGGCGGAAATGTTGTAGGCCCGTGTGCTCAGATTTGAGTGCACGTTAAAGAACCCCAGGTGGTCGAAATTTCCGGACCCCTTCACTACGGCGTCTCTCATAATCAAATGGTGGTTTTTGGACGTTAAACCCCACATATCAATCAATCAATCATGTTTCATCAATGTACACGAAGCAGAACTGGCTGTTTCGTTCGGCAAGCTTCACAATAGCGCATCTATTTGGTGCAAACTCACCAGCCAAGCGAAGCAAGCAATCGTTGTACTCGCACTAGCAACACAGACGGTCGCAATTACCGAGATCGCAGAAGGCGCCCAGAAACCAGAACAAAATATATTGCAGCGCACAGACATTAGGATCGTGAATAACATAAAGAAAGTCAGAAAACAAAGAGCAAAAGTAGGGACGAGTGGGTATCGGTTCGTAGATGATAACGACGTAACACGAGCAGTATATAGCCCGAAAACTTCCGTTACTGCAGAAACAGCAACAGGGTGACGAGCAGGGCTAGTAAAAGCAGCTGATTACTCATGCACTAACGAACTCGACAATCACTCTATTCTATAAGAAGGCTGGAATACGAAACGCCTTGCAAGAACCTTCACAAAGCAGAAGCAATTGCTGTCATAACAAAGCTGCGTAGACACTAGTGAACGCCGAGGAAAATTGTGCCTAAATTTTTTTGACTTGCGTGCAAAAAAATACACACTATACACCACAGAAAATATTAACCAGCGTTGTACCTAGTGCCTGAGCTTAGAGATGCTGCTGAGATAACCTCTGATGATTGTTCAATAATAATTTTATTACTTAATTCTACTGATGTGAAGCCTAACCCAGACCCTGCACTTAGAATACCAAGAATTTAACAAAACTTGGACTTATTGAATGATAAAAACAGAAAAGGCTGCTTTATAGTGTAACCTCATCAAACACTTCATGAACACTCAGCTCAAAAAGTCAAAGTAGCAATCCCCTTTGTAATCCATGTCAAGAAAACAAGAACGATTCACGGGAAATGGAGAACCAGAGCTTGAGTGTCTGGGGAGATGAAGCGTCGCCCTGTCGAGCGCGGCCGAGACATTCGCGCTTACAAACAAATACTAACGTGAACCATCCCACCATGAGCGTCGATCGGACGAGAAAAAAGAAAACTTAGAAACCGGCGTTATTGTTGTATCAACAAATGGTGCAACAACGAAATGTTTTTAATGAGAAGAGAAAAGTATTCTAAAGCATGCATAATTGACTCTCTCTGGTGTCTGTTTCCACCAATGCGCATAGGTTGGTGCTCTAGGAAATATCACTAGTCTTTCAGGTAATACTTGCCTTAAGAACATTCAATAAAGCCAATGAGAACTCAGGTTGCGTAAGCATCACCCTTTATTTATTCTATTGTAACACGACCTTAATGATAACGTCAGAGGTGACATCACAGTACGTTGAGGAAGAAAAAATAAAACTTCAGTACTCGGTGTAGAAGGGTGTATTTAAATAGGAGAAATTCGAAAGCAAAAAAAATGCCACGTCACTTTCGAGTAAATACGGTATCTTGTCTGATTGTCACGTGCAAAGCTTCGAGCCGGCTATAAGCGAGAACTGCTAGAAAAACCGTGTGTTTGAAGTACTGACCAATCAGTGCATGTCAACCATGCACTGATGGAACCGCCACAGAGACAATAACCACGAAGTTGTTCGAAGGCATTTTTTATTGTATCAGGCTTAGACGATGGCTGACCGCGAGCTTGCGAACAGTCTGCATGTGACGGCGAGTTGACTTCTTTAGAGCATGACTGCTCCGACATGTTTGCATTTCTGCTAACACCACTAATCTCCGCTTTACACTGGCCTTTCATGAGAAGCTTGCCTTAGGAATATGTTTCGAAATTGACCGTGAACTTCAGAAAGCCATTTTAAGACTGCGATACGAGCTATTCGTGGGTTGACGCTAGCTGTTGAACGCACGTTAAAGAAACATGCGTAGCGAAACAGCTTCTCCTATATTCAGTGCAGAGCTGCGACAATCAAGTATACATAAATGATATATTCGTACCGAGCCGAATGCTACCTCAACGCTGCCTCAGAAACTACTAACTTTAATTAAAAGCGGGTGCATAACGAGCAACCTGCATACTGCGTCAAGTTTCGCATGCGCTCTTTGAACACATTTACCTGTAAATGTACGCCGCACAATTCTTCGCACTACACCGAAAATTCAGGCTGTTTTTTCCGCGTCATAGACAAACTACACATCGGACAGCTTTCGTACTTTCGAAAACACAGTCAGTCTCACGAAGGTATCTGACCACGCAGACCACGTCGCTGATAGTGCAGCAGAATACATCCGGTGCCAACGCTGCTCACGCGCTGTGCTCTTACGACGGACATCGGGCGAAGCCGGGGGTAGTGTCGCGTGGCGTTCACTGTGCGTTTCAGCACGCTCGACGAGTACTAGAGCATGTTAAAGCATGCCCGTAGTACAACCTCGTGTCGGCTCTGTCCTGGTGGTGCAGTGTGCACCATGGGTCTTTTAGGCGCGACACCTGGTCAGCACTTCCTTCCCGTACCGAAGTTCAAGTTACATCTGTCCAAACGAGCCTTTATGAGTAACAAGTAAAAACTTCGTAATAGAGTTCCTTTAACACGCTTTTTGTACTGCAAATAGCCAACTGCAGTTTTTAGGCACTCTTTGGCCACTTAAATAACGCCTTAAAAAGAACGAAGGCCACTCGTAGCACATTCACACACTTTTTAGAAGGCATTGCAGATTCTCAAAAAGCTGACAATAATCCAAATGGAAACGAAGACCAGCATAAGCAGCATAAACAGCATGCTTGGCAGCTCAGTATACGACGCACACCAAATTGCTCGTAAGTTACGCTTCAATTTCCAAAACAAATGCTGCTGTACAACTGATAAGTACAGGTCTTTCATGTAAATAGAATAAATTAAACAAATAGTAGCCCGAACCTATCAGAGAGATGGGGGCCAGCGGAGATCTGCTGGGTAGCGCCAATGTTTTGCTTGATTGCTTTTCTTCCGAAATGAGACTGGTGGTAAAGCTCAAGAAATGCATGCCGGTTAACTACTCCTTAATAGGTTTTGTTGACTTATTCAAACTGTGCGAAGAAGATAACCCGTTAGACGTGTATAATTGTCACACACGAAGCGAACACCTTGCACTTGCGGCAATAGGCCAGAATGCGAGACTGCCACTTCAAAAGGGCAATAAGGTTGACGTAGGTTGCAGCAGCTTGTTTCTTCTTGATGAGTGGAAGAGAACCCAGTGTAGAAGAAATTACTGAAGTAGTGTATGTTGTTGGCCTAGCTGGTTATTAGGCTTTGAATACATTTGAACTGCATAAAGAAAGCAACCCGTCAGAAACATATAACTATCACACACAAAACACAGACCTTGCGCACAGCGCAGCACAACTAAATAACCAAGAGGCTTGGCAGGAAGCCCCCAAGAGCAACGAATACAAGCAGCAACTACAGGCGGTCCGGAGGACCCGGGACATCGCTACAAGACTTCAGCTGCCAGGGCCATCCTGGGCCGAGCCTGCAGGCTGAATTAAGGGTCAGACTGTCCCCTTCTCAGCCTCCTCAGGATATGTTTAATAAAGTCAATCTCATTCTCACTTGCGCTTGAGGAAGTTAGACAGAGTCTGAGACTGGCACTTTGAAAGAGCAATAAGGTTCACGTAGGTTTCAGCGGCTTGTTCCTTGTTCTTGAAGGGTAAAAGGGAGCCTGATGTAGAAAAAATATACCGAAGAAAAGATTGTTGTTGGGCTAGCGGGCTACTAGACTTCGAAGACGGTTAAATTGCGCGATAAAGACCTTACGTTTGACACGTAGTGCTATCATACACGAAACACAGACCTTGCGCTTGAAGCAGTAGGGAAGAGTTCAAAACGGGCACTTTCGAAGGGAAACAAGGTTGGGGTAGATTACAAAGGCTTGTTCGTTGTTCTTAATGAGTAGAAGAGAGCCTGAATGATTGATTTGTGGGGTTTAACGTCCCAAAACCACCATATGATTACGAGAGACGCCGTAGTGGAGGGCTCTGGAAATTTCGACCACCTGGGGTTCTTTAACGTGCACCCAATTGTGAGCACACGGGCTTAAGACATTTCAGCCTCCATCAGAAATGCAGCCGCCGCTGCCAGGATTTGAACCCGTGACCTGCGGGTCAGCAGCCGAGTACCTTAGCCACTACACCACCGCGGCGGGGCATAGAAGAGAGCCTGGTGTAGAAGAAATATACCAAAGTAATGCATGTTGTTGGGCTAGTTTGTTAATGGGCTTTGAAGACATACTTAAACTGCGCGAAGAAAACAAGTTAGACACATTAAACTCTCACAAACAAAACGCAGAGCTTGCACTTGAATCAGCTGGCCAGAGTCTGAGTTTGGTTCTTTGAAAAGGCAATAAGGTTGACGTAAATTACAGCAGCTTGTTCCTTGTTCTTGAAGGGTAGAAAAGAGACTGGTGTGAAATAAGTATACTGAAGTAATGCCTGTTGTTGGGCTAGCTGGTAATTAGACTTTGGAGACATTTAAACTGCACGAAAAACAATAAGTTAGACACGTAAAACTATCACACAAAACAAGGTACTTGTGCTTGAAGGAGTAGGGCAGAGTCTAAAACTGGCAATTTGAAAGGGCTATAAGGTTGGGGTAGGTTACAGCGACTTGTTTTCTGTCCTTAATTGGTAGAAGAAAGCCCAGTGCAGAAGAAATATACTGAAGTAGTACAAGCTGTTGGCCTTGCTGGTTAATAGGCTTTGAATACAAATTTGAGCTGCGCGAAGAAAAGAAAACGTTCCAAACGTAAAACTATCACACACAAAACGCAGACCTTGCGCTTGAGGCTGTAGGCCACAGTCAGAGACTTGCACTCTTAAAGGACAATAAGGTTGACGTAGGTTACAGCGGCTTGTTTTTTAGGTTCTTATTAGGTAGAAGAAATATACCGAATTATTGCACAGTAATGGACTAGCTTGTTAATAGACGTTGAGTACATATTTAAACTTTTCGAAGCAAACAATGCGTTAGACACGTAGAAACATCACACATGAAAAAAATGGCAGATCCGACGTGCAGTGGGAATCGATGATATGTGAAGCACGAAAGAGGAAGATTGATATGTCACTTTAACATCAGCTCAACGTTTCCAGGCGGAGGTAAATTATGCTGTGCATGACTTCCATGTCATGATTTTCATGTTTGGACGTGTAATTTACTTTCGTCGTCATTCACGTCACCTAATACCAATTAGTCATATGTGAAGCTTACGATGTGGCCGCGAGCGTATCAAGAGCATGGCATGTAGTCATGCTGCTACATGACAGGCATGTCATGATTATCATGTTTGGACGTGTCTTTTAGCCATGTCGTCAGTTCGCGTCACGCAATACCGAATTTGGTATGATACGCATCTCATGAATATTATGTTTGAACCAGTCACATACCTGTGTAATCCATTTAGGTTACGTAATACTTAACTTGGTGTATGTGAAGCTAGCGAAACAGCGGTGAGTGCATCAAGAGCATGGCATGCAGTCATGTTCTTACATAGCACGCGCGTCATGAATATCTTTTTTACACCAGTCATATACCTTCGTCATCTCTTGGAGTCACGAAACACCAGATTTGGTATATGTGACGCTAGCGAAGTGGCCGCGAGTGCATCATGAACGTGGCCTGTAGTCATGTTGTTAAATAATACGTTTCTCATGTTTATCATGTTTGCACCCGTCACATACCTTCGTCGTCTATTCAAGCCCCTATTACTATATTTGGTATATGTGAAGCTAGCGAAACGGCGGAGAGCGCATCATGAAGAGACCAATATACTCCGACGTAACGTTGACTTGCGTGCACGCTGGGTGAAGTGACGCTACGCTAAAAAACGCGATGCCGGGCGTGACCTGCGCGACCAGCGTCCATTGGTGCGGCTTGGCGACAACCGGCACGAAATGCGACATGCTGCATTTCGCGTGGATGACGTTATCCAGACATCACTGCGTCTGGCTCTCCTAGTCACGAAGGGACGCCGGGTGCGCTCAAATGCCCATGCGTCAAAGCAACACAGTGCAGCGCGCACCTGCGAGTATATGGCGGGCAGATCGGCGCCTGGCGTTGCATTGCCGGCATGACGCGACAAAACGAACGCCGACGCGCACGCTCACCGGATCACGTCGAAGGGTATTGGTGCCTTGAGTGTTGCATGTATTCATGTTGTTACATGACACGCATCTCATGATTATCATGTTTGCACCAGTTGCATACCTTCGTCATTCATTCACGTGATGCAATACCGATTTTTGGATATGTGAAGCTATCGAAACGGCCACGAGCGTATGATGAGTGTGGCATGAATACATACTGTTAATTGACACGCACCTGATTATTATCATGTTCACACCAGTCACATACCTTTGTCATCCATTCAGGTCCTGTAGTTCCAAATTTGGTGTAAGTGAAGCCAGCGAAACGGCCGCGAGTGCATCATGAGCGTGACATGCAATCATATTGTTACATGACATGCATGTCATAATTTTTATGGCCTGCCGCTTGTGTTTGCCATGCAGTCATGTCATACTATACTAGTTTCGCGACATGTCATGTGAACTCAATCATAGCAGTGCAGCAAGACCATGAAATGTAAATCATGACATTCATGACATACTTGTAACGATTTTCATGTTATCACTAGTTATGCTCGTCATATAGTGAAGTTATGCCATACCAAATTTTGTATCGATACCATTATCGAAACGGCCGGGAGAGCTTAAAGTCGTAGTGGCTAGATAGAGAGATAGGTACGCTTAAAGTCGCCGGAGTTCGCTAAGAAACGGAGTTCGCTATGAAACGGAGTTTGCTAGGAAACACACACCTTGTGCTTGAGGCAGTAGGCCAGAGTCCGAGACTTTAAAAGGGCAATAAGGTAAGTTCGAGTGGGTTGTTCCTTGTTTTTGATGGGTAGAGGAGAGGCCGGTGTAGAAGAAATATATTGAAGTAATACATGTCGTGTGGCTAGCTGGTGTTGCAATCAGCGAGCCTGCCTTTGCCGTGGGCGCCGAGACAGAAGAAAGGCAGCGCAGATAAGGAGGAACACGAAGAGTCCTAGCTGTTTTTCATGTATTGAGAGGTGCGTGGTTGTAATTATTTCACTCAGCACTGATGTCACTTGTGCCGGTGTACAAAGGTGCCGACGTGGCACATTTGTACACCGAGGCGGCGACGCCGAGTTTCCGCCGAAGACGGACCTCGGACCACCATGCTGTGAGTCTCTGGCTGAAAGGTCACCGACGCTCAAAGCGACGCCACATGACCAAGCACGTGTGATTGTAGATGCCTGGTCTGCGACCACCGTTCGATCGTGTGGGTGGTCAGCCCGACCAGCACATGGCGGACTCGTTACATCCCGTTTGCTGGCAGCATGATTTTCCGGGTGTGACAGCGTGGCCGGAACAATACCTGTTTTGGGTTGTGTGTGCGCGTGTATGTTGGGGGCGGTGCCGGCAAAATTACCCTCAACAGTGGTGACCTGATTGGATGAAAACGTCTTTCCCTGTTTCCCTAGGCCTGACGTTTAGAGACTGCGCGAAAGGACAAAAAGCGACAGACGAGTGCCTGAGTCGATTTCAGTTTCGAATTCTCCTTCTGTAAATATGCAAACCTGTCGCACTCTTCTTCAGCTTTTCAGTCCGGTTCCCTCCAACAGCATCCCTTCGTGAAGGCGAAGTTTGCGACAGCCTGCCTGCCAGCGAGAAGACCTGGGCGGATGTTGAAAACCTCAACTTCAATACTGGTTAATACATTCCGAAAACATGTTTGAATTGCGTGAAAAAGACTACATGCTAGACACGTAGAACTATGATACATGAACCGCACGTGTTGTGCTTCATGCGAGATCTTTCTACATATCCAACTGTCTTCTTCGCGCATACTCAATTTGTCTTCATATTGTGGTAAAGCTCTGTTGTGGTGATAATAATAAAGGGTATGCATCAGAACGAATAAAAACGAAACCATAACACAGCGCATATGCTCTTTTCATAGATGACGTTCTCGAAAGTTACCTGAGCTAAGATACTTATTCTAGTCACTCTTGATTGTGAGACTACTTCCGATCATCTTAATATCGTGTACACCCATTTTTTGTCTCCTATCAGGCCATTTAGCCACATTCCCGCTCGTTGCTTCAACACGCACCCTAAAAAGAATGCAAACTAAGATTATCCAAAAAAGAGGGCTTTTTTGGCCAAGCATGAGAGATTACCTCTCTAATTCTATGAGTAGAGAAAAGTGCAATGTACGGCTTGAATTAGGAATCCTGGTACAGAAGAGAATCTCCGAATGTCTTCAGCTACGCTTGGTTGAACAAATGACATTCTTTTTTTTAGCTTGCTGTACTATTCTTGCCTTTTTATTACACTCAATAAAACTTTGTTTGGCGCTCACCAGGTGTGGGTGAGCAGAGAATTAGTGGACGTTGCTAGCTTCAAATCTGCTATCTAGGCTTGAGAATTATTAGCGTCAGCCACGACATCAGTTAGCCACACGTGAAGTTAGACAAAAATTGTTTAAAGTGAGCTTGTTATGATATCTTACGCGCAAGCGTAAGAGTTCAGGTGTGGGAGTATTTTAGGTGCACCTGCCGCAGTTTTCAAACTCTTTTCAAGGAGTGTATTTTTTCAGAATCGGTGTCCCTTGGAGGATGAGCTGGCATAGGAGTAAAAAAGATAGATGAAGTGTCATAAAAAAGATAGAAACGTGACTGACCCCCCTGTCATAGGAATCAGTATAACACGAAAGTGAAACGTGTCTTCACAGAATTAGCGCTTAGTGTGTAGTAATACACGACAGCTTGCACAATCTCTACATGTTTGGGCAGCTACAGCACCGTTTGACTTGGATTAACTTACGTTGAGAACTAATGGCACATTTCAACCGCCAAGGATAACGCCCATCATCAAATAATATTGTTGTTCTAGCTCTAGTTTTTAACATATCCCTGCACATAGTCTATCGTAACCTTCTCTCAAAGAGAAAATCAATGAGTTTATCATAAACTGTAGTACTAGATATGCACATGCACTTTGTCAATGTGATTTCAATGAATTCGAGCAATGGCTGCGCTCGCGAGTGTAATGCAAATATACACCAGCCCTCAAACGTACAGTATCTCACTGCTCTTTAACACCATGGGAGGAGGAGGTTCGTGAATCGAATTTCTACGCCCCGCTCACAATTGTTCCCAGTCAAGGTACGCCATTCACCCATGGACATAACAGCCTTCCTGCAGTGCGTACTGCGGCAGTTATATTGGCTGGTGCTATCGCACAGTCGGCAGTGAAACATCGTGAGGGTACAATGAAGCTGCACTACTCTAAGAATAAGCCGTGACGCGCTAACACGAAGCGAAAGTCAAAGAACGCCAAAGTGTCTAAAGCGACTCTTCAAACTAGTGCGACTCCTGATTTTCACTGATGTCCAGATGTTTTAACCACGGCCTCCGCGTTAGCATGCCGGCTCATAATACCAGAGCCGATGCTTTAAATGCGTTGTCACTGGATCGTTCTTTATCGGCACTGGTAAGTGCAATGCCTCATTACTTAACATCTGTGGTCCCAGAATCACCTTACTAGGGGTGGTAAAAACTGATGAATGAATAATCAATGAAAGGGCCTGCTTAACTGATTATATCAATATTACTTTCCGCCTTTGAAGAAATTGGTTAAAACTTTTCGAATAATTGATTATGGCAGCCACTGGCTTATTCTCCAACCAAGTCCTATGACCGGTGTGCATGAGTGCGAGGCGAGTTATGCCGGGACACAGAAGTACACAGATAAGTTCCGCTTGAGATAGTTTCGTTATACAGAGAAGCTATGGGAGGCATAATGGTGAGAAGCGTGCCGAGAAATGTTCATCGAAATTTCTATGAGAACCATCGCAACGCAAGTTCCAATGCTGTCCTTAAAGGATAAACTCCCACCAAGCCGGGGTTTTCTTTGTCAACGCTGCCAAATAAACCAAGGATAACAAGTCTGCATAATCAGTTGTCGACGTGCGTGGAAAGCAATTGAGTGCAGTGTCCATTTCACAAACAACGCTGAGGTGGTGGAAGGGACTACGACATCTTTGGTCATACATGTCAAAATACCCACGACTATTTATTCCAATACAAGTATGGTGGTTTGGTTTCTTTTTGAGCTGTACTAATATTAGAACATGCAGTGATGTTCCGAAATCCTTTCAAGCACCATGATCAATGAAAAGGGAGAGCATCACGTGGTCTGGTTGCCGGCTCACAACGATGCAGCCATTATTGTGGCTGGGTGTAATCCCAATGAGCGGGCTCATGGTCTGCTGGCTGATTTCACGCACCCCGTTTTTTCACAAGCCTCAGCTCTTCTGGCTTGTACCCCTACAAAATCTCTGTCCTGGTTTGTACCCCTGCTGAATTACTATCCACATTCCACAATATTACCTCGCATTGTAGATTAAGCAGGACAACCTTCCCTTCCCAAAGTCTGAAGTTGAATATGGCACAGTCAGTTCCATTCAGATTATCGTAGACACGAGCGTATACTAACCCCAGAGATATTAACTGTGTTGGTCATATTGACCCTTACTTCCCAAAGTCCTTTTCTACATGCGAGCACAAGTCCTGTTTTCCGGATCAATATGTTCTGGCTTCGGGAATTCAATGTGGGCTTCCGTCTGTACAATTAGATGAAGTTAGACAAAGTTCTTCGCAGTTCGGACATCACTCTACAACTACAGGCTGTAGAAAGGACCCGGTCCGTCACTTAGAGTCACCGCATTCCAGTCCCATATTGGGTGAAGTCATGGACTTCTATGGGAAACCTTTGGGCTCTCCTAATCATTTTTATCAGGACTACTAAACAAATTTATTGTCATGTAACCTACTATTTTTTCACTAAAGCGCATAGATATACACTAGTATCACGAACCCAACGTTTTCTGTAGTTCTATGCCGTGAAGGCAGAAGTGAACTCGTCCTGGCCTGTGTCACTTGCGGTGTGCAAGTGACACAGGCCAGGCCCTCCCCAAGACTGGAACTATGAGCAGAAGGTGGCCCCACCTCGATGAGGTAGAAATGCACTTGCCCAGTGGCATCCGCTCATAGCCTACTGCATTTGCCTCCTTAGGCCCATTTTCTTCTAACGTGCACAGCTTCTCTTGTCATGTTACAAGAGCGAGCATTTGCAAGAAGAGATTGAAGTGAACTTTGTTAACAGAGGATTGAGATAAAAATTGTCATCCATACTCAAAGCCTATGACGGCAACTCTTAAGATAGCTGCTCAAGCCAACTCCATTATTGTGCCCAGTCTAGTGTATAGGTTAGAATTTTCTTCGTCAATGGTTTCTATATCTCTGTGTAGGTCATGTTTTTTCAAAACAATCTGCATATTAAGATGAAATGTCGTTCATTGTATAACTCTATCTCCTGCCTGTAGTTTATGTATTTTAAGATTGCTTGGATCCACGTTCGCATTGTACTGAGCATCCTGATGTTGCTGACATGTTTTCTTTCACTGTATCCTGCTTAATAATAATGAAGTGCAAAGATAAAAAAGTCATCCTCCAAACAAAAGTGGCTCTGAATGCAATTACAATCTTGAAAACATCTTCTTGAAAGCACCGATGCACTTTTTCAGGTAAGGTATTAGTAATTTGCTACGTATATTCTCTCAAAACATAGGGAGCGAGAATGGAGAAACGGGCTCCACTTCTCCTTCGGCGCAGTGACTTTCTCCTTTTCGGGCGCCTTACCCGTCACGCCCTCTCGCGGCAAGGACCAAAGGAGCAACGTTTCTCCTTCAGTGTTCAAGTTTTTCTTCAACCACGGGGCCATGCACGCTCGCAAGCGATTTCCGAGCCTAGCCTGCTGCGGCCAGTCGCGTGTGATCAAGTTACCTATCATGCATGCAAGCACTGCAGGAGTGACGTTTACACTTTTGTTTTAATAGTGTAGAGTAAATGCATTCTTTTTTTTATCGCAAGGCACTCGCACGACACTCTCCACACTCCCGTGTGTGTCTTATGTTCTCTCATACTACCAATTTGTCACGAATGCAAGGAGCTCTGCTTCCTTAAACAGCCTTGCTGTATCAATTACATTAGTCTGTACACAAATAATGGATTTTTTTGGTGTCGACATATTACGTAAGCATAAGAGTTTTCAGTTTCGCACGGCAACAATAGTACTAATCAATTCAACTAGGTGCATAAAAAGCATCATAGTTAATTTTTCACCATTCTAGGAAACGTGATACCACTGTATAGTTCATGCGTGAAAGCACGATCATATACGATTGCTGGAGCTATACGTGCCGTTACCACCATATGATTATTAGGTACGCCGTGAAGGGGGTCTCCGGAATGAAGGGACACCTCTGAAGTTTTTTTGCTATCAATCCAAACATGACCACATGGGTGTTCATTGCATCCTCCCCCCCCCCATCAAAGTACGGCCGCCGTGGCTGGTAGTTGAAACTTCGCCCTATAGCATAGTCACACGACACCCGATGAGGCTATGCTACCATGGCAGGGGAAAGCACAAAGGGAAACGGGCTGCAAATTTTCACCGCGCGCTTATATATTTGCCAGACTAGGTTACAATCATCAGAAACGTTTTAAACAGCATCATAACTACCCTTTTCTGAAAATTAAACCAATGGCTTGAGTCAAAACACAAAATTTACAACCGCATGTGATTTGAATTGCCCATGCCAGCACTGAGAGTCAATACAGAATTATTCACGTGAGGAGTATACCTCTTTCGTCCGCATGATTCTCCTTTGTCTTGTGAAACTAAGCACAGAATTCCCTTCTAGTAACAGCTGTGCACAGAAGGTAAGTACTAACGCTTTCGCTCACCTTTGTGAAAAAGTATTTCAAATGCAGAGTAATAGTAAACACCACAGCCACACGCTAACAACACAGTTGTGGCACGCACAATGACCACAAGTTGATTCGTGAGGCAAGTCTCGAGACGCATCTGAAGCAGAGAAGTATGTAGGCACAACATGCTATAATTTTATAGTAAATTCGCGCACTGTAGCGCTAGTTCCTCCATTCAAGTAATTGAGCTGCCACGATGCCAACAGCCACGCCAAAGCTCACGAAAGAACACCGGCGGGTGCGAGGTCATCTCTTATTTCGATGGTACGTCCTGCATTGTAACGTACGTATACACCATTGAGATGGTCGTTACCGCATCAAAAACATTGCCTTGAAGGGCTAGCGGTGTATTGTATCCATGGCTAACGATCACACTTGTTGTAAGCACGTAAAAAGAATATGAGCTAACGTTAACAACAAACACATTGACGAAGTCGATGTGATGAAGGCGATGAAGGAGACCAAGTCTGGAATGCATGCTGCACTTTCTCTGAACAAGTTTTGGAAGAACAAAAAAAAGACCTCTTAAATGGCTAGTGCGCGGCAAGCGTTTGCTTTCTCCGAGGCTTAAAAAAATATCTGTGGCAGTGGTCGAGAGATGGCGCAGCCTTGGGAATGCCATAGAAAATCCAAGCATTGCTTGGGTTCATTGTTTTTGCCTAAACCCTATAAGCTTTAGTAATTATTCCGTTCATCATTGTGCAACCATTGATAAACTTCTGATTGTCTAAGAATCAGATAGAATATATTTTGTGCGCCCAATGTTGTGGTAAGGCCACGAAACGTAAAAAAAGTTGACCGAAGCTTGGCTTTCACTTGCGCCACTATTGTCAGTCGAAATTCCTTGATATATAGCTTGTGCGTTTTCGAAGTCGAGTGTGAGTAAACGTTGATGGACTGACGCTCCAACAATCTGCTAGAGAGCCTGTGGGTGTGTTAACATGTGTCGTCGCAGGCAAGTTTTATTTTTCAGTATTGTTCAGTCCCTCCGAGTGGCGCCAGCTACCGCCTACATCATGGCTGTGGTGCTCTCACACCTCCATATACTTATAAAACGTTGAATTTCTATCTATCAAAACTGCACTGCTGAGCCGAAATGGTTTCGCTGCGATCGAGTCTACGGTTTGAAGGCACATCTCATGACCTGCGGCCCCGTAAGCGCGTAGACAATGTTCCTACACTATGAGAATTTGTGAGACATAAATACAGCAAGCCTAGCAGGCACTCACCGAGTGAGAACTCCGTAGTATCCATGTCTTTCAATGTGAATGTCGTCTCGCTGGAAGAACGAAACCTACTAACTCCATAGTTCTGTTTCGCGATGTTTTCATCACCACAGGTTCGTCTGCTTGTTGTTATATTCATTTCTTTCGATATCAAGCACAGCGAGATCGTTTTTTTTTTGTAATTGTCAGTGCTGTGTACTCCTTATCAGTCGAGAATTTATGTATTCGCTACGCCTACTCGCTTGGCTAACCCGGGGTCAGCCATCTTGTTTCTCCTGGTGAGAAACACGTATCCCTGTGGCAAAAAGAGCAACGTTTCTCTACTTAAACACTACTTAAACACGAACTTTGGTGACATCGCCATTCCCCCTAAATAAAGAGAATGTTACTCAATTTTTTTCAGAGTGTAGCCAATAGCTCTTGTGGCACTTGTCACTATCGTCGTCCCTCTTCCATTGCACAAGCCATTCTGACGTTTCAGAACGATCAACTGGTGGTAATTCATATTTGTTTAAGAAGCTACGTATCCTTCGCATGACCCCTTTTTCATCTCGATGTTTTTAGCACCTTGGCTTCATTGAATCAAAGGTGAAAGGTGGTGCATCAACGCTCATGAGGGAAGTTTGCTGCTTTCTGTACATTTTAGAAGAGCAGCACATTGTCTAGTTGCTTATTTTCTTTGCGTTCGTTTTCAGTTCCTCGCTCTTTCATTGCGTTTCATGAACCAAACTCAGCTCTCCTTGTCTTTTATCAGCTAGCGAGTTAGTTCGCTTGCTGAGTCCTTGGTAAACTTTTGGGGGTTTTAGTTAGCCTTCAAGTACGCAAATGGAGGATTAGTGGTCTCGACGGAGGCAGAATGATAAGGGCTTTTGTACTGTGCGATGTCAATGCACATAAAACAGCAGCAGATGGTCGCGATTTCCGGAGCCCCTTTCGCCGGCATCTCGCAATTATGTGGTTGTTAAGGGACATAAAACCCCAATTTTTATTGTTCAATTTTGAAGTTATAGTTTTTTTATTAACACTATACAGTAGTCCAAGAGATCACACACTGTAATTTGCGTTAAATATTTCCTACTGACTCCTGTTGGCAAAACATTTTATTTCTTCGCAAGTAAAAAATTTTTATTCGCCAATGAAAAAGAAAAAAATGCATCAGAAGGCCGAAAGATTGGCCTCCGCTCGTACACTCCGGCCTGCTACACAGTTATTCCGGCGAGTGATGAAAAGTCGCCGTGGTCGCGAGAGAAATGATCAGTATATATTTGTGTAAAAAGTCATTTTCATATTTGTAAGGCCAGTCTTCCTGCGCTTAAGCTGGCCCAATTTCTACCTGTTAAGATATTCCACAAACAACGTGTTCCAGCGCAGTTTGCTAGCGCTTTGACGCGGAAAATGTAGGCTAAGCAGCTCTCCTCACATAAACACGCACAATAAATAAAGCGCAGCACATGCAACTAAGACCTTGCCTCCACATCAAGCACGACAGGTCCCGCCGCCAGTCAAGCGAATATGTAGCGCGAAGAAAAGCAGTCGCGGATTGTGAAACGCGTCAGCAGACCCTCAAAAAATGTTACCTTTAGCTAACGTTTGCACTCTCACGTCATACCACCTAGAGTTTTCCCTCTTCTGCACAGGCGTGTAAGCAGGACCATCGCGAAATGCTATATGATTTAATGCCTGACCATAGTCCACGATTGTTCTCAGCTCAGACTGTACGGTCAGAGGTCTCTGTGGTCGTGGTGGTTTGAAGTTAACCTGTAGGTTACGGTATTGAATTCTTGCCATGGCAGCCGCTTTCTCGATAGACTTTAGAATGTCCAATGCCCATGTACTTAGATTTATGTGCACGTTGAAGAACCGCAGATGGTCGATGTTTGTGGAGCCCTCCACCACTGCGCCGCTCCTCATAAACATATGGTGGTTTTGAGAAGGAAAACACCCAACAACAACAACAACAACAACAACAACAACAACAATAATAATAATAATAATAATAATAATAATAATAATAATAATAATAATAATAATAATATACTAATAATATAAAAATAATACTTTATTGTACACATTGACAAGAGATACAAAGAAATGGGCCTGTCTAAGTACCAAAGACTTGTGCGACTAGGCCCGGCTGAGCCGGTTACAGCTATGCGGATACAAGGTAAAAAAAAAATATGGTTGCTTCTTCGCCACTGAACAGACTAGTGATTGACACCATTGTTTTTTTACAGGCAGTAAATAAAAAAGGAGAACAAAGGAGGGACTCCGAGCATACGTGACAAACAAGTAGACCATGTGATTTTACAGCTCAGCAAGTATTTTCTTTAATTGCATTTTAGAACTCGCTGAAAAAGCTCTTCAGGTAGTTCATTGAAAAATTTTCGAATAGGTACACTTTCACGTGCTTCTCCATATCTGGTAGAAAACTGGGATACCATAAAACCTTTTCTTTTCCCTCAGGGGTCGACGCGTTACATATGGAACTTTAAGGTCATCCCACCAATTGTATCCCAGCATGACTGTTTTAGTAAACAAATACTAGAATACACAAAAGCCTAAATCCAGAAAAAAAGTACTGGCATCTACCTTACTAGTGTAAGCAACACTTTTAAGTAAACTGTCAATGCGTGTTTTCCAGTAATCTGAGCAAAAGGCGAAAACTGCCTTACCATATTTCACCACACTATATGCTAGCAAATGACCTATCATTTTTTTCAGTGGTAGAGGCACAAAGCGTTTTATATCGAAAAGCAGACATGCCAACCTTCTCAGTTTGGAACAAATAAATGCCTTGTGATGTTGCCAAGACACACAACTATGAAAAAATACGCCTAGGTATTTGAATGTTTTGACATTTTTCACTGTAGAACATTTGCATGAGTTATTATTAATAATAATAATAATAATAATAATAATAATAATAATAATAATAATAATAATAATAATAATAATAATAATAATAATAATAATAATAATAATATTAATAATGACCCTGTGGTTGTTCTGGTCATTTTATTATTATTTTCACAATTATTATTATTTATTATAAATATTATAAGTATTACAATTTTGATTATACGCACCACTAAAAATATGCGCGTTGCGCCGAGTTAAGGCAACGACGAGGTAAAATATCTGAAGTACACTTGCGCAGCTGTGAATTTTTTAACTAGGCAAAAAAAAATGACCCGAATCTGCATGGCACACTAAAAATGTCATCAAAAGACGATAGACTTCCGTCTGGAGAGAGTGAACAAAACATTTATTTAATGTTCTACGTAAGAAAATCACTGAATGATATTCTGCAGGCGCTGCGTTAGAGTGCCTCCAGCGTGTAACGGAGCCGAACAAGCGCATCTAGGCACGATAAACACAAGCGCCATCTGCAGGTTATCTTCGAAAACGAAGGCGTGCGCGCTCGCGGAGAAACAAGCGCGCCAGTCTCAGACGTGATAAGGTGTAGAACGCAAAGCGACAACAGGTGCCACTACCGTGTCCTCGTATAGCAAAGCGCTGGAAACACTTACCTTTTTGAGCATCGCGTTGCACTGTCAGCGCAGCGCGATAAATGCTACAATCCTTAGAATTACTTGTGTGTGCCTTTTCTAGTTTGAAGGCAGACCTACAGAACATCGACGTGTTGTTATGGTGCCTCAGATATGCGCAATATATGCTTTTCAATTGACAATCGCACAACTATGAACGCTAAAGCTTGAGCAATATTGGTGGGCACTGCAGATGGGGTTGGCCGTTTAGTGCCGTTTGAGGTATCGTTAAGGGCAGACAAACAGACAAATGTACAGACAAACAGACCAAAAATTTACGGTCCAAGTTCCCCAAGAAAGACTATCGTCTTGAAAAAAGTCATGTCGCTCTACATTCCACATATAATATCACACGGTCTGTCCGTTGCTGTGAAATTTTGCATTAAAGACTGATGGCAAAGAGGAGATCACGTCAATTCGCAATTATAGTATTGTTGAGGTCATGTGCATCATTTAACTAACAAACGGAGAAAAGGTGCTATTGCGGTGTGCGAGCGTCTCATTTACTTCCTCTTGCTACTCATATTGACACGTTCCTTTGTTGAAGTTTTGTTATCACCCCGTTACACTACGTGCAGCGCAAACCGAGCCTACGATATTCGCAGTGTCTTGCTGTAATATGACTTTCCCTTTACGTGGCCACAAGTTAGGCCCCAATAAACAGCTTATTATCCGACCTGCAGTATGCTCCATTTCGTCCACGTCACGAACCCGTGACATCTGGTGGAGGTGCTGCTCCTTCCATGTACCGGACGCCCCCGTCAGACCGTGAAGCCAGCGCCTGTCATGAAGACATCGACGACAACCCCGAGCGGCGAAGAAGCCGTGGGCAACAAGGTCTGCCGCCAGAGTTCTGGCCTCTACTTGAGAAGACCTGGCAGACCAAGACCCTGACCACGGCCACAGAAACGATGACAGGCCCTGTGCCGTCGGCACCGATAGTGCTACAACCAAGGAGCGGCTGACCATCCATCGTTAAGCACTTGAAGACCAGAAAAGTTGGCTAGAGGCATAAGACTGTGTGCACATTTTCAATGCCTGTACCAGCAAAGATAAGCTTCGTCATGCGTACTTCGCTTTACAATATGCCCCTAATACATGAATTGAGAACCAGGAGCGAACCCTGACAACATGAGACACAATCCGCACAAAGTTCCTCACTACATTCACGAGCGTCACACAAAAGGAGAGGGCCCAAGCACTGCTTGAAACGCATTCTGAGCTTCCAAATGAAAACATGACGCTCTTCGCAGAAGAGATAATCAAACTCTTCCGGCAAGTGGACCCCGATATTCCGGAAGACAAAAAGTTCGCTTCCTCGTGCGAGGAGTAAAGCAGGAGCTGTTCGCGGGTCTTATGTGAAACCGACCGTGAAGCTATTCTGAATGGTGTGCACGATACCTCAAAATAATATTCCAGAAGTCGCTTGACTCCGGACGCGTCCCACGAATTCGGAAGATCGCTAATGTTGTTCCTATTTTCAAATCGGGTAAGAAGGAAATTATTTCTTACAGACCAATTTCATTATTATCTACGTGCTGCAAGCCACTCGAGCACATCATTCACAAGCACATTATTCAATACCTAACTGACAACAATATCCTTTCAGAGCATCAGCATGGTTTCCGCAGTGGTTTTTCGACTGTCACACAATTGATCGAATTTACACATGACATCACCTCATCACTTAATAACCACGAACAAGTCGATACCATTTTTATTGATTACTGCAAAGCTTTTGACAAGGTATGTCATAAAAAACTTCTGCTCAAACTTGGTAACCTTCTTACTGGCCCAAATGCTGACAAAGTACTTGATTGGATAACAGATTATTTGCACCTGAGGAGTCAGTTTGTTCGCTACAACCCTGAACAGTCGTCACAAGCTCATATTTCCTTAGGTGTTCCACAAGGCTCTGTCTTGGGACCCCTTTTATTCTTAATTTACATTAATGATGTCACGCAGGTTGTCATCGACACTCCAGTTAAGCCTCGCCTATACGCCGACGACTGTGTATTGTATTCCAATGTACGTAGCGTCACTGACCTAGTTTTGTTGAAAGATGTGTTTTCTTCCTTTTGCGAATGAAGTAGAACTTGGCAAATGGAGATTAATTTTCAGAAAACTGTGACAATAACTTTTACACATAAAAAGGAGCCATTGCAATTTAGATATGGCGACTCCAATCACACACTAGAAAAAGTTAAGGAATTTAAGTATCTTTGTGTTGTAGAAGGCCGCCAGGTGGCGCCGAGAAGTGCACATGCGTTCACATCGGCTCCGTCAATCATCGTACCTAGCAGTGGTTAAAATCATGTGACTACCAGTGAAACTACGGGAATTGTGCAGGAAGACGTCAGGTACACGCTGACACCACCTTTTTGTACGGTTTCCTTTGAGCAGTGAAGACCTTCGTCAGAGCATGCCAACCCGCCAAGCTAAGCCTCGCGGCGAAGCGGAACGCGGAGTCCGGGCAGCCAGCTCTCGGCCGACGCGTCGCACTGCACCTGCCCAAACTCCAATGGACAACGACACGGAATGAGCCCAGGCACTTATGAACATGGATGACCAAGACATCGAAACCCAAGTGAGCTCTGCGGTGGACGCCAAAGAAGATTTTCTTTCACCTGACGAGGTGCTACAAGGGGAATCTACTAGCGACGCCGAGAACAAGGAAAAAGACTCTGCGGAGGAACACGACGACGAAGCCAAGAACGGTCAGTGGCAGGTAGCAATGTCATTGCGAGAGCGAAAACACATTAGGAAACAAGAACGCGCAGCGAGTGATGACAGCGTTGCTCGAGGCGTAACTGAGAGCAACAGCTTCGGCGCTAGAACGCTTGCAGAAGAGCGACGCAGAAGAGCATCTGAAAGGGGCCGACGACGAACGCGCGCGGCGCCGCTGCCCAAAAATGATATGAAGATTATCATGCGGCCCAGAACAGGGTTAGTTGTGAAAGAACTGAAAGCATACCAGGTTGCGCGAGCGATAGAACATGCGAGCGGTGACCTGGAGGCCTGTAACAGCCACAAACTTCTGCTTCGCCTTCGCAACGGATCAAACATAATTATTGCAAGCACTCCGTACGAAGATGTAGTAGAAACGATCTTCAAGATAAAGACACTGGAGCTCAATGGCACCAACTAACCCGTAAACACCTACATATCCACTCCTGCTGGATACTTGAAAGGAGTGGTACACGGATTAGAACGCGAAACACCAGAAGCTGAACTCCTGAGCCATCTCCGAGTGCGCACTCAAGGAAAGACAATTGCTCAAGCCCGCATGCTCGGACAGTCACAAACTGCGGTGATCACGTTCGATAGACCAATACTGCCGCGCTTCGTGTATTATTACGGTGGCGAAATGCCGCGCGTGCCTTATCAACCCACACGGCAGTACTGTAAACTCTGCAAGAGCCAGGGACATAGGACGGATGTTTGTCGCACACCAATGATAAAGGCGTGCAGCAACTGTCGCCTAAGAGACCCACCTGAGGACCACACTTGCGATCCAAAATGTGCCCTGTGCGGCGAACGCCATCCCAGAGCGGCATCGGAGTCCACAAAAAACTCAAACGCGTCCCTCAAAAGAGCCGGTCACTGCTGTCGCACCAACACAGCACACCACAAACCGCTGGCATACTCAAAAGACGCTGGTTCAGCATGGACCGCGAGGACTCTGCACCGCGAGGCGGAGCCCATTCCAGTTCCCGATCCAGGTCTCGATCTACATCCTGATCCAGGTCCGGCTCTCGAGAATGCTCCAACTACAGGAATGGTGGCCACAAGCAGGCCCAAGCAAAGCAACAACAGCACAAGGGCAAGAAGGCGCAGAAAAAGGAAGCAAAGAACCAGGTGAGCTGGGCAGCAAAATTCACCCTACACTTACACCAAACACCACAACACACGCGCTTAGAACATTAGTTAGAGATGATGCGGGTGAGAATAGGTGACCTAGAACGCGAAAATAGGGAACTAAAAAAGCAACAAACGCAGAACCCGCAACAAAACTCTATACCCGTCCAGAGTGGCCAGAAATTGCAGACGCAACCGAATGCAGGAGGCGACTCAATGATTACGTCATCGATGCTGAAAGAAACATTAAAGGAAGTTATAGCGACAGTTATAGAGCAAGTAATGATAAATGTAGATAGAAAGCTCGAGATTCTGGACAAGAAAATCCAGGCACAACACGTCGAATTCACGAAAGCCTTGCGAAAGCATGCCCCAAGCATCCACCTCAGGAAAATAAAAATGCCCGCAGCTTCCCTCGGGGGAACACTGAGGAGGATACGGAGCCAATAATTGGTTAACGGGGTGTTAAAGTGCGACTTACTTGGGTCGATGGCTAAATTGGTTAACGTGGTTGTGAAATGGGGTGTTAAATTGCGACTTACTTGGGTCGATGGCTAAATTGGTTAACGTGGTTGTAGGAGGGGGTGTTAAATGAGTGAACACGTACACACGTATGCGAAAGGGCGGCGCTGTTCGAAGGGACGTCGATCATTGTGTTTGTGGATTCGTTGGAATTCATTTCACCGCGACCTTGGACGTCGACGCGCCGTACAAACCAACCAACGAGCGGCAACTGAGCGAGCGAGTGCCGACCTTGAGTATATATACAGCGCGACGGCGCATGCACTGTCAGCTGTCGAATGTTCGAGAAGGGGGAGAAGCGCAACGGCGCATGCGTGCGCGTCAGCTGCCGATGTTCTCGAAGCGCGACGGCGCATGCGCGCGCGTCAGCTGCCGATGTTCTCGAAGCGTGACGGCGCATGCGCGCTACATTATACAGCTAGTGAATGTTCGTGAAGAGGAGAAGCGCACGCGGTGTGTAGAGAAGGAAGGGTGCACAGATGGTGGAGGAGTGAAGCGCGCGCGATGTGTAGAGGAGGAAGGGATGCACAGATGGTGGAAGAAGGAGGAGGAAGCTTGCGGACGGCGCCGCACTACAAGCCTCGAGTATTAGATGCTCCGCATCTAAAAGCTGAGAAAATTTACAACAGACCCGGATTGTCGGTTATGAACCAGGGGACGCATAATGGCTAATCATTAAACGCAGCGGTTAGAAAAGTGCGAAATATGACAGTGGAACTGCCATGGTTTCCGGCGGAAAAGAGGTTAACTGTTGCAGGTAATGGCGTCGCAACAAAAGCCACCTGCTGTCATAGCAGTCCAGGAAGCCGGAACACAACCAAAATTACGGGGCTACGAAACTTATAGTACCGGGGACGCAGAACGGAAAGTTTCTACATTAGTCGATAACTCAATTACGGCAATATGTCATCAGCCCATTGAAGATGCGGATATCCCGCATATCATAACAGAAATAACCTACAAAGGGAGCCATGGAAATAGCGCCTTCTTACTTAATATCTATAGTCCCCCAAGACAAAAGAGAGCAACGTTCGACAAGCTCTTTCAAGAGACAGCAAAACTGGCGAAAGGGAATCCATTAATCATAGTTAGGGACTTTAATTCCAGGCATGCAAGCTGGGAATATAAGATGGAAGACACCAAAGGCAAGAATATCGCAAGACAAATAGAGGAACTGGAAATGACTCTGTTAACTGACCCTGCAATACCAACGAGGATAGGCAACAGCGTATCCATGGACACAAGTCCGGACTTGACGATACTACAAAACTGCCACAGCGTTGACTGGTACAACACCCTTGAAAACCTGGGCAGTGATCATTACATACTAAGCACCACAATCTGCACCGGCTGAATCCACAAACACATTGGCACAGCTAAAATTACAGACTGGCATGCATATAGAAAAGCGCTAAAAGCGCACGTGACCGCCGTAGACGACTTAGACGAGTGGTGCAAAGTAATTCGAAACGAAAAGCAAATGCACACCAAAATTGTCGCCAGAACAGATGATACGCCTGAAGTAGAAGCTCATCTTCTCCACCTGTGGGAAGCAAGAAGAACCTCACTAATAGATGGAAAAGGCAAAAGCGAAATAAGAATCTCAAAGCAAAAATTGAAGAAATAACGTAGCAAGCCGAACAGTATGCCAATCAACTCGCGACAGCCAACTGGGAACAGTTTTGCGATTCACTAAATGGAACCCTAGGAACAGCAAAGACATGGAATGTCGTAAGAGCCAAGATTGACCCTCTGAAAACTAAACGCGAAGGACAAAAATCTCTAGAAAGATTATTGCACACATATCCAGGCACACGAGATGACCTCCTTCATGACATCTATATTAAGTGTTTCGGCGCCCGAGCCATCAGAGCCCCTTACCAGGCTGAATACACTGGGCTCCCAAACTCAAAACTGGATGCACCTTTCATGCATGCCGAGGTCAGAGTGGCAATCGTCCGCATGAAACGCAACACAGCGCCCGGGGCGGATCAAATGACCAATGCCATGATTCGCAACATGAATGACGAAGCTATAACAGCACTTATAAACTTCCTTAACAAACACTGGGTGAATGGCACTATACCTCAGCAATCGAAGCATGCTGTATTAATTATGATACCCAAACCAGGAAAGAAATTGGCAATAGAAAACCTCAGGCCAATCTCTTTACCTCGTGCTTAGGCAAAGTGTTTGAGAGATTAATAAATACCAGACTTCAACGGCACCTCACCTCGAACAAAATAACTTGTTGCCAAACACCATGTTTGGTTTCCGCTCGAACCTTTTGACACAGGTCATCCTTCTGCTTTTAAAGGAGGAAGTACTAACAAATGTTCCAAAAGCAGGAGAAAACATTGTCATGGCCATCGACATAAAAGGCGCTTTCGACAACGTAAGCCATAAGGCCATATTATATGAACTAGCAGCGACAAACTGTGGTCAAAGGACGTACAAATATGTACAGAACTTCCTTACTAAAAAGAACCGCTGTTATCAGATTAGGAGAATACGAATCCAATGTCTTCCACCCACCGAGCAAAGGCACATCACAAGGCGCTGTGATCTCGCCTACGCTTTTCAACATAGCCATAATTGGTCTAGCCAAAAAACTGGAAGGTATTCCGCACATCCGACACTCCTTCTATGCGGATGACATCACTATATGGACAACCAAGGGTAGCTTGGCAGAAAAAGAAGAGATGCTTCAACTGGCAGCTAAACACAACAAAGATTACACTAAAGAAAGGGGACTTCAGTGCTCAGCAGACAAATCGGAACTCATTCGGCTCTCCAAGAGTAAAAAACAAAGGACAGGTCAAGCTAGACGGCAATATTATTCCAGAGAAAACAACCGTTCGAATCTTAGGGATGTGGTTACAGTCCAATCAGCAATGTCTCCACTCACTGAATATGCTCAAACGAACAGCTCAACAAATTGTTCGTATGATAGTTCGAATAACGAACAATCGTGCTGGACTGAAAGAACAAGACGTGCTTCGTTTGGTGAAGAGCTTAGTCATCAGCAGACTAAAATACTCGCTACCCTACCACAACATGAATAGAGAGGAGAAAGAAAAAGCAGACAAAATAATAAGGATGGCGTATAAAGCGGCTCTGCGACTACCACAAAGCACTTCAACTGCGAAGCTATTAGCGCTTGGACTTCACAATACATTTGATGAGTTGGCTGAGGCACAAGTAACCACCCAGATTAACCGCCTGCTACAGACGCCAACCTGCAGAAAACTTCTTCAGAGGATCGGTCTCGCTGAACAAGTACAGGCACATGGAAGAGCTAAGGAATTGTCGTGCTCAGTCAGAGCCTGGTACAAAATATGCCCCCTACCGAAGAACATGGACCCAGTCTTACATGCTGGAAGACGTAAAGCAAGAGCCGCTTACATAGATAAAAAGACAAAATATTTGAATACGGCGAGATTTACAGACGCTGCACCATATCAGGCAAATGCAAAGAATATGGTGGCCGTGGTCCCAGACCGAATAGGAAATGTCACAAGTTGGGCCTATATAGCCCAAGCCTCTATCACAGAAGCGGAGGAGATAGCGATCGCGCTGGCAATCAAGGAGGGCAGGGAGCGAAAAGCCCCAATGACAATAATCACAGATTCGAAGGCTGCATGTAGAAATTGTGAAAAAGGTAGAATATGTATGAAGGCCTTCCAAATTCTAACCAAAGCTCATAAGGACTTCCCAATCGAATACACCCAAACCATTATCTGGGCGCCAGGGCACGAGGGTGTCACCGGGAACCAGTTTGCGGAAGAGGTGGCTCGAGGCTTCACAAATTACCGAGCTTCCTTGCACACTGCGATTGAGGATTCAACGCCCCTAGACCCTAACTTTGGTACAATTCTTCAGCAATACAGGGACAATAGAAAAGTGTATCCAGCACCGCATAAGAAACTCACAGCAATGGAATCGGTGGCATTACGCAGAATCCAAACAAACACATACACGAACTACACAAGCTGCATGTATTCTACCCCAAAGCATACAAAGATATATGTCCATGGTGTGGGGCCACACCAACTTTGTTTCACATCACGTGGGAGTGTACGCATAACAATGAAGAACAACACAACATGAACAACACAGAGGAGCAATGGGAGGCGCTGCTGTCCAGCTCGGCCATTGTTGATCAGCGCTGGCTGGTCCAACGGGTAGAGCCCCTATACCAGGGCTCCGCTGGCCCTAGCCAGCGGAGCCCTGGATAAGGGGCTCGATCATTTGGAATGCTCCGTGTTATGCGCAAATAAGGTTTTCTCTCTCTCTCTCTTGGTGTTGTATTCTCTCCAAACTTGAAGTGGCACAGACACATCGACCTTATTTCTGCAAAATCGCTTAAGAAATTAGGTTACTTGAGAAGAACGTTAGAACGTTAAATGGTGCCACAAAAGAATGCAATCTTATAGCCTTCAAATCACTGATCAGGCCTCTTCCTGAATATGCGTCTGTTGTGTGGTCACCACATCTTGCAATTGACATAAATAAACTTGAGAACGTCCAGCGAAAAGTGATAAGAATCATTTTTAAGCGTTATTACCGTGATTTCTCCCCTTCTGAGCACTGCTGTGCTTTATCGCTAAACTGTTTCGAACAAAGACGTATGTGTGATCGGCTTACCATGCTACGTAACATCGTGCACAATTCTGTCCGCATCGCCACACCCATTTCGTTCACCAATCATCCTACCCAGGTGACTCGCCGATACAATCCGTTGAACATTGTGTCATTCAGATGTTTTATTGATTGTTATAAATACTCTTTTTTCCGTGCACAGTTGACACTTGGAATAATCTGGACGCTACTTTGAAACGACTACCGCTTGCGTTGTTTGTTGAACAAGTGTCCAATTATGTAAATTGATGTTCTTAATTTTGCCGTTGTACTTGTTTGATCATTTATTGTTTGTTGAAGAGATGTCTAATTATGAAATTTTATTTTTTTATTTATTTGTGCTGTTTTTGTTCGTTTATTGTAACCACTCCTGCAATGTCTAAAACATAAGACAGCAGTATCTGTAAATAAATAAACTGTCGAGACATTCGTCTCCGAAGTGAGAACGTTTGAAAAGACGCTGGAGATGCGCCATTCGACAATTTATGTGCCGCTCTACGCCAGAATACACAGAAACGCAACCACTCTGCTCCAATGACCTGCGTGAGACTATCTCAAGCGATAGTTCGGGAGGAGCTGCGCATGCTGCTACCCGCAGTGCAGCTTTAGGGAGCTCGATTGTCGACATTGTCCGCGAAGAGTTTTGGCAATCGCTTGGAGTTTCCGAAGCGCCAAAGCCTCAGTCTCAAGCAATGAGCTACACTGCTGCAGCCCTATGCTACACTCCTTCTTCACTCCCACGTCAAGAGGCCGCACCGTTGCAGTTTGGCCGCCAGGCACCACCACCGCCAACGTCATACCATCCACCACTGGCCAGCGGAACGCTCCGAGAAAAACTGACGTGTGGCGTGCTCTCGTCCACCGACCTCTGTGCTGCCACTGCGAAGAAGCTGGCCACACTTACCGGCGCTGCCTGTAGCGCCAGACAAGACTTCGTGGTTTAGCAATAGACGCGCTGCCTCGGCAGCTGATGGAAAGGCCACGCGACATCGCCGACTACCTCGCAGCAGAGCAGTGGAAGCCCCGAGGATCCTTCCGTTCACCGTCACCGGGCCGCTAAATGTCACCTCATTGCTGGCCATACACTGGCCCAACTCGGGGCCGGTCACCTAGCGCGTACTCGGAAAACTAAGGGCAGCAGCCGATCGAGGTGCGGTTGCTGTACGACGACTGCCGTAGATCCTCCGCTACCGACGACGTCACCGCGACGAAACTCAAGAACCCGCCGCAACGTCAACATAGTTCCAACCCCGAAAATTTGTGGCAAAATTACGACTTGATGACGCAACGTTGAATTAGCGGTACAAGACACCGCAGCCGTGATCCGACGCCACGACCCGGCTGAAACGCGAGACATCAAACTATTGACCTCGACATAATATTCGGCGCCCACCTCGTCAGTGCTCTCGTCGATACTGCAGCCGACGATGCCGTCATCAGTGGGGCATTTGCCGTGAAGTGTAAGAAAACTGGGATGACTTGGGAAGGCCCCAAAATTTGTACAGCTGTAGGTCGCCTAGTTACGCTGGCAGGAACCTGTACAGCCAGAGTCACCATTAACCATAAGATATATCCTGCAAGCTTCGTCGTCCTAAGGAATTGCTCGAGAGATGTAATTCTTGGTATGGAATTCTTAAGCCTTCATGGTGCCGTCTTCAACCTGATAATAAACTCAATAATACTATCCACAAAAAGGCACTGCCGCCTCACACGCCGTTAAGAAAGCACGCTTTGAATGTGCTGGAAGGCCAAGCTTCTATTCCTGCTCGCTCCAGCGTCAGCATTCATGTCGGCATTGAAGAATTATCAGACATGCAAGGCGTCTTTGAAGGCGACCAGCACTGGTTGATCAACCACGAAATTTGCGTCGCCAGAGAAATAGCTGAGCTGCGAGGAGGGAACGCAATAGTGATGCCCACGAATGAACTTCAGCAACGAACACAAGTTCGTGAGCAAAGACACGACGGTTTCCTACATCGAAGAGATATTGGAAGCCAGCAACGCTTTCACCCTCACTGATTCCGCCGATGTACTCCGACGACTGAAAGAATTGAACCAGCTTTCGATGGTAATACGAGCCTTCCGATGCATAAACAAGAACAGCTAAAGAACCTGCTCCTGCAATACAACAACTGCTTTTCCTCGTCGTCGGCAATTCGACATACCCCTGTCGCGGAACATCGAATCGGATTAGGAGAAAACGCCAGGCAACTCCGTCAGAGCCCGTACAATGTTTCGAACTGAGACCGGGAGGCCATTCAGCCTTCAAATAGTCCAAGGGTGTAATCAGTTATGTTCGTAGAAAAAAGGATGGGACACTACGCTTCTGCGTTGACTATCGCCTACTAAACAAGATAACGAAGGGCGTATACCCTCTCCCCCGAATAGACGACACCCAAGATCGACTCCACAATGCCAAATACTTCTCATCAATGGACCTCAAGACAGCCTATTGGCAGGTTGAAGTAGACGTGAGAGAACGAGAAAAGGCTGCGTTCATAACACCAGACAGCCTGTTCGAGCTTAAGGTCATGCCCTCTGGTCTTTGGTCGGCGTTTGCGACGTTCCAGCGTGTTATGGACACTGTGCTCACTGGATTAAACTGGCAGACGTGCTTCGTGTACTCTGACGATGTCGTTGTGCTTTTCCCAAGCTTCGACAACCATATCCAGCGGCTTGAAGCTGTATCTAAAGCAATTAAAATTTCCAGACTCACTCTGAAGCCATAAAAGTGCCGCTTTGCCTACGAGAAACTCTTGTTCTTAGGACACGTGATAGGCAAGTACGGAGTACGCTGCGACCCGCAGAAGCCAATAGCCATGGCAGCATTACCGTCACCCACCGACAAGAAGGCCGTGCGTCGATTTCTTGGCCTCTGCACCCATTACAACCATTTTGTAATAGGTGCAGTTGCCAAGAAAGCCTTCGTAACCACCGGAGCACAACGAGGACGGCGACTGCGTCCTGGCAACCTTAAGTGCCAATGATATTTCAGAACGACATGGGGCCGACCCTGAAATCAAGGGCCTTGTGGAATACCTTGAGGGCAAGGCTGCCTTTTTTCCAAAGGTCTACTGGGGTCATATTTCTTGCGGAATAACATCCTCATCAAAAAAAACTTTCACCACATCAGGCCATCTACCTTCTCGTGTATCTCAGCTTTACGGCCAGAAGTTTTGGATGCTTACACGATGACCCGACGGCTGGACACCTTGGTGTTTCCCGTACACTCGCGAGAACACAGCAGAAGTATTAATGGCCACGCCTCGCCAACGACGTCACTCGTTACGTCAGGACATGTCGACATTGTCAACGACAAAACACGCCCCCGACTAGGCCAGCCGAACTACTGCCGCATATGGAGCCGCCTCACCGGCCATTTCAGAAAATTGGCATCGACTTACTAGGGTCGTTCTTGAGGTCGACTTCAAGAAACAAATGGATTGTCGTAGCTACTGACTACCACACCCGCTACACGGAGACAAGGGCTCTGCTCATAGGTAATGCCACCGAGGTAGCAAAGTTCTTCACCGACAAAATCTTCTTGCACGCACGGCACCCCGGAGGTCCTCATCACCGACAGAGGTACGGCATTTACTGCTGAGATAACCCAAGCGATTTTGGCATCAGTCAGGCAAGTAACCGCCGTACAACAGCGTACCACCAACAGACTAATGATCTCACCAAGCGCCTGAACAAGTCCATCGCTGACATGCTGGCCTTGTAGGTCGACGTCGATTACAAGAAGTGAAAACCATTCTTCCATGGGTAATTTTCGTATACAACACTGCCGTACAAGAAACGACGCCGATGACCCCGTACAAGTGGGTCTACGAAAGGAACCCGACAACGATGCTCGACGCCATGCTGCCAAACGTCGCTAATGAAGAAAGCTACGACATCACCATGTAACTTCAGCGCGTGGAAGAAGCTCGTCAATTCGCCCACCTGTGCTTCAAGAATCAGCAGGCGGCCGACAGCCGCCGTTACAATTCTTGACGAAGCTTCGTGGAGTACCAGCCCGGTGACCATGTCTGGGTATGAATGCCGATACGCCGACGTGGACTCAAGGAAAAAAATGGCCCCGTATCTGCATGTTATTCTACAAATTTCGTCGAAAGGCGATAGTATTCCGTGTGGAGATAGTGAACAAAACACTTATTTGATGTTCTGTGCAAGAAAATCGGTGAATGGTAGGCGCTGCGTTAGAGTACCTCGAGCGTGCAGCGGAGGTGAACGAGTGCATAACGTCACGTCACACGTGAGACATGAGCGCTATCTGGCAGTTTTTTTGGGAAACAAAACGCGTGGCTCTGAGACGGGAGTGCGCGCACGCCTCAGATGTGATAAACTGTAGAACACATGGCGACGGGTAGGTTCGACCAACGTGTCACCTTTGCAAAGCATTGGAAACATTCGCCTTTTCGTGCAAGCGTTGCATGATCAGTGCATTGTGATAAATGCTGCGGGCCTTAGAATTACTTATGTGTGCCTTTTCCAGTAATTGACGCACATAAAGAATATATACGTGTTGTTATGGTACCTCAGAAATGGGCAATATTTGCTTTTGCAGACGAAAGTCTTTCTTGGGGACCTTCGAAGCAATAATTGTGGTCTGTCTGTGTGTCTGTTCGTTCACACTAAATGGTTCTGGGTACTCGGAACGGCACCAGCCGATACCCAAAACGGCCGGCCCCATCCGCAGCACCCATCAATGTTGCTCAAGCTTCAGCGTTCATACTTGTGCGATTCTGAAATAAACATCAAATATTGCGCATATCTGAGGCACCATAACAATACGTATATATTTTGTATGTCCGTCTTTCAATCAAATGAGGGTAGTCTAGCTGTTCTATTCGACGAATTATAGGGTGCTCAAAGGGACGTAATGAGGCTCAGCAAAGTTAGGGGGACAGATGAAGCTTCTACAGTGCTGAAGAATAGAAATATCCTATGATTCCGGGCATTAATTGACAGAAAAAAAACTAGGGGTGAGATTTCTTTCCACAATATCGCTGGCAACATAGAGGAATACTATAGCAAAGGGGGGCAAGTATCATAATTAGTTTAACAAAAGGTACAAGATAAAGGTAGTACAGGCCTATGGGCCTACATCGATCCATGATGATCATTTAGTTGAATGCTTCTATCAAGACGTAGATACAGCCAACAATAAAATAAAGTCACATACTATTCTGATGGGCGACATTAATGCAACAGCAAACAAGGAACAGACCAAGACAATGCAGTAGGGAAATATGGCATCGGCGGCTCTAGAAATGCCGACGGGAGTTGTTAGTGGGATTCGCAGAACGTAATAATTTACGGTTCTTGAATGCCCTCTTCAGAAAATGGGCTAACCGTAAGTGGACGTAGGGAAGTACTAATGGCAAAACCAAAATAGAAATAGACTTCCTTCTGTGTGTGCACAACCAGGTTTTCTACGCGATGTAGAAGTAGTTGGCAAGATCCGATGCTGTGACCATAGAATTGTAAAATCTCGTATTCGCCCAGATTTAGCAAAGCAAAGGCAACAACTGATAGGCAAGAAGCCAATAATGAACTAGCGGTGAAATAAAATTACTGTAATTCAGAGTTTCACTTCAGATTAAAGTCGAGGTACTAAATGACGTAACCAACGTTAGCGTTGACCCAATAACGATAATCATTTTAGTATCATCAAAGTGTGCTATGGAAGTCGCAGGTACAGTCAGCTGACAGGACACTGGTAAACTATTACAGGAGACGAAAAGTCTTATTAAGAGACGACGAACCATGGAAGCCTTAAATGAAGTTGACAAAATGGAGCTATTGGAGCTTTCGAATTCAATCAATATATGAAAGGTAGCCGACGTCAGAAGGTACAACATGGAGGAAATTGAGCTAGCTATAAAAAAGGCTAAAAGCTGCCAAGACGAACTTGCGCTTAGGCAAAAATTGGATGTATGCAATAAGGAACAAGGAAGGCATTGCCATTACATATATGTATATGATAGCCGAAGTGTTGGGGGAGTTCTACAGAGAGCTGTACAAAAACCAAACCAACCTGAATGACATTGCTTGAAGCAATAACTGTTCGAACGAATACGACATCCTACCAGTAATGACACGGGCAGTACAGAAAGCCCTAAAAAGAATGCAAAGAGACAAACCCACTGGCGAGTATAATGTAACAGCGAAACTCCTGATCGATGGCTGAGAAATTGTGTCAATAATGGTAACTGTCTGGATTCCCAGAAAGTGAAAATGCACGAAGGGGAGACAGAAAGCTAAGTGGGATGATTAAATTAAATAAATTAAAAAGTTCACAGGTGTAACGTGGCGACGGAAAGCATAATACCGGGTTGCTTGGCGAACCATGGGAGAGGCTGTTGCCCTGAACTGGGCGTAGTCAGGTGATGTTGATGATAAAAATCAGGAAAAGCGCAATCGTAGTTTTTCTGCTTAGTGTTCCAGTGCAAATTTCTGTACTTTACAGACAGGACGTTATCCCATAGTTGAAATCAATCAATTTCTTTGAGGTTATTTATACCTTAAACCTAAACTTGAGTCCTCAGTAGAATGTACGGCAGCTAAAAGAGAACGGGTGGTTGCGATGCTTCGTAGACTCAGCACTAAGCGACCTGGTTTACGTCGCGATGCGCTCACCATGATATATTTTATGAATATTCACCTGATATAACAGTTTGGCTGTCGTTTGTTTTCAGGAGCACCCGCCTGAAAAATTCGATCACTGGTACTTCGGGAACGCGAGTTGTTACGATTATATTTTGGGTTTCCTAAATTTGTTGCAATTATTATTTTATATAATGAAGTGCGCCAGCTTTCTCTTTGTGCAGGGTTCCAGATACTAGCAGTTCGTACCTTCCAAAAATATATGCACCCCCACAGAGGAGGCTGGAATATGTTTTCAATAATGAGCCGACGTCCCTTTTTAACAAACAGTGATATAGATTAAGGTGCTCACATGTCATTGCTGTACAGGTGCTCTTAGAAACATTACAGATAAACCTTCGTGAAGTACTGGTACATAGAAGACCAATTCAAACTATTAAATTAGAATTTCACAATATACATCTTAAGAATTGCAAATTATAACTTCTGAGTAGGTACCTAAATGCCATTTTAAAAAAACTACCTGGAAACATTAGAATTAACTACTAATAGCAACTGACGCTGCAGATTGTGAAAAAAAAACAGGAGTCGGAATTGCATCTTTTGTGTTGAATTGGTCTCTCTCAAATCATTCGCCTCATTTTACACCTATTTATCGAGCAGAATTGCTTGCAATTCTCTTAGCATTACGGAAAATACCTCTATCAATACTAAATGCTATCATTCTTACAGGCTGCCTGTCTTTGTGTACTCCATTACCTGAACTAAATATGTCCCATGCTCCAGAAGTGTTTTATGTCCTTGCCCCAAGACATTTACGATTAATTCACTTGGTAGGGACACAAGGACATAAAGCTTGAACCCTTAATGAATACGCAGATGCACTTGCAGCGGCCTCCCATAGTTGTTCCATAATTTCTATATTACCGAAGCTAGCAATTATCGCCGTGGAACGATTGAAGATTTCCTCACATCAGATAATTTTGAAAGACTCGCATCACAACATCTGAGGTCTCTCATCTTAGGTAGCCTTGGAAAAATCGATAGTGCTCCTCTAGAAGGAGGATATATTCATTACGAGACTACGATGCCGAGTCCCCCCACTGAATTTTCATTTACACAGGTCTGGTCTGGCACAATCTCCCTTGTGCCACCACTGCAACGAGATTGAATCTCTGCTTCATTGCCTCTTAACGTGCAAATTTTTTACAAATCAAAGAAGCTGTTAGAAAAATCTCTCCGTAAGAATCCCATTTGGTGGTCCTTTTCTTTGGAGCAACTGAAAAGGGATCTAGCAACAGAAAAGTTTTCAAGGCGATGTGTGGTTTTAGAAAGGAAATAAAATGAACGGAATGTTAAGCTCAGGCATAAATTCACTTTATTTCCAACATTATTACCTTGTTGAGTTATTTTTTGTTTCCTTCAATTATTATACTTCTAGTCCACGCTTTACTGATTTGTTCTTTGTTAAAACATTTCTTTCTAAACATCCCGTCTCGTATAACAATTTCATCTTCTAGATGAGGTACGTACCGTCTGTTTCATGGCCGATCTCCCAAGGTGGGTTGCGCCAGGACTCTGAGGAAGAACCAACCAACTAGTTATACAGCCTTGCTTGCTAGGTTGTTCCTCCAATAGGTTCTTACCCTCAGCGGGGGATCAGCTGTTCATGTAAGCGAAAACAATAAAGTTTATGCAAGGGAACGGAAAAGTAATTCCTTCGCTAATATAGAAAGGCTTCGAGCCAGTGTGTTTCTCAATCTCCGTCGTCGTCTCGTCTTAGCTGTAGTAACAAAGATGAACTCATAAAACTAGCTCAAGCTTCCAATCTTATGAAGAAGGCTTCTAAAAAACACTGATACTCTGTTTGAGGCACCCGTTCAAAGTGTTGTTTAATAGAATAATCATAAACAACACTGCAAACGCAATTATTCAGATGCTAACTCGGCGAAACATAATTCTAAATCCAATGAAAATTTTACTTCACCATTCCAGTACTGCATATCCTACCTTTAGGCTGGAAGAAGCCTCACGAAGTATCTCTGCCAGCACCTAAAGCTTGCCACCCAGACTGCCTGCGTTTATTTTTATTTGTAGCGTAAAATTGTTATCAAGTATTTTATTAGTTGTTTCTCAATTTTTCGGTCATGGAGAGGATGGTGATTACTCGCTCCCAACCAGCGACGCCTATAATGGATTTCTGAGACCCAAGCTTTCAACGTTATAGCCTTAAAGAAGAACAAAAAAGGTAATAAAATAGTTTTCGTAAAAAGAACAATGTTAAGTCCTTCCACGGCTGGTCAGCTTTGTTTTAAAAAGGAGGTGCGATGTTATGCGAACCATACATAGTGCACGTTGTTCCCATTATAGTGTAGCAACCACTACTAATTCTTTCGTTGATGACAATTTAGTAACTGGTCAATATCATATTTGTAACTAAAAAAATAACGACATTTTCCCAAAGGGAACCATGATCGTATGAGAAGCAGCAGCGTTGCGCACATGTGGCGTCACGGGTTCAACGATGCTATTGCAGGTGCTGTGGTAAGCGCTGAAAGTTTCGTTTCAAGCGATGAACCAAAAGACTGTTCGTTCGATGTGCGCTAGAATGTTGTGGGCAGTGGAGAGGGTGAAGCGAAGAGGATGACACGCGGCGAGCTGCGACAGGCTAGAGAGAGAGAGAGTGACGTCAACCCGCGCAGACTGCGAGGGAAGGCGTGCCTGCTTGGCACCGCCCCAGCACCTGCGACCAGGGGAGCGCGGTGCGGATGGGGGAACGCGTAACACAGGCTAGTCAAAGATCTGCTTTGCAATAAACGTACTCGTCTATTTGTCTAAATGTCAGTGAGGCACAATTGCGCATCTTGAAATGACATCTGTTTTTTATACTTTCAGCAACGTGCTCATTTTTTTTCATGTTCCTAATGTAAACCCGCAAACTAAAAAAAATAACACTTGACTTCACCGCTCCCCGCATCTATAGGCAGCGCCTTCAAAGAAGCTCAATCGGAGGTGGCCAGTATAAATGAAGGAATTTTAGAAAGAAAAAATACCGATCCCGCTATCTGCCACTTCCCGTCCAGAAGAAATGCACCGCTGTGATCTTAGACATTAAGGCTGTAATCAGAACTGTGTTCCAGCCGCTTTACCCATGAGAACAGTTGGCCGTAAGATACAAATTTTTACACATAGACCTCATTGTAAAAAAGTTGTCTGCTGCACTTTTTGTTCTATTTAGATACCGTTATATGTTGGCGCCTCGTGTAATGTTCCAACTTTATCATTCCCTTTATCAATCACATATAGCTTGATGATATCAATTGATATGTGGTGTTTAACGACCCAAAATCACTATATAACTGTGATATGATATGTGGGGTTTTAACGTCCCAAAACCACCATATGATTATGAGAGACGCCGTAGTGGAGGGCTCCGGAAATTTTGACCCTGGGGCTCTTTAACGTGCGCCCAAATCTGAGCACGCGGGCCCACAACGTTTCCGCCTCCATCGGAAACGCAGCCGCCGCAGCCGGGAATCGAACCCACACCCAGCGGGTCAGCAGCCGAGTACCTTAGCCACTAGACCACCGCGGCGGGGCAATATATAAGTGTGAGAAACGCCGTAATGGAGGGCTTCAGAAATTTCGACTACCTGGGGTTCTTTAACGTGCGCCCAAATCTGAGCACACGGGCCTATAGCGCTTTCGCCTACATCGGAAATGCAGCCGCCGCAGCCGGGATTGGATCCCGCGACCTGCCGCGACCCAGCATCTTAGCCACCAGACCACCTTGACGGGGCAATCGCATACAAGCTACTGCACCTTAGTATGGACTACAACCACAAAACGAAATATAAATGGGTTATCGCTGCTGGAAAAGAAAGCTATTCGCTGCATCAATAATGTTCATTCTTCACATCCGACAAATGCACTGTTTCAATAAAATAGGATAATCACTGTCAAAGATATTTACGCATACCGACTTCTACATCAATATTTTGCTGATAAAAAACAGCGCACTTTCTAAACAATTCGTCAGCCCTCGTAAAATGACACAACACCCGCGGAACACGAGTACCCGAAAGGTGGTCCACAGAACACCATAGAACAAACTACTACACTCAAACTTTGAGTGACAATGTACCCAAACAGTGAAATATATTGCAGAAGTGTGTAAATACAGAAACGTCATTATCACGCAAGCACTTGCTTGATGTATTTCTCTATAAAGTTCTAATTTATACCTAAACTTTACAAATATACCTCGCTCTGTTTACCTATCCTTTAAACAATGTATTATTTACATACATGCTCTTTTTCTTTTCTTTTTTTATTACTGCTTTTGTTAATATCTAGTCTTGCATTGTAAATGAACAGTACTGTCTTGGCGGTCACATTATTCAATATTCATACGTGCTTTAACCTATTCACCGTGCACACGCATGTATTGATATGTATGTACAACAACCAAAAGCTAAGTTTGTACGGCGCATGTGTGCACTGCTGCTGTTGCCTGGTTTTGGCCCACTGGCCTCGTCAAGCTGTACGCTTACAGCTTTCTTGCTAGCGCGGCCTTAAACACTGTACTTTGAGCATGTCGTAAGTAAAATTAGACTTGACTTGACCTAATAGTAGTAGCGACTCATAATTAAGCGAAAGGAATGCCTACAAGATTCCAGCACATGTTTTGGCGCCTGTCTGTGGCAACTAAAAAAGGCAAAGCGGTTCTTTGCAGTAAGCTCATTCGACGGTGCTGATTTTTTTTTTCGGGTGGATGGAGCACAGTCACGTGTTATTTTTTTATATTTCGTCGGCTCCAGTTATTATATAACAGAAAAGAATGAGCACACAGTTATAGTACCCTGTTTAAAGTGACATGGACAGATGTCGTCTGAACATGCGCACACCTGTCTCGATTTGCACACCTGTCTCACCTGTCTCATGCGCACACCTGTCTGCACACCTGTACTTTAGGAATTCAAAATATCTTTAGAATTATATAATAAAGTGTCATGAAGGAAGAATTAGTAGTGGCTACTACAGCATACCTAGAACGATAAGCAGTAAGTTTGGTTCTCGCACACCGGTCTTCTATTTTTACATCTTGCTGCGGGATATCTGGGACACCCTGTATAGTGTGGGGATTATATAAAGGTGTTGGTGGAGCACGCGCTCCACCTCTATATTCTACGAAACGACCTCAAGCGGTAAAAATTTCAATGCGCTGCTAGAAGGGCAGAGTAAAGTCTGGGTCAAAGCTCTTATGCTAGTAGCGCGTTTTCTGCATTCTTTCTAGTAATGTAACATACTATAAGAGCCTTTAGGTATTCTTCATAGAAAACTGATGCAATGCTGTTCAATAACTTAACAGGCAGAATACTTCGGTAAACGAGTAACCTCGCATAAGTAACCGACAGATGATGCTAAAAGAAAATGTTAAATCTTTCTAAGTTGTAGAAGGAATGCATTCCTTCTGATCAATGAAAAAACTAGAAGAAAGGGAGCTCAGTGGCTGGCAGAAGCAAATTAAAAAAGGTAGAAAGGCAGCTGCAAAATCTTGGAACCATCTAAACTCCTTAAGAAAAGAGACGAGCCTAGATCAGATGTTTATAACTACAGCTCAAGGTGCTAGGCTAGAAGGGGACAAAGCCGTTGAATATATAAGAACAAGGATGACAGAATTTCAACAAAGAAATGCTTTAGTGCACCACAATAGACAAAGATGAATCAAGTGGCACAATGACTCCATTTTCAAAATGAGAGTGGGAAAGGGCTGAGAAGAGGGTTCGTAGTAGTACATCAACAGGCCCAGATGGCATTCCAATCATGCTAATAAAGACATTAGGTCCGAAGTCTAAGCAGGCTTTGAGAGAGTCAGTGAGCAATATAATAATCGATGGTGAAGACCCAGATTGATGGAAATTTAGCAGGATGAGCATGATCTATAAAGGAAAGGGGGACAAAGCTGACATAAACAACTACTGTCCTATAACAGTGACATCAGTGGCCTACGGGTTCGTGATGCAGATTATAAACGAAAGATTGCAGGTATAGATAGAGGATGGGGGGGGTGCTGGGGAACTGCAGAATGGGTTTCGGAAACACAGGAGGTTGGAAGACAATCTGTTCTCACTGACGCAGTGCATCGAAAAAGCAGAAAAGAAATACAGGCCCCTGCAGCTAGCATTTTTGGATATTAAGGGAGCGTATGATAGCGTGGTTCAAGAGGACTTGTAAGGAACACTGGACACACAAGTGTAAAGGATGGAGTCACTAATCTTTTAAAAGATATCTATAAAGGTAACAAGGCAGTTATAAAGTGGGAAAAACAGATATCGAAGCCCACAGAAGTGAAACGGGGCTTAGGCAGGGGTGTCCTCTGTCACCCTTGTTATTCATGATGTACCTACAAGGATTAGAGGCCGAACTATAGAGAAGTGGACTGGGCCTCAACCTCTGTTTCGTCAAACAAGTAAAACTCATTGAACAGGCACTACCAGCATTGATGTACGCAGACGATATAGTGATAATGGCCGACAACAAGGAAGATTTGCAGAGATTGATGGACATCTGCGGTAATGAGGGAGATAGGTCAGATTTCAGATTCAGTAAAGAAAAAATAGCAGCCAAGATTTTTAATGAGAATGAAGTTAGTGAGATTAGAATACAGGAGGTCACGATAGAGATAACAGATAAATACAAATATCTGGGTGTATGGATAAGCAAAGGGACCGAGTCCCTAAGGGAACACGAAATATAATTGATTGATTGATATGTGGGGTTTAACGTTTCAAAACCACCGTATGATTATGAGAGACGCCATAGTGGAGGGCTCCGAAAATTTCGACCACCTGGGGTTCTTTAACGTGCACCCAAATCTGAGCTCACGGGCCAAGAACATTTCCGCCTCCATCGGAAATGCAGCCGCCACAGCCGAGTTTCGATCCCGCGACCTGCGGGTCAGCAGCCGAGTACCTTAGCCACTAGACCACCACGGCGGGGTATCACGAAATATAGGTGACGACTAAAGGTAACAGAAATACAGCGGTGATGAGAAACAGGGCACTGTGGAATTACAATAGGTATGATGTTGTGAGAGGAATATGGAAAGGGGTCATGGTTCCTGGTTTGACGTTCGGCAATGTGTTCCTGCGCATGGCATCAGAAGTTCAAGCAAGATTAGAAATTAAGCAACGTGGCATAGGTAGTCTTGCTTTAGGAGTGCAAGGGAATACACAAAATCAGGGAGTACAGGGTGATATGGAATTGACATCATTTGAGGGCAGAGAAGCTAGCAGAAAGATAAAGTTTGAGAAGCGATTCAGAGAATTGGGGAAGGAGCGTTGGGCTAGGAAGGTATTCAGCTACTTGTACATGAAGAATATCGATACAAAATGGAGGAAGCAAACCAGAAAATTGACTGGTAAATACTTAGAAAACAGCAGGAAGCCAAACCGCAAAGAATTATCTCTTAAGAAGAAGGCTATGGTTCCTGGTCTGATTTTGGGCAATGTGTTCTCGTGCATGGGATTAGAAGTTCAAGCAAGATTAGAAATTAGGCAACGTGGAATAGGTAGGCTTTCCTTAGGAGTGCAAGGGAATACGCCAAATCAGAGAGTACAGGGTGATATGGGATGGACATCATTTCAGGGCAGGGAAGCTAGCAGCAAGATAAAATTTAAGAATGATTGAGAAAAATGGGGCAGGAGCAATGGGCTAGGAAGGTATTCAGCTACTTGTACATGAAGAATGTCGATACAAAATGGAGGAAGCGAACCAGAAATTTGACCAGTAAATACTTAGAAAACAGCAGGAAGCCAAACCACAAAGAATTATCTGTTAAGAAGAAGGTGAAGGAATCTGAGACCAGTATGTGGAGAATTGGCATGATTAAGAAGTCTGCACTAGAGATCTATCGAACTTTTAAGCAGGAAATTGCCAACGAAAGAATCTATGATAATACTTGGGGTAGTTCTCTATTGTTTGAGGCCAGGAAGGAGGTATTGCAAACCAAGGCATATCAGGCCAAGTACGGAGGGGTAGACAGGGTATGCAGTGGGTGTGGAGAGGAAGAGAAAACTGCCGAACACTTGATAATGTTCTGTTAAGGGCTTCACCCTATAGTTGAGGATGATGGCGCAGAGTTTTTCAAAGCACTGGGGTTTAGGGACAATGAGGGAAAAATAGACTTTAAGTTGGTAGAAATAACTAGAAGGGAATTATCTGATTGGTGGCTAAAGTCAATGCGTCTCTCATATTAATGTGGTGGTTTTGGGACGTTAAACCCCACATATCAATCATATCACGGCTAAAGTCAAGGCACGAGTGAAAATTAAACCCTTCACTGCCAAATTCGAGTTTTCAACCTCAATATTTAAGGGGAAAAAATTTAGTTTTGTTCACTAAGTTACGACTTGGTAGCGTTCGCCACTGCCCGATCCAAAGGGTACAGCCATAAGAATCCATTGACTCATCTATTGGCTATTGTTGCGTCTTTATATATTCCTGTACATGGGACCGTAGTTATATGATTGGTTTGGATCATAATATATTAGGAAGAGGGTGGCCGCAAGGAATGGCGTCAGGCTCGTGTTGTTTGTATCGTGCAAGCTCTCCAGGCTCTGCAAGCGCACAGCTACGCTGAAAAAAGAGAATAAGGACTCGAGCAGCGTTTGCCGAAAGAAGCCCGCCAACATGTTCACGAAATGGCTGTTCCGGTAGTATTCCGAATTATTTCATTATACGCCTATGTGTATATCGGCCAGGTGGGCTGATGTCTGAATGACAGGCTGCATGAACACCGCTATTTCTTCCCTACAAACACTTGTACAAACTTTCCTCTGCATTTCAAAAGCTGTGAGTGAGCCCCAGAATAAAATCAGCAATCGTAATTGCCAAAGGCTGGAACAATGGAGAGCGTGAAATCTGTAAGGCCTTCGAAATGAAGAAGCAGGGCAAAAGGTCATGTGTGAGCGAACTCTGGGGTTACATCAGAGATAGATAATTACGGTATGTAGATAACTGGTAAGCTTTGCGAAGAACTTTATAGGTGATTCTCATGTTTCACGCTCTGTATAAGGTTAGGTGCGAAGGTTTGACATGGCTCAGATTGCCTTTTTACGCACGCGCTGCTAACTCAAGTGTTGGGCAAAGTGCGATTCTTCGAGAAGCATTGAGTGGTAAGTGTAGTTATAGTCCTATATGTTCTTTCTTTCTCTCTCTGTGTGGTCCTTCGCGGGTTCCATCTTTCTAAGATCCTTCGTAGAGACGCGATCATTTTGGAGCATTTTGGAACAGTGGCGGGTGGTGTCACAGCGCGCTATAGCTTCGCGTTTTGCGACATGCACGCAACATCGTTCACCCGCCTTTGCAGGTGCGCCGTGCGCTGCGTAGGTTTGTTTCGATGCAGGTTAGGCTTCTGTTTGGGCGGGCGTGTGCGCACTTAGGCGAAAGAAATCATGCAAAAAGGTGGCTTGTCTTTACGTTCTTTTCTTCTTTTACCTGCACAGAATTAAAAAAATCGCCCAATAATTTTGCCTAAACAGAAGTTTAATGTGGATAAAATTTTGTCATGGTGCCACTCTTACAATTCTGCATTCATATGGGGTCCTACAGTAAATATTTTTGCGGTTAATAGCCACCAACGGAAAGCTTGCATGAGAACATGTCCTGCATATCAAAGGTGGAGACTTGCGCGTAGCATCAGCCTACATGCCCAGTGGCCAGCATGTTCTGCATGCATTTATATGAGCATGTGCACGAGGGGGAAAAGGGTTGTGCGAAGCTTGCTCAATGCCCTGACTCAATAAGGAGAGGGGAATGTGCGCCGACCTATACACAAATTTGTTACTCCTTATTTGCTTTAGCATGTCGCGTTTTGTGTCGGTGTGCCTCCGCATGCACTAGCTTGCTGGTCGCGGTAGGACGCATGTAAGCATCAGATGTCAATACAAAGAAGCTTGGAGACAGTGTATTTTGTCTGCAAATGTGAAGAAAAATGGAACATTAATGTGACAAAGCAGAAGTTGCCAGCAAAAGTGTCCAGGAAGAAGAAATTTAAGCCACCAGGCCAGGTTGTAATATTGCCAGTTTGGCGCAAGGTATAGACACCAATGCCCACCCTGGATGACTTGTTCACCACTATGGTTCTGTTGTGCGTGTTACTTCATTTGCTGGGCACAGCTGCACCTAAATAAAGTTCAAGATTTACTGGCTTGTGTGTCGCGCTATTTATGAACTGGATTTTCAATAGCCTGCCAACATCTCAAGCAATTAAGCATTTATAGTTACGTTGTCGTTCGACAGTCAAGTCCATGGAAAAAGTACACCTATATTCAAGATAATAACGTGCCCCACAGAAGTTTATATATCATTTGCCAACTAATCCTCTACTTCTCGATGCTTCACCTGAGAAGTATAGGCTAAGCGTTCTAAAGATCCAAAGATTATCATGTTAAACAGTATAAACTTGAACATCACTACGTAGTGTAGCGTTTGCGGTGCATGATGTCTTCGACGTTGGGGCCATCAGATATGATTGCCCCGCTTGTGGCGTTATGTTGTTTACTTTGCCACATTATGATTGAATGTGTAGCACTCAAAAATGCGTCACACAAATTTAAAATTTTGATCTTCCTGGCATTGTGAGTGTGGTCTGCCGTGTTTTTTTGGCCAGTAAACGTCCGGTCACCGAACACGTAACAGTTGTAGTTTAGTTATAACAATATCATGAACCGAAGCACCAATGACTGTTGCGGTAACAAGGAACTACGTAAGCGCTTAACTATAAGTGTAATTCTGTTGCACATATTCACGAAATATAAATGATAAAGCGAGTGCAATAGTGACTCACAAATTTTGTGCAGTGTTTTAGTTGGTATTGACATGTCGCCACCTTTTATGTTGAGCACATATGATGGATATGTGAGGCTTCACGTCTCAAAACCACCATATGATTACGAGAGGCGTCGTAGTGTAAGGCTCCGAAAATTTTGAACACCTGGCGTTCTTTAACGTGCATTCAAATCTGAGCCCACCGGCCTGCACCAATTTAGCCTCCATTAAAAATGCAGCCGCCACAGGTGGGATTCAATGCCGCGACCTGTGAGTCAGCAGACGAGTACCTTACCCAATAGACCACCATTTGAGGTGACATATGGACATTCAAGCCCAACTAATCAAAGTTGTGCTATCTGACGTTGTATTCGGTACAAATGGAACAAATTTATTGTCTAAACTTACACAAATGCAATTATAATGCAGACGATAAACAGCACATACACGGCCGAGCGAGCATCGTTGCCTCTTATGAAGTGCACATTGCTCGCATATCGTGTGGTCAAATAGCAGAAGCTACTTTGTAGCAAATAATGAAGCTTTCTGTTACGTATACGTAACATGAAAGCCGAGACTGTGTTATCTATGTGTACATAACAAAACACTGAGCCAGTGCTTGGGCACCACACGATGTCTTTGGCACTATTGGCAAGTTATTTCGGAGGCTGTTTGGCAGAACCGCTGCAACGTAGACCGCTTACCGATAGTGAATACTCCAGAAGCGTGTGGTCGTTGTGGTCGATACAGCAGGGACCAATACCCATGCAGGAGAAAGCGAAAATGAGCCCCGCCATAAAGCTCACACTGCACGTGGTGCTACCATCACCCACCTAGCGCTCAATTCATCCTTACATGGTGCCGTGTGCAAAGGTGACCGGCGAGTCGACGCGCTATTTTAGAAATAATGAAAACTTTGGTGCTTCCGCTAATGAGACACTTCCTATACGAGTTTTTTTCTTATCAAATGGAACGTACTCCTTCGGGTTCATTATAGCAGCCTGACGACGATAAGGTGTGGAGTCTAATGAGTTTGTTGCCACTTACTGACGCAAATATAAAGCAGTAAAACCAGAATATGGGAATTTGTGCATATTCAGCAGTGTTGTCTTTCTGTGTGGCGTTGTTGCTGTTGTTGCCTTTTAATTCACATTGCCTGAAAAAAAACAACTCTTTTGCACTGTTGAGGCAACAGTTCCGTTATCCCGAAAAAATTGCCAGTTCAGAAGAGCGTTATGAATTCAACTAGAGATCACGAATCATCAGCAACAAACCCTCACGAACTGTGTTATCGATGCTGGAGCTTTCAAGTTTTGTACATTATTGATATGTGCCGTACTGATTACTTGACCCATGCACTTTTTATTTAATCTGAAGAAGCTAGGGCACTGACCATTTTAAGTGAGGAAGTATAGATAGATAGATAGATAGATAGATAGATAGATAGATAGATGAAAGTCGCCGGTTTGCTAATTGCTTCGCGTTTAATAAATATGCGGGTCCCAGCAGGAATAGCAACAAATAATTTAACGTGGCATTCAAGCAATCTACCACAGAGCTAGCGCAGGTGTCTGAACTGCGTTACCAATACCTAATGTTTGTGAAATTGCAAGTTTGGTTGCCATGTGTGCCATCCAATTTCATAAACTATACGTATGTGTCCTACAATACAGCCGTGACGTCCGGTTAGCGTTCATTGTAGTTAAGTGCCATGCACTGAAATTAGACGCGGCCATTGGTACCGTCCTTGCGAGAACCATCACTTCGTATCAGCTTCTGATGTTGCTAATACTCATGTTCCTGATGACATGATTGCTCAAGTGCAAGAACTTGGTCATATAAGCGTCTACAGCTATTCAACATATGCCTGTGCATGCAACATGTGTAAGTGTACTTGGCATCATTTCATGACGTGTCGCTATATGAAAATTCACAACATGGTCACCTTCCCTCCGCATGCTTCGCGTAACGTCGATTCCCAAGATACGTGGGATCTGCCAAATGTTTTATTCACTATAAAATAGATGGTGCAGGTAACACGGGTTTCACACATCAGTTGTATTTTTGCTTGTATTTCAGGCTTCTCTCGGGAGGGAAGATGTTCAACCACCGATAGTTAGGTGATCTATTGCATGTATTTCATATATATCGAAATATAAGTGTATGCTTTTATATTAGACCAGTTGTCTGTGCTTCTGAAGTGAAGAGCGCATAAATGTCACTTTAGACTGTCGCGGAAGAAGTCATTAGAAGTAACTAAAGGAAAATGGTAAATGAAAAGAAAGGCAGATATAGGAAAAGGGTTCAGCTTGAAAGCACTAGTAATGAAATTGGTGAGAAAAAATTTTATTACTATTGAAGGAACTAAGAAGTTAAACAACAAGTCAGTTCATTTCGAGCCGTTGTAGTTCTGGAATTTTCATTTCAGCCATTTCACTATCATCTATATATGAATAGAGCAGCAGATACTGATCAAAAGTTTTATACACAACTTTGGCGCCAAAACCCTGGCCTTCGATATCATGAACTTTAAACCGTATGTTTCGTATTTTGGCAACATTGGCCATACAAGTTTTCTCAAAAATTGCTTTACTAGGTCTAAATACACAGGAACTCCGTAGGGTCTATTCGACGCAGCTAAAGCATATATTCCCATTTCATGTTTGTAAACACAGGTAGGTTGATGTCGACATTATGGGTAAAATTGTAGCAACGTCAACATGTAACTTCCGCTATAAGTGCTGAGGCATGCGTGCGATGTGCGCCAACAAACAAAACTAAGTTTTGAGACTCGACTCACATCCAACCACGACGCAGCTCATTGGCATACCGTTTTTCTTTCCCGTTACTTGACATGCACCCTTGAAAACCCAGCAGAAACTTCAGCAGAAACGTTTCGTGACATAATTTCGGTGGAATTTGTCTATAAACTGGTGACGTTTGGCACGATGTGTCAAGGTAGTGTGCGTGTGTGTGTGCGCATGTGTGTGTTTCTCGAATCATGAAAGAGTAGTGTACTGATATGAAAGAAAATTTATCTATTTAGTGCGTGTTCAAAGGTAAAACAGTATTGATTCAGTGCATCAATATACGACGAATGCGACCTGGTCATACAACACGTTTCCACTGAAATAGAGTATCTGCGAAGTGTTCTAAACCTCCAAAATTTAAAAAAACTAGACCTCAAATGCAGGTTGTGTTTGAAGCCGCCTAGATGTAGAATCTTGAACAACGTCATGGATCGCTTATATTTAGGTTTCTGGAAATACAACCATATTTAGAAATACAACCAGGATTTAGCAGACAAAAAACGCTGGTGGCCGGTGACAAAGCTGAGGATTGGTGTTTTATCTTATGTTGGCTTATGTTGCATCTGATGTCTTTTTAGCAATGCACTTTTGTTTCAAACTGAAACCCACTTTAAGATATGAGCGTAAGCTTGTCATGAGTCAGCTGACGCTTCCACATACTATCCGGCAGTGAAGCCTACTCATAACCTCAATGGCAGTGTTACAAAACCACAGAAGGTGGCGTTACCAAAAGTCATAGAAACTGTAGCTCTAATGCAGCCAAACGCACATAAAAAACACTAAAGTATTTGTAGGAAAAAAGAAGCGGCATTTATTTGTAACTTTCGGGGCTTCGGTTTTCTCATAAGACTAAGCTACACCAGAAAACTGTTGTGTATCAAGCAGGTTGCGCTCACGAAGATCCAAACATAGATACTCTGACGCCACTTCTTAAGAAAATTATGGTACATTATATTTAACAAGAAAAAAAATCTGCAAGGTCGTATCACCATTCCCTTGCAGTAGGAAAGGTACCAACCATTGAAAGATCTTCGAAAGGACCACGTATAAGCAATAATGCAGTATTTTAGACATGGAGCAAAACATAGCCAAGGATTATGTATTGTGTTTTTCCAGAGAAACATTAGGGGCAAAGCACCCTAAGGCCAAGGTTTGTGCGTCTCGTGTCCGTCACAGTACGGTACAGCCCCACGTAAACGCCAACAAAAACAAAATTAAAGGCTAGGAATTCATAAAAATAGATACCTAACCACTCATCCTTCAAAGCACATGAGACAATCAAGTCTAACAATGTACTTATGTCAGGAATAATTATGACCAAACAAAATCAGGCAACTGCAAGCACAAATCCTCTATACTAGTCAATGACTTCCACATAGACATTATGCATCTTCGGGCCTGATAATAATAATAATAATAATAATAATAATAATAATATAATTTGGCGGATTTCACGTATCTGGGTACCGACTTTATGCGAAGCATGAGGAGGGAAGGTGACCGCGTTGCGATTTCTTTTAATTGACCGACACGTCAGAAATGACGTTAAATATATGTGCAATGTTTCACACACAGAAATATGTTGAATAGTTGCAGATAGTTGTTTGTATAGTTGTTTGTATAACCAGTGCTTTGCACTTGCGCAACGATGACAGCTGGAACATGCATACTTGCTACACCAGAAGCTGATATGAAGCGCTGATGCTCGCGAGAATGCTGGCCCTGGACACTGCTACATAAATCAACTTCAATGCATGGCAAGTTAGCACAATTGATGTTAACTTGACGGGACGGCACAGTATCAAAGTAATTGGCTGATAGATATGTGGCGTTTAACGTCGCGAAGCCACCACATGATTATGAGAGACGCCGTAGTGGACGGCTCCGGAAATTTCGACAACCTGGGGCTCTTTAACGTGCACCCAAATCTGGCACACGGGCCTACAACATTTCCGCCTCCATCTGAAATGCAGCCCCCGCAGCCGGGATTTGAACCCGCGACCTGCGGGTCAGCAGCCGAGTACCTTAGCCACTAGACCACCGTGGTGGGGCGGCGCTGTCTCAAAGTAGTACATATGCATTGTTTGTAGAATTGGGTAGGCAGCACTACAACCAACATTGATGTTTCATGAAGATTAGCGGCTCTTTGAAAAGTTTCTGCGAGACCTGGTGTAGCTCTGTGGTAAATTGCTTCATTGCCACGCAGAATGCTTGGGTTTGATTCCAGCTGATAGCCTGACATTTATGCTTTGCGTTCCTCGGGTTGACGCTACCGATGTCGGGTATTTCTAACGCCAACGCCTTGAAATTGCGCATATGTGCACTCGTCGTTCCTGGGCAGATATTAAGTGGCACATACCTGCATACCAGCGGCATATACTGGCCCGTGGGTATGTGCCACGGTCTGGCGGGAAGTTTTGAACGACGTGAGTATTCTACCATTGAGCCAAGCCACTGCTCAGACTTTCATTGCACGCTGACCCTAGGCGGGGGCGCTAGGTGGTGGGGTGGCTTGCGGACGCGTCTGCATCGGCTCCGCCAACCGACGTTGTTCAAGTGAGTCTCATGTGCTTTCCCTCCGAGATTTCTACTGGAGCAACTCCGGCAAGTTTCCAGGAACACCTGGATACGCCATTAATCACGGTAGGTCCACTAGAACCTCTTGTGGGTCCTTTCGCCGACACTAAGGGTTAGGCCTATTTGTGCTTATACACGGCATCGGGCGCCGCAGCGCGGAAAGGCGGAACGCTCAGCCGCTTGTTCGGCCAACCCCCGAGAAGGCCATGCCTCATGAGGCTATGGTAGAAAAAGGCAAATCTCCAAAGAGAAAGCCGAGTTCAACGGCTGGATTACCGTCCACAGAAAGCGAAATGCGGATATAACCCGCTTCAAGCACGAGACACGCTCGGCTAGGCAAACTGGAGCCCACGTTGGCCTCGCTAAAGCCAGCCAGCTGAGAAAGGTTGCCGCAGCTTCCAGGCTACCGCGCCTGTCCACATCACACTTTCGAGTGGTTGTCCGCCCGGGGGGAGGGCTGGACGTTCGAACATGCAGTCAATTAAAGGTCACGCAAGCCATTTTAATGGCTGCCTGGCTGCCCCAAGCGGCCGCCGAGGAGGATATCGTGTGTGCGAACGCCATGCAGAATATCCTCGTTATAAGCACACTCTCCGAATCGAATGCCAATGCATACTGCATAGTGCTGGAAATATTCTTGGCTTATAAAAAGCACTCTATGTCGGCTTACAATACACCTCCGGGAAATACCTGTAGAGGTGTGGTCAGAGGATCGACACCGATCTGGCCGAAGCTGCGCTGCAAAGCCTTTTTGTCACACCCTGAAACACGATGGCGCTCGGAGTCAGGCGCATAAAAGAGGCCCCTACCGTGATTGTACTGTTCAGCGGCATCAAAGTGACCAACTATGTTCACTGCGGCTCCAACATACTACGCTGTACCCTGTACAAGAGGCAAATCGACACTTGCCGTAACTGCGGCTGAATCGGCCACAGGCACGACATCCGCCCTAGACCGACCGAAAAAGTGTGTGAAAAGTGCTAGATTCGATCATCGCAAACGGATACGAATGTGCGCAACCGAAGTACGCGCTATGCGAAGACGCTCATCCCACCGGTGACCATACCTGCAAAAACAGGTACCAAGTTCCCTACGTTGTAAGAAGAGGACGTACAAAAGAAAGGAAAGGCGGTCACAAGACAAAAACGCCACGAACAACGCTGGAGACCGGGAAATCGCTGCTTCTACCAAGACACCAGCTGCGGCTACTCCCAGGAACGCCACCACAGAACGCTCTCAGAGTTCCTGGGATGCATTCAACTTGCAACCTACGTGGGCGGACAAGGTAGCCAGAACAGGTGAGGTGCATGCCTCCGCGCAACCAGGGCAACTGTCAAAGCAAACGCGAGACAAAATACAATCACTAGAGCGCGAGAATGCGTCTCTTTGACAGGAATTATCTGATATTAGGTCAATCTTGCAAAAAATGCAGCAGCGAGAGCGCGCGTCTAGCGATCAAGCTACCGCAGCCACAGCGTCCGTCAACAGAGGCGCGAAACGCAGGGCAGGCCCTGAGCCTATGGACGAAGAGACGCTTAACGTCTCAGGCATCCAAATACTGCTTGGACAGCTAAGAAATGACATTATTGCTGAAATTACACCTGTCAGGCTCCAACTGACCGAGCACACCGCGAGGCTTCAATTTTTAGAATCAAACAGGCAGCACACACTGCTTGGTGCACCCCCTTTGAGTCAGTAAAATGGCTAACGCAAGCAATCTAGTAATCTGGCAATGGAATTGCGTCAGCTTCCGCAAAACGAAGGCAGTACTGCAACATTTAGCTCTGCCACTAAACGGCCATTAGTAATCCTCCTTCAGGAAACGCTCACCGATGTCACCACTCTTCGTCACTATCGTGCTGAAGCGTATTTCAAGGAGGGCAAGAGGGGTGTAGCGACACTCGTCTCAAAGCGTCTCGCTTATTTACGTCATGACGTCAGGCCTGACTTAAAAATTGCCCGCAGCTTCCCTCGGGGGAACACTGAGGAGGATGCGGAGCATATAATTGGTTAACGGGGTGTTAAAGTGCGACTTACTTGGGTCGATGGCTAAATTGGTTAACGTGGTTGTGAAATGGGGTGTTAAATTGCAACTTACTTGGGTCGATGGCTAAATTGGTTAACGTGGTTGTAGGAGGGGGTTTTAAATGAGTGAACACGTACACACGTATGCGAAAGGGTGGCGCTGGTCGAAGGGACGTCGATCATTGTGTTTGTGGATTCGTTGGAATTCATTTCACCGCGACCTTGGACGTCGACGCGCCGTACAAACCAACCGACGAGCGGCAACTGAGCGAGCGAGCGCCGACCTTGAGTATATATACAGCACTACGGCGCATGCACTGTCAGCTGTTGAATGTTCTCGAAGCGCGACGCCACATGCGCGTCCACTGGAGAATCAGGAGAATTGTAGATGTCGAACGCGGTGTGTAGAGGAGGAAGGGTGCACAGATGGTGGAGGAGTGAAGCGCGCGCGGTGTGTAGAGGAGGAAGGAATGCACAGATGGTGGAAGAGTGGGCGACGGCGCATGCGCGCGCGTCAGCTGTCGAATGTTCGAGAAGCGGTGTGGACGGCGCGGACGGCGCGGACGGCGCGGACGGCGCACTACAAGGCGCGAGTATAAGATGCTCCGCATCTAAAATTGAACACATCATAATTGAGCTTATCTCGAACGCTAAACTTAAGCAATCCGTTTTCATTTTAAACGTTTACAGCTCACCAGCCGACAGAAAAGAGACGTTTCATGCTGTTTTCCACAAAACGCGAAAAATTGCAGGTGATCGAACGCTCATCATAGCAGGGGACTTTAGCGCACATCATCAAGATAGGGGCTATATCAAGGATACCGCAAAGGGCAAAGGGCTCGGGGCACAGATCATAGCTTGTGGTCTCACATTGCTCACCGGTCCACGATACCCCACCAGAATAGGCAACTCGGTCAGCAGGGATTCCACACCAGGTTTGACCATGGTTAGGAATGCAGAGGAACCCGTATGAACTAACTTACAAGAGAATCTCAATAGTGATCCTTAAAATACCAGCCTCGCGATAAAAATCTCGTCACCACCACTCAAAAAATTTCACGTCACTGACTTGGACCTTTTTAGAGATATCAGAAAGCAAGACGAGAATAAATACAACTCGTTAAATGATTTATTCACTCGCCTCAAGACGTTGCTGCTTCCACAAAGGAAGTGGAGACAGAAAGAGAGATAGAGCGCATGGACAGTCGATTAGCCCACCTGCTGGAAGCTAAAAACGCGCTGCAGGCTCAATGGAAAATGCAGAAACTAAACCGACGCCTACGCATGAAATTGCTGTACTTATCTGGCAGATAGATGAACATAGTGAAACGCTAGCTCAACAGCAATAGGACGAAGTGTGCAATGCCGTCGACGGGCAAATGAGGAGTGGTGCGAAGTGGAACCTCGTGAAATGTCTACTGGGAAATAAACAATCCAAAGGCAATCACCAGCTTATAATTGGCAGACTTATCTAGAACCTAAAGAACTCTGGTCTAACAGAAACACAAACTATCGATGGGCTCGCCTCGAGATATCTTTGCACAGAACCCGCCTCACACAATGACTACCTTCTGATAACTGGCTAACCTTCCTGTCCTTCCTCTTTCAATCCTCCTGCTTTGCCGGACAACGGAACAGACCCTCTTGGTTCCCCCTTTACGTGCGCAGTGGTACGAGAGGTTCTATACGAGCTCAACTGCAGATCAGCTCCGGGTCCCGATGGTATCAGTAACAAACTCTTAAACAATTTACCTGATGAGGATATCGAGCTTCTAACGAATAAAATCAACGAGGTGTGGGAGACCAGTGAGGTTCCAATAGAGTGGCGCGACGCGACCGTCATCCTTATTCCGAAGCCGGGGAAACCCCTGGAGCTTGGCTCGCTCCAGCCGTTATCTCTCACTTCATGTGTAGGGAAGGTCACCGAGCACGTTATCCTCAAGCGTGCCACTAAATTTGCCGAGGGAAGAAATCTCTTTTCAATTAATCAAATTGGATATAGGTCATCCCTGTTAACGCAGGCTGTAATGTTGCTTTTAAAACACAAGATAATTGTTAGGGTCTCCAGAGACACCAGTTCCAGTCTCCAGAGTCGTTCTGGAACTTGACCTAGAAAAGGCCTTCGACAAGATCAAGCACTCTCACATACTTTACTCCATTAAAGAAGCGGGTCTAGGAGAACATTTTTCAAACTACATCAGCTCATTTCTTAAGAATAGAAAAGCTCTCGGCTCGAATACGTCTGATCTTGGACTCAGAGGCACTCTACAAGGGGCAGTGCTTTCCCCTTTCTATTTAACTTATCGCTGAGAGCACTTTCCCACAGTCTGGCTGAGATTGAAATTCTCAGTCACGCCTTCTACGCCGTCGGCATCACCGTCTGGTGCCAGGGAGGTTTGATTGATATGTGGGGTTTTAACGTCCCAAAACCACTCTATGATTATGAGAGACGCCGTAGTGGAGGGCTCCGGAAATTTAGACCACCTGGGGTTCTTTAACGTGCACCCAAATCTGAGCACACGGGCCTACAACATTTCCGCCTCCATCGGAAATGCAGCCGCCGCAGCCGGGATTCGAACCCGCGCCCTGCGGGTCAGCAGCCGAGTGCCTTAGCCACTAGACCACCGTGGCGGGGCAGTGCCAGGGAGGTAGTGATGGGCAAATTGAAGAGCGATTACAAACAGCGATCAGGGTTGTTGAAGATTTTCCTCACAAGGCAGGACTATGCTTGTCGGCTAATAAATAAGAACTGCTCTTTTACCGGCCAGCAATCGGCGCAAAGAAAGGAAGTTTCCCCGATATCTTGATCACGACAACGAACGGCTCTATTATTCGGATCGTGAAAAAAGTTGTAATCCTCGGTATGTTCGTGGAGGAGGATGGCAGTAACGCCTACACGTTAGAGCGCATCGCAGCCAAAGCCGATTCCATGACAAAATTAATCACGAGGGTGGCCAACAAACGAGGGGGGTTATCTGAGGAGAACCTTCGTGGACTCTTTCACGCCATCCTAAAGAGCCACATCAACTTCATCGCCCTGGCTCACAAGCGGAGCAGGAGAGATGAAGCCCGATTAGAACAAATAATTCGGAAGAACATAAAAAGGTACCGGGTCTCCCACAGAGCACAAGTACAAAACATCTATTGGCGCTAGTTGTCCACAACACCTTTAGCGAAATAGTAGAGGCACAGCAGGTTGCCCAAGTTGCAAGACTGGCTTCCACGGAGCCTGGCAGAGAGTTACTAGCACATATTGGTATACGGCCTCCCATTGCCAGACAAATGGAGTGCGTGCTCCCTATCCAAGTCAGGGAAATGTATACTGTATCTCAGGTATCTAGAAACATGCATCCCCAATACAACTGCGGCAGACGCAAAGCAAGGGCAAGAGCCCTTCTTCGAACAGCGGCTACGATTGAGGACAATAGAGAGTTTTAGTACTGCGGAATGGTGCTACGTACGTATCACGCAAGCGCCTTGCGTTACGTGGCGTCTTTGCCACTAATCGGCTTTTAGTACGCCGTAGTACCTGCGTACATAACGAGCGTGAAGCGTGTTGCGCCAACTGGTAGATCAAAATAGAAGCACGTGTTGTTCACAGTCAACGTGAGCCAATCCAAGTGTTATAGCCAGGTTATGGCCATATTTTAGGCCACAGAGCCGGTCGGTGCTTGCCTTGGACGCCACTATTTTGCAAAACAAAGTCTCGCGCTGTCGCGAACTTGTTCGAGAGCGGCGCGATCAGCTCATACGTACGCACGCGCGCATCCCATGCGTGCGTACGTATCGGCTGCGTACGTAACGCGATACGTGCGCGTTGTGGTCTGCGCATGCGCATTATGCAGAACGTGGTGTCCTTACGTACGCAACGCCTCCACGTACGCAGCGCACGCAGTACTACAACTCTCTAATGTCACCTTCGTTGACGCAGTGCAATACGCAGCTTCCAATCACATTGTTTCAGGAGCTTCGTCGTTACGGGGAGAGCTGCTGACATCACTCTCAAAAACTCGGATGCCGACAAAGCCGAACAGGTGGCAGTGGCCATCGCCATGGGCACTACGAACCGTTCTACTATTTGCACAGACTCGCGAGTCGCCACTAGAGCATTTATGAAAGGCTTGGTGTGCAAAGAAGTTGCTCGCGTTCTCTCTGCTGCATCTTGAACAGACAAAAAGCATACAATTTGGCTTCCTGGTCATGTGGACAGTGATGCTCACGAAATCATCGCGAACGCCAACGAGATTTCGCACTCCAAGACGGGAGGTCTCACACAACGCGCCAGAAGTGGGCACTCGGAGGTGGAGGGAGGGCAGTAGCAAACGGACCCTCTTCTCAATTTCAATGAGGTCTGTAAGCATTATCCGCTGGGGCATCGGAAGTTTCCACTTCCACAACAACACCTAAATATACCACAGGCAAACACCCTGCGAATGTTACAAACAAACACGTATCCATGTGCATTTATTCGGTGAAAATTCGTAGACGGAATAGACCCACACTGTCCGCGTTGTGGTCATTCGAAGTGGACGCTCCAGCATATGCTGTGGCAATGTCACGACTTGCACGGGGGCTCAGGCTCTCCCCCCACTGAGGAAGACTGGCTCCAGCATATCACCATCTCCGCAAGGGACCAGCAGCTAAGGGCTGTCCAGAGAGCCCGCGAAGTCGCCGAGAGCTTTAACCTCCCGGCGCCATCATGGGTGGGGTCCCCAGACGGTACCCCCTGACGGGGGCATTCTCGTCTTCTCAGGACCAAATAAAGTTCATTGACTTACTGACTAAACTGTTGGACGACGTACGCGCTAGGATTGTGACATTATTTATGTCTTGATCAGCGCGTCATATTTGTGAAGCCATTTCACCCTCACATACTAATATTGGTTCATGCCAACTTAAGAGGGTGACCATGAGAGCAGCTAAACGTAAGCGGCGAGATAGATAGATAGATAGATAGATAGATACGCTCAAAGTCTCTGAAGTTCGCTAAAAATGCTTCGCGTTTAAATAATAATAATAATAATAATAATAATAATAATAATATCTGGAGTATCACGTCAAAAACCTCGATATGAATATGACAGACGCCGTAGTGGAAGGCTCCGGAAATTTTCACCACGTGGTGTTGTTTAACGTGCAGTAACATCGCACGGTACACCGCCCTTTACCGCACCTGACAACCTAACTTTGTCACAAACATTTTATCACATTCAATTGAAATAATATGCGAAAACACCGGGGTAGCGTACGTTTATTCACCTATAAAATAGCGAGAGCTTCAACCACTCGTCGTGATACACCTTATGTTGATGTCATGGTCGTAGCCAGGAGTATTGGCCATCTTGCTTGTGAACATTCGGTTCATGCTTTGAATTTTGCTTAGCGTGACCAATTAAAAAAGCCGCTTGTAAGTCTATATTGTAACGTTGCATTTGTAAAGAATGAAGCAACGGAAGTAATAAATAGTACCTATAGGCTGTAGTCGAACTTTTACGCCTGAAAAGAAGTATGGAATTAGAAGATACACTGAAGTAGATGTCTCCAGAAATCTTGATCACCTGAGGTTCTCGAAATTCACCTCATCGAAGCACACTGGCATCTGCAGCATTTTAGCTTGTTATATACCGGCTGCTTTGGTTCGGTCGGAATTTGATTCCACGAACTTCGGTCAGCAGTCGTACACCGTAACCACTCGGCCATCACAGTGGCTAATGCTGCGGATAACAAATACTGAAATCCTCAGGGGCAAATTGGCTCGAGGCAACGGTGATATCATGCAAAACGCTATTGGTGAGCATCCAGGCCAAAATCGGATATCGGGTGAAGCGCGCGAGCTTATTATTCATGGCCACAGGCAGGAGCACGCTTCACTAATTGTTTGCTACGCATGCGTCCGACCTTGCGTAGATGCAGAAGCATACTCTCCACCGCATTCCATCTGCAGTCTCAATACAAGAATAACCTCTAGAGAATGTGCAAAATATTAAATGAGTTGGATAAACTATTGCCCACTCGTACTTATACTAATAGATAGGCAACTCATTATTGTTCAGTCTCAAATTGCGGCGTGAAATGAACCGATTCATATGCAAGTATGGCCAAAGTACGGCTTCTGGAGAGGTGGAAGAAAGTTTCATAAACGCCGGTACAATAATCGTCGTACACAGGTGGTGCTCATCTTTTCAGCTCTGAAGTAACGAAACATGCTGATTTTCATGATTCTTGGCACTTTCACACCCTGGAAGGTGAAGCGTGAAGGTACCTTTAGATTTTTGTTTTTAGGTGATAACAGTCACCGCTGGAGGGTTGATCCAGATGGCGTGACCTATAGCTTAAACGAAGCCAAGTCGCCGATTTTACGTCCCAAATATATCCACGTAGCAAACACGTTCAAGTCGACGCCAAAACGTATTTTTATGTGGCTCAACTTTGCTATATATAGACAAACCTGCTCGATGAAGTTGTCATAGTCACTGTTTGGCTGTAGGGTCAAACAGTTGTGCGAACGTAGATTCGAACGCAGGTTGCCTGTACCATGCCACCTATTCCATACGAAGAGCTTTGTCGCTCACCTTGACTCAGGATAACGGCTCCTCGAAATTCCTTTTAATAAATCACTCGCGATTACAACTCGCTACCTTCAATACGTCGGTGCTCCACCTAATTAGGTCGCTTAGCCCACATTCGTTTTATTAATCGACAATGTGCCGATCCCGATGCTGCTGGTCTTCGTGGTGAGGCCACTGGGAGAATGAAAAATGGAGTTCATGGAGTCACTGCTTGTGAAGTCCCAGTCGGCCACAGTGTACTGATAAGCTGTCCGAATCCGTATAAGTCGCCCACTCTTGTACACTATCGTGCAGCAATGTTGTTGCTAGCAGAGTGCACAGTGAGAAAAAACATGTGGCCTTTTTTAAAGAGATGAAGCAAGAAAGTTCATGATGGCCGGTGAACTTCGAAAAAATCAGTAATCGGTGAAATACTTCACGAGAAATGATATGTCTAAATGTTTTGTAAACAAGAAGTTGAGATACCTCAAATTTCTCTAAACGACACTGCAAAACTTTCTCAGCATGGTCTGAAAACGCTTCCGCTCGTCAGTCAAGGTTCCTAATAACGCACGTGAAAAATGACGGAGATGGACACCCGACATATAGTTTACTAGAAATTCCTGAAGTCAGCTTGACATCACTCACGCTTCTTTAGACAACTGATGAGATCAACCGAAATACCCGGTCTGCATAGCATTTTGTTGTCTTTTTGGCTGCACGCAACTCGGGCACAAATCATTAAAAGAACTGCGCCGACTGCTTGTCATTCCGATTGTCTTTATCTTGGTGTCTCGCATGGCCTCCGTTCGTGTTAACTCGACCGCTTCTCTGCTCTCCTATTATCAGCCTTTTTCTTAGGTGAGGGGGGGGGAAGAGACTTCCTACGCGGACTAAATACACTTTTGTATGCGTTATGATAAAAAAAGGTGATGACGGCGTGCAACACTGCCAGCAACTCGCATCTCTTTAAAGCGGAAGCTGTTATGACATCACAACTCCTGTCCCAGCAGCGCCATACTTGTCCGCCACCCCTGTCCTTAACCACATCGCGCGAATTAGAAAAAAAACTAGTACGAATGAGACAGTGGAGCTCGAACCCGGGTCGGCTGGATGTCAGCCGAGTACTCTACCACGGTGCAACACTGGTTTTTTTTCTTTATTAACTGAGCCAGACCGGTGCTTGGGACTTGGCAAACTTGCATTCGGCAGGCTTGATGTCGGGAAAACGATCGCTGTAATACAACCTACAAAGCGTTTTAGATCAGCGAACGAACAACCGGTCATCGCACAATGCAAATAGCGTAACAAGTGGGTCATGCCATTCTCCAACCCATCAAAAAGTTTGTTCTTGTTCAGCTAAGAACTGTGGCGCATACCCACTTCAGGCATAATTTGTCATCGTCGTTAGCGACTGCATGAAAAATGGGCACAAAATTATTCGCAATAGTTTAGTTGATGCCAGGCTTCTCATTAGAATGACGAAAATTAGCACAAAGAATGCCGGCCTACTACCCTAAAATGTTTATTATTACACTGCCGTATTGGCCATCAAACAACTGTGCTTGCAGCAGTTACCCAACGAGTGTTTCAAAAAAGCTTTCAAAGGTTGCTCTGGTAGCTTTCGCTGTGACTGTGTTGCACCTTCCGCGCTGGCTTGGTGTTTTCTTCATCAATGTTGAACATGAGTTGTCTCCAAAATATTCCCATACAAAACACAAAGAATATCGGCATCTCTTTATTGGCCAATGAGAAAGCCTGCTCTGTGACCTTTCGTGAAGTTCAAAAGTACGCGATCTACTGCAGCTATAAAATCCATGTTGGAGCACTGAAAAAAAAAACACGACAACTAAACTGGCTTATTTTGAATAGCCATTGCAGGCCTTCGTTAAAATCTTTCCACCTATTCCAGATCAAACTATGACTCGGAAGGGAAGTTTCAGGGCCATTCAGCATGCGGGATGGCCATGCTTGCACGCATGAGTGGGTGCGGGGAGGAAGTTTAGTGGGCACGGTTCTCAGCGTGCCCGACGCCACGAACGCGCCCGGCGGTAGCCTGAATTATTCATACTAGATTCTCGATTACCATAAAAACCTAAAGAAACATAAAGCGTACCTTAGCTAACGAGACTCGAGTGCTCCGGAAAGCAACTTTCGCTTCTGCATGCCACCGGCTAATCGACTTGCTTTGATGGGTGCTGTGATCAGGTTAGACGTTAGAGTTCAGTTTTCCGCTGCATGTTGCTGCAAAGGAATATGGCATTCGGCGCATGACGAAATGCTTCTTAGTTTCTTGGAACAATATTTATCTTACGCATTGGAGCTCGGTTCTTCGCGTTTTTTCTGATATCCCTTGATCATGCACTGCAGGCTTTCTTCTCTTAAAAACTTAATTGAAGCTCACGCCATGAATATAATTTTTTTTATCCCAATTGATGCCTGGTGGCTGTTTATGCGCGGGCAGGCAAACTTCAACATGAAATCAATGAACAAAAAAAAACCGCCAGGTCAGCGCGGATTGCCCAATACTGTCACAGCGATAGCTTGAAGAGCGACCTCTCAGAGTCTTTTTTTAACACTCTTTCGGTAGCAGCTGCAGGGCACCCAATACTTGCAGGGCACCCAATACACAAACACTTGCAGGGCACCCAATACGCTATAACTAATTGTGTAGTAGCCAGGCATTCAGTTTGTTTTTTTGAATATGTGGCTCATGCCCACTCGATCAAGCGTAGAGCACTTTTTCCTGTGAGCATTACAACTATGTGTGAGAATGAATTTGTGTCGAAATATAACTGGTGTAAGGAAAGCCTCAGAGAAAGAGAGAAAAAGGCGAGAAATTGAAAAGTCAATTTGACAGATTTTGAGACTTCAGGTTTTGAGATTACCGCACAGCTGCGTTTGCTTCACCTAACCATTCAGAATCTGTTGTAAAACACTTTTTGATTACACAAAATAATGAATATTTCATTGGTGTTTACAATAAAATATGCTTGAATGCCTGAATAATATCGCAAATGCCAATGGAAGCATCCCTGTGGCAATGCTCTAACACTGAGACACCGAAGCTGAGTATAGTATCCATTGTATCTAATGCCTATTTTCAGATAGGGAATAGGTAGGTAATAAACTTTATTAGGGCTATGTAACGAAGAATCCCTGGCCCACGAGCCGTTGCTCGCGAAGCATCGTGCGATGTCCTCGGCGATAGCCCTGGCTCGCTGGACAGCCCAGATTTGGTCGACTGCACGCGGGCTGAGAAGGGGGCTCGCCACTGCTCAGCCAGTCGTCCTGGAGTACAGTGGCGACCCCAGAAAAGTCAGTCCAGAAAGCTCGAAGATTACTAGATTACGATGCCTTGTCCCTCCTCTAAATCTGTATTTACACAGAACATATCTGGCGAAAACAGCCCTCTGTGCAGTCTGTGGAAAAATAGAAACCGTTGAACATTATTTTTTATTTTGAAAAGGCTTCAAGTTATTCTTTATTCAAGCAGTGGTGTTTGCCGCGGCGCCACAAGTCAGATATATGCGATAACTAGAAGCCTTTTTTGTAAGTACACAGCATCTGCAACTAGATAAAAAAATAATGTTTAATACTTTTTATTATTCCGCAAAATGCACAGAAAACTAATGTCACCTGGCCAGCTCTGTGTAAATATAGATTTAGAGGGGGACATGACACAGAAATCTAGTATTCTTCGAGCTTTCTGGACTGACTACCCTGGGGTCGCCATGAAAACTTGAACTGGTCATATTCTGTCTATGTAGTTATTGTTTTTAACATATCAGTTCATATCAGCTGCCGATGTTCTCGAAGCGTGACGGCGCATGCGCGCTACATTATACAGCTAGCGAATGTTCGTGAAGAGGAGAAGCGCACGCGGTGTGTAGAGGAGGAAGGGTGCACAGATGGTGGAGGAGTGAAGCGCGCGCGGTGTGTAGAGGAGGAAGGGATGCACAGATGGTGGAAGAAGGATGAGGAAGCTTGCGGACGGCGCCGCACTACAAGCCTCGAGTATTAGATGCTCCGCATCTAAAACACTGTAACCGAGGTGGCATGTCTCTAAAGCCTAGTTTACACTGAAACATCCGCTTTCTACAGCGACCGAATTTCCCCTGCCGCCGAAACGCAGCGTCGTTCGCACTGGACGCGCCCCGCGCCGCCGAATATGCCATCCACTACGGGGCGAACGCGGGATGGATGCGCTGTCACCCGGTTGTTGCCGCGGCTCGCAAACGCCACTACGCTATCCGGTGGTGTATACTTCGACGATTCTCGTATGCAAGAAGCAAGAAAAGACAGTACTGCTTACTTTGCTGGCAAGTGGCTGTCTTGTAATGCACGAAGAGCAGAAAAACCACCGACGCCAGCGGCGTTGGTGGGTTCGTTTTGCTCTGCAAGACCGCAACAAGCTCGGTCACGCCAACAGCAAGCTCGGTTACCTCTTTCACAAAATACGGAGGCGCAGTAGGCACAGAGTAGGTTAAACTCCCGTTGGTTTCAACATTCAGTTACGTGCACTGCGGCATATCAAGTGAGTAGGGCTTCGCCGCCATTTTAGGGGCGAAGCTCCTTAGGGCGTGGGCTGTGCGTCCCCTGTAGCTTGTATGTAGCCACCTCTAGTTTAGTTCTTGCAGTGTTCACTAGATGGCGGTACCGTCCCCTGTATCTAGCCACCTCTAGTTTAGTTCTTGCAGTGTTCACTAGATGGCGGTACCGTCTCCTGTATGTAGCCACATCTCGTTTAGTTCTTGTAGTGTTTACTAGATGGTGGTACTTGTAGCTGATGGTGAAAAGATGCAAGATGTTATAAACTAGAAAGCGGTACTTGTAGTTGATGAAAGACGCGAGATCTTATAAAATAGGAATGATGTCACATATGGCGCGTGTCATTGGTTGAAGGCAATCGTTCGATTTAGTGCGGCGACGTACGCTAGGGGGAGCGATATAATAAAATCGAGTGGGCAAAATGTACAGAGGATTTAGCAGGTTTACCTCCGGAGCTTCGCCCACTCATCGTCATTCACTTCGTAGATATGGCGGAATTTTTTTCAAAATTCCTTGACTAGGGCTCCTATTGGTCCGCGGAGACCAATTCGGCGGCAGACGCCGCAAAAATCGGTCCGAGAGCGATCGGCGCGGAGAGGGCCCTTTCGGCGGATCTCGCCGCCGCCGAACCGTATTCGGAGCACTTTCGGTGGCCGGAATGCTCAGTGTGAACGCGGCCTAACGCCCTTTCGGAAATAGCAAGCAGGGGTCTATGGTCCGTTTCAATCCATACTTTTACTACCATAAACAAAATCATGAAACATCTCGCATACAAACACTTAACTTAGTGTTTCCTTTTCGATTTGCGAGTAATGGGCTTGCAGTCGGTTAGTGTTCTTCATGCATACGTCACCAGGCGCCAGTCACTGCCGTGTTTCTGTAGCAGGGAAGTGCCTAAACCAGTTCCTGAAGCATCGGCCATGATTTTGGTGTCCTTCTTCTGGTCTAAGGGCACGAGTAAGGGAGGGTTTCTTAGTGCATCGCACACTACCACCCGTTCACGCTGATGTACGGCAGTCCATTCAATTGGGACATTTTTTTTCACAAGGCTCCGCAGCAAGATTGTCTTATCGCTCAGTGAGGGTACATATTTGCGGAAATAGTTGGCAACGCCCATCATTCTGTGCACGGCGTGCCTATCTGTAGGTGTCGGTAGTGAACGGACGCTTTCAACCAGGTTGCGATTTACCCGTATTCCCTGCTCACATATTACGTCACCCAGGAACTCAATTTCTTTCAAACCAAAAAGGAAGTTTTGCAGAATAAAAGTTAGCCCTGCTTTTTGTGCTCACTTCAGCACAGCATGTAGGCGTTCGTTATGCTGATCCTCACTGACACCCCACACTGAAGCATCCAATATATATATATATATATATTGTGACGATGGAACGCGTTTATTTACAAGATGGGTAATGCAGAGGTGTAGCTCAGCGAAGGAACCACAGCGTCGCTCGCGAGCCAGTCGAGTCTCTTCCTCCTCTTCGTCGAATCTTCCCTAGCACGTTTCACTTCCCGGTTCGCAGACGATGCCCTCTGGGTGAATAACTCAAATGGTTGATGGTGGCACGGTTTAAGGCGCGCAACGTGTGTCAGTTGTGTTTTGCTAGAGCGGCGACCATTGCTTGTGACGCTCGAGATTACGTACGTGACGTCGCTGAGGCGGTCAAGAATGACGAATGGACCGGAATAGTGGGCCAAGAACTTCTGCCACAAACCACGTTTGCGGACTGGTGTCCATAACCACACAAGATCGCCCTTACTATAAGATACGGAGCGAAGGCAGGCGTCGTAACGTTTCTTAGAACGCTGCTGGGATGCCAAGGTTCGGAGGCGTGCGATGCGACGGGCTTCTTCTGCGCGGCCGAGCGTCTCGGCTATCGAGGTTTCCACGTCTAGTCTAAAAGGTAGTATAGTGTCGAGACAAAATCGTGGGGAGCGAGCGTACAGCAGGTAAAATGGAGAGTAACCTGTAGTCTCATGCTTCGCGGTATTGTACGCGTACGTGATGTAAGGTAGCACTTCGTCCCAGTTTTTGTGCTTATAATCGACATAAATAGACAGCATGTTCGTGAGAGTCCAGTTCGTGCGATCTACGAGACCATTGGTCTGCGGGTGATATGGTGTGGCATGGCGGAAATGGCAGGCAGACAGACGCAGGATCTTTTCAACGACGTCGGCAACGAACTGACGTCCGTGGTCGCTGATGACAACGCGTGGAGGACCATGGCGGAGAATTATACAGCGAAGCATAAACTGCGACACGTGCATGGCCGTTGCAGCAGGTATTGCAGCAGTTTCTGCGTAGCGCGTTAGGTGGTCAACACAGACGACGACCCATCGATTGTTACTGCTCGATCGTGGAAATGGACCGAGCAGATCGACACCAACAGTCTCGAAGGGAGAGTTAGGAGGTGGAACAGGATGGAGAAGTCCTGGCGGCGTAGCCGTGGGACGTTTGTGTCGTTGGCATTGTTCGCATCCAGCAACGTATTTTTCCGTGTCGTGTCGCATATTGTGCCAATAGAACCTTTGCTGGATTCGTTGAAGCGTTCTGGCGAAGCCCATGTGGCCGCAGGTTGCGTCGTCGTGTAAGGACCGAAAGACGTGAGCCCGTAAAGTGGGTGGAACAACTAGAAGCAGACGGGCGCCTTGTCCGGAATAATTCTTCTTGTAAAGGACACCGTCATGAACCACAAAAGAGCTTGGGTTTGCGTGTTCATTTGCGGAGGCGAACAGAGAATCTAAGAAGCGGTCCTCTTGTTGGGCTGTCCGGAAAGTCGCGAGATCAGGGAACTCAGAGGCAATAGTGCCGATATACTGGTCGAAGCTGTCAGCGTCGCACTCAGTCGTCGGTAGAGGAAGGCGCGATAGGCAGTCGGCGTATGCGTGCCGGTTACCGCTCTTGTAGCGTACTGTGAAGTCGAACTCCTGTAAGCGCAAAGCCCATCGCGCCAGTCGTCCAGATGGGTCTCGGAGGCCTACCAACCAGCATAGAGAATGATGGTCGGTGATTACCGAGAAGCGACGGCCGTAGAGGTATGGGCGAAACTTGTGCACGGCGAAAACGACTGCGAGGCACTCCTGTTCTGTGACTGTGTAATTTCGTTCTGCCTTGCTCAACGAACGACTCGCGTAAGCGACCACGTGTTCAGAATTGTCATGGCGCTGAACGAGCACTGCACCAAGGCCGATTCCACTGGCATCTGTGTGAATTTTCGTTTCAGCAGAAGGATCAAAATGGGGTAGTACCGGTCCTGAAGTCAGTATGAACCAAAGCTGCTTAAAGGCTGCTTCGCAATCCGGTGTCCAGTGGAAAGAGACATCCTTTTGCAGCAAGTCAGTGAGTGGTTGTGCTTTATCAGCGAAATTCGGAACAAATCGACGAAAGTAAGGACACAGGCCCAGGAAGCTACGCAACTCCCTGAGGGACTGCGGCTGCTTGAAGTTGCTGACAGTGGCGACTTTCTGCGGGTCCGGTCTCACGCCATTTTTATCCACCAGGTGTCCCAGAACCAAGGTTTCACGTTCTGCAAAGCGACATTTTTTTGAGCTCAGTGTAAGCGCAGCTTCCTCGAGACAGGTCAGAACGAGGTCAAGGCGATGGTTATGTTCTTCAAATGTTCGGCCAGAAATCACCACATCGTCCAGGTAACACAGGCAAATTTCCCATTTGAGGCCCCGTAAAACGGTGTCCATATATCTTTCAAATGTGGCGGGGACATTACACAAGCCCAATGGCATAACATTAAACTCAAAAAGACCGTCGGGTGTAACAAAGGCCGTCTTTTCTTTGTCAGCCGGATCCATGGGGATCTGCCAATACCCGGATCGCAAGTCCACCGATGAAAAATGAGACGCTGAATGCAGGCAGTCGATGACATCATCGATGCGAGGAAACGGGTACACGTCCTTCTTAGTTATAGAGTTGAGACGTCGGTAGTCAACGCAGTACCTCCAGGACGCATCTTTTTTCTTGACCAAGATAACAGGCGCGGCCCAGGGACTTGACGATTCTTGAATTACGCCAGAGGTTAGCATCTCGATGACTTGCTGTGAAATTACCTTGCGCTCTGACGCGGAAACTCGATAAGGTTTCTGTCTGAGGGGGTGCGCAGATCCGGTGTCGATCTTGTGACGAGTGCGTGTGCTGGGCGTCTGAGGTCTATGCGACTTCCGTGCAAAATCAAATACTTTAGCGTGCCTGCCCAGCAGTGTAACCAACACTTTGCGCTTATGCAAGGGAACAGACTTGCTAACCATCTTATAAAATTCGTATTCTGTGCCGGATACATCAGCATAGTCCGAATTTGCCGCATTGCCGAGAGCTCCTATGCAGATACTGCACTGCCCTTCAAACATGGCAAGGCGCATTCCCTCTGGTAGTACAACAGACTCGGATGAGCAGTTAACTACCCATAATTTAGTTTTTCCCTCGGTGAGAGACACAACGCAGCGCGGCAGAAAGATGTTTTTCTTCATGCAAGGCAAAGGCAACGGCTCAATCACAATATCAGGAGAACTGAAACTCGAGTCGGTATTCGAAGCAGCAACAGGCACGCTGACAGTAGACCATGCCGGTAGAATAGCGTCTTTAACTACAATGAGGTTGTCGTCTCCGCTACGCTGAGGCTGCTGGGCGAGGGCGGACAACAGAACCTCACCTGCCCCGCAGTCGACAGTCGCATGGCACTCTTGCAAAAAGTCAATTCCGAGGATAACATCATGCGTGGAATGAGCAAGCACTGCGAATTCTGCCTTGAACGCTTTACCAGAAACACAAACAGACACAGTGCACACACCTACTGGACACAAAGCCGTGCCGCTGACTGCTCGAAAAGTAGAATATTTATCCAATAAAACATAACCTTGCGGCCAAGTCTCTCCTTGAAAGCTAAACTCATTACAGAAACTGTTGCACCGGTGTCTATCAGAGCCATCGTGGGAACATCGTCAATGAATACATGAACCTTATTATGAAGCATGTGAGCTAATGGAGGCATACTTGTGTGCAAAGCGGTACGTCCAGCGACCTCGCCTCCATCGGCCGCGCCGGCTAGTTTCCCGGTGGCGGAGAGGAAAGCCGCGGCCGGAGACGGGGAGATGGGGACCGTCGCTGGCGCGTAGTAGGTGGCGTCAAGCTCCTCACAGAGGCAGGCGAGTCACTGCGGATGTTCGGCCGGTGCCCATGCCTCTGGGCAGTTGAATCCGAAGGCCAGTAGGCGTAATCGGGCTGTTGGCTTCGCCGTGCAAGCATCACTGGTCGGTCAGAAAACGTCGTGCGTGGGCGATGTCGCGATGGGCAAAACCGGGCGATATGTCCGCGAACACCGCACTGGTAGCACACGGGGCGTTCTCGAGGCACATTGAATGCTGCGGTGTGGAGAGGATGCTCAGGGAACTGTTGCCACTCGGACACAAACGGAGGCGATTGGCTGTCGTAGCTATAACTGCTGCGGGGCGCATGAGACGACTCGACGTAAGTAGCCGTTGGTGGCGGAGCCCTCAGCCGTGGACTGCGGGTGGAGTAACTGCGCTCGTCGAAACTCGCAGCATTGATGCTTGGGGATAGTGTATCACACTGCGGGTCTCCAGCTTGCATGGGAACAGAGACATGGCGACGCAGTTCCTCCCGTACAATCTGACAAATGGTGGAGGAAAGGTCGGCAGGTAGAGAATTTTGGCAGACATCGACGGTGGCAACAGTCGTGACGTTGGCCAGACGTCCGAACTTCGATGTGATGCGACGAGTTTTCAGAACCTCGAAGGTTCGGCATTGGTTAATCACGTCGGCCACGCATTCCAGGCTCTCCTTGCCAATGAGAAAGTGGTAGACGTCATCGGCGATGCCCTTGAGTATATGGCCCACTTTGTCTTCTTTCGTCATGTGGGCATCTACCGACTTGCACAACTTCAAAATCTCTTCAATGTAGGTTCTGCATGTCTCACCGGTGACTTGAGCCCTCTGCGACAACGTCTGCTCGGCACGTTCCTTCTTCGTTGCTGGGTCTCCAAAGCATTTTTTAATTTCCTCCACAAACTGGTCCCAGGTTGTCAATGTTTCTTCATGGTTCTCAAACCATACCAGCGCCGTGAAATCGAGGACGTGAGATAGCTGGCTGGCCGCATTTCAACTGTTCGATCGGCTCACCCGCTGATAGTGGCTTAGCCATTCGTCCACGTCATCGCCGGGTTTCCCTGTGAAGGTTCGCGGCTCCCTGTAGTGGTAGGGCGACGTCCTTGTGGCTGGTTGCTCGTTGTCTCCGTCCGAGCTCATTTCTTGAGGTAATGGTGCCAAGCCCGCTAGTCGACGGCTGCGGCGAAGCTCTTGTAGTGGTTCCGTCGTTAGGGGACGGTGCCTCTCCGGTATCACAGCTTACCCAGCAACCAGCACCTTCCACCACAATTGTGACGATGGAACGCGTTTATTTACAAGATGGGTAATGCAGAGGTGTAGCTCAGCGAAGGAACCACAGCGTCGCTCGCGAGCCAGTCGAGTCTCTTTCTCCTCTTCGTCGAATCTTCCCTAGCACGTTTCAATATATTAGATCACCTGCCAATCTTTAAAATATTCCTGTTATCGTTTTCTGGGAAACGTCGCGTGCTGACAAAATTCAAAAAGCGGTAACGCCCGAACGGCGTCGAAAAAGTGCACACTCATGATGTAGCTTCGTGTAATGGGATTCGGTGGAAAGAGGCCTTGGCATCTAGCCGAGAGAAAAAATGCACCTGACTGCTCTGCGTCAATTTCTTCCCTCGTTGGCATAGGGTAGTGCTCACGCTTTGTGTTCTTGATTATTTCAATTGAATTCTGCCGACTCGAAGGGCCACATATTTCTTACATTCAATAAGAAGAGGGCTCACCAAGTCTGTTGGCTCGTACACCTTCTTGGTAATAGAGGCAGATTCCATGCGTTCCAGCTCTTGTCGAAGAGGCTTCCTCGGGGCAAAGGGTACCCGTCAGGCTGGTTGCATGACTGTAACCGCATCCTCCAGCAGGAATATTTGATATCGCTTTCTGACACAGCCCACGCGTTGAAATAATTCGGGACAAGCCTTTTCGGGTACCGGCTCGCTCCACCTTACTGAATCCGCAACTTTCAGGATAAGTCCAAATTGTTGACACGCTTGCAATCCTAATATGGCCTAGCGACCTTTTCTGACTATGAAGAAGGTCAGAGCATGCTTCACGTCATTTAGCGACAACATTTCTCCGATAAATCCGACATGTTTAATGGCATTGCCGTTGTGAGCTCTCAGAATTGTACTGCTTTACTGCTGTGGCGCTGTATTCTTGAAATCGCGAAAAACAGACTAAAGAAGTATGTGGGCTTGTGAACCCGTGACCACTTTGAATCTGATTTCCTGGCCGTATATGTTTCCGTTCACCGTCCAGTCTGCGCTCGCCCCGTCACCTACACCGTAGACGCCTATATCCAAAATGCCAAATCCGTCATCTGCCTCAACATTGAGTACTTGGTCTAAGCGTCGGCTCTGGTGGCGCTTGCAGCATATTGCAATAAGGTTTGGCTTATTGCAAGCAAAGCGTGTCTTTCCATACACTGCACACTGCCGTTGCACATGCTTTTTGTTTCACTGTCGGCACCAATATTTTATTCCGTTCCACTCTGCCCGGTGGGTATAGTCTACTTGTAGCGTTTCACTTGACCAAACAATCTTCTGTCATGCCGAAGTCTCGGCTGCTTTCAGCATGTGTTCCGCCTTCTGTAAAGGTAAGCCCTTCTCTCGCAACACATTTTCCCTGATCTTCCAGTTATTTGTGCCAAAACAACCTGGTGCCTCGCCGCAGTGGTCTAGTGGCTAAGGTACTCGTCTGCTGACCGGCAGGTCGTGGGATCGAATCACGGTGCGGCGGCTGCATTTCCGATGGAGGCGGAAACGTTGTAGGTCCGTGTGCCCAGATTTGGGTGCACGTTAAAGAACCGCAGGTGGACGAAATTTCCGGAGCCCTCCACTACGGCATCTCTCATAATCATTGGGCACGGCGGCACTCACGGAATGCAACCACCTAATATTCCGCTCGTCTTCATCCTACAGCTCGTTGTCGGACTGCTGCTCCACGTCGGTCCGAGTTCTGGTCCACCAGTAAGGATCGGAGCTACCATCGGCGTCAACGCCACCAGTGTCTGCGCACAAGATTCCTTGCCGGTCAAGCTGCGGGATTCCGTGCTGTATCGCTCGTCGTCTACCTGCGTGGATGTTGGGTGCAGAACATATGCGCATTGCCTGCGCACAGCTTCACCACTTAACCCAGCTATAAAAGCCCATCTCACGAGGGACGGCACCATTGGGCACGGTTGCACTCACGGAATGCAACCACCTAGTAATCCGCTCATCTTCATCCTCCATGTGAGAAGGCAATATGGAAAGTGTATCCGTTCAAACGACCCTTTTTTACTTGTGCTGCTGTGCCCATGGCTATGTGCTGTTGTGATTGACCATGCTGTACCAACCCTTAAACTTTTACTGCTAGGCGGAGACATTGAGACGAAGCCAGGCCCTGACATCAGCCAGCAATTAAAAGAAATCGCGGCAGATATCAGAGAGAAAGGAAAGCCGCCTACCTAAAATCGACAAGAAACTGGACTCGCTCGCGAGGCTAGAAGAAAAAGTGGATTCATGTCAAGAACAAATAGCAAATATGAAAATGGTAATACAATCTATGCAAGAAAAAATTGACGATCTAGAGAATCGCAGCAGGCAAGCTAACCTGATAATATATGGCTTTCCCGAGGTAGAAGGCGAGACTCCCTTGACACTGGAATGTGCAGTGAACAAAAACATAATTGAAAACACCCTAGAATTAAAACCTGCAGCGATTGAACGCATACATCGCATCGGTAGAGCCCAACCAAACAAAACTAGGCCCGTAATTCTCAAGCTGCGAGACTCAAGAGAGAAATTTTCAATATTAAAACGGGGACATAAACTTCGTGGCACAAGCCTATCTATCGGAGAAGACTTTTCGAAACGAGTACGTGAAATTCGGAGAAAACTTTTGGAACAGTGCGAAGGCAAATCGAGAAAATAACGAAAAGGTTTCCTCAGCTTTTGACAAGCTGTTTATTAATAATCATGCCTATGTCTGGAGCAGCGAAAAGAATGACAAGGTTCCGCTTAAGAAAAAACACGCGGAAGCTGCCTCAGAAACAGCCCGTGTAACGAGAACAACGAACGTACCCGGCGACCAAACAAAAAAGGGAGCCACTACTCGTCGTGCTGCAAAATAGGCGAACTAACACTTCTCACAGTGAATGCTAGAAGCGTAATTAATAAGCCTGAACCTCTTGAAAATGTGATCATCGATTATGAGCCTCACTTAGCAGCCGTCACAGAAACGTGGCTCACGCCTGATGTTTTAGATCACGAATTTACACCACCCAACTATTTCGTGATCCGAAAAGATCGCCCCACACGTGGTGGTGGGGTGGCAATATTGATAAGAAAAGGCCTCTATTTCGTTGCCCTTCCAAAGGTACAAAATGCTGAAGCGGTTTTTTGTAAACTACTTTGTGACGGTACCAGCATATTGTTAGGTTGTGTTTATCGAAGCCCAAACTCGGGTGACGATTCTATCAGTGCAATTCATGATTACATGCAACGTCATGCTTACGGTTCACGTGTTGTACTTATGGGTGATTTTAATCTTCCAGACATTAACTGGGATAGTATGTGCAATACGTCATCAGCTTCGGATGTGTTATTTGACCTCATGCAAACCTTCAGTCTTCATCAGGTCGTTTCGCAGCCTACTCGCTCACAGGGTGTAACTGAGAACATACTTGATCTAATATTTTTCAGCGACCATTTCGACATAAACCGCATAAGAATTGATGTAACCCGCGGAATATCTGACCACGACGTATCAGTGTGCGTAGTTCCTCTTGGTGGCACCATGACCACTCATTCTTCTGTATCCATTGTAACAAACTTCGAAAACGCTGATGACGATAGCATAATAACTCGGCTCGCTCATGAATTCCTGTATTGCTCAGAAATGTGGTTGAATACATCAGTAGATGTCGATTCCCTTTGGCTTCACTTCAAATCTGTCGTACGTTTTTGTATCGCTCACCACATACCTACAAAAGTCAAACGCCCGCCGAAAAATAATCCATGGATCACGCGCGAAGTTATTCAGGAGAAGCGACGTTTGAAAAGGTTACGTAGAGCAATAAAAACAGAAGGCGGGGGAGAATCCAGAATTCGAAAGCTACCGAATGCCATCGCGGAAATTAAGCACAAAGCTAAACTTGCTAAACAACGCTATTTTGATGAGACACTACCTACGTTCCTTCTAAATAATCCCTGCAGGTTCTGGAATCACTGTCGCGCCACTAAAACAGCAGCATCGCATCTCCTTCCAGAAGAAAAAAACTGTTAAGGCCAACGCATATAACGATTTTTTTCAATCGGCGTTTACCGTTGATGATAACGTTATTCCGCCAATAGAAGAGCAACATCGTACGAAAGTCGACCAATTAGACATCGCTGATGCTGGGATTTTCAACCTGCTACTTAAGCTCGACAACAAAAAAAGTAGTGGACCAGACGATATACCGAACAGTTTCCTGAAAAGATATGCAGAATGGTGTAGGCAAATATCTTGGTCTCATTTTTCGAAAATCACTCACGACTTCACAACTACCTAACGATTGGAAGATTGCAAAGGTGATACCGATCCATAAAGGAGGACACGCCGCACAATTTTCAAATTTTAGACCTATTTCATTGACCAGCACATCATGTAAACTACTTGAACACATAATCCTAAAACACATGACAGCATGTCTAAAGCACATAAAGTTTTTCTCCCCTAAGCAACATTGTTTTCGACGTGGTTTATCGACGGTAACTCAACTTACTGAACTAGTTCACGACCTTGCCATCACAGTTAATAACCGTGGTCAAACTGACTTAATTCTACTGTGTATGCCACAGCAAACTAATAGCTAAAGTAGAAAATGTTTTCGGAATAGGAGAACTTTCCGCTTGGATAAAAGCTTTTTTAAATCGATCACATTATGCTTAATGATTCTCTAGCTGTCGTGGCTAATTGGTGCTCTAAATGGTAGATGAAAATAAACACACAAAAATCAGGGATAATGACCGTAAGCAGAAAAAGAAAACCATCCAACTTCCCATACACCATTAATAACACACTTCTTAATAAAGTTGAGGAACATAAATATCTAGGAGGTACACTGACTTCTGATCTCAAATGGGACAAACACATCGCTAATATAACTTCGAAGGCGCTACGCAAACTATTCTTCTTAAAACGAACTCTAGCGCTCTCAACAACGCCAACGAAGCTGCTAGCTTACACATCATTCGTAAGACCAGTTTTAGAATATGCAAACACTGTCTGGTTTCCGTATTCGCTGACTAATATAACCAAACTAGAAGCAATACAAAGGAAAGCTGTAAGATTTATTTACAACAAATATAGACGCACAGATTCCCCAACACATCTTTTAACTCAGTCAGCTTTACAAAAGCTGTCCACAAGAGCGAAACATGCTCGCTTAAAATTCCTTTTCCAGCTAGTAAAAAATAACTACAAGATAGATTCATCCAAATACCTTTCATTTTCACAGGCTCAGCAAACTCGCAATAAACATGCGCGCACGTTGTCAGAATACGCATGTAGGAACGACACGTTTAGGTACTCATTCTTCCCGCGTGCGATAGCGGAATGGAACCAACTTGATGCCACTATCACAAACTCCCAATCGCTGTCAGAATTTATTGCACAGATAGAAAAGCTGGGCGCGCATAACAGTTTATACGCATGCAGGCGCACCGGTCCAGATCTGCTGTTCGTTAGTTAAAGCAACACCTTTTTCAATGTTCCTTTCACAGTAGTATAGCTATTTTTGAATCATGCTTTCAGAGCTTGCTATTCCTGTCACAACTGTTCCATTTATGTTTTCCCTCACGATACCAATGCTGAAATAGGTTCCTTTCTTCAATCATGTCTTTTATTTCTATCGCCTTTCGGCATGGTTTCAGCTCTGTATAATGGCTATAACTTGCTTTGTATCTTGTGATTATTGCATACATTGTGTATTAATAACATAATTAACGTTTAACTTCTGTATTGCTCAATGGTTATATGATCCTCATGTCCTGTTATTATGCTTGCATGTTTTTACGTCTACATCCTTTTTTTGTGTGTGTGAAAAATTACTGTATTGCCCAACTGCCACGCTCTCGAAGGAGAGTAGCAGTATTGTAAATAAATAAATAAATAAATAAGATCATATAGCGGTTTTGGGACGTTAAACCCCAGATATCAATCAATCAAAAATGACCTGGTCTCTAATCAGTAATTTTTTATCGTGCCGAAATTGCATAGCTTTGCTTGTTTCTTTAGCTCTCGCAAATATTGCTCCACCGGCTCTCCCTCGTTCTGCATACGAAAGCGAAGAACGTGCCTCTCGTAAACCTCGTTCCTTCGTCGACATAGCATTCCTCGAACTTCCGCAGAACTGTCTGGTAATCTTCATTGTTCTCACCTTGTTCGAACGAGAAGTTGTTGTAGACGTCGAGAGCTTCTTCACCGGCGATGCTGAGCAGGAATGCGGTCTTAATGACTTCCGTCCTGGGTGGTTTAGTGGGTGTTGTCTCGAAGAAGAGTTTCAGTTTTTGCTTGAACATCTGCCAATTAGTTCGTAAATTGCCTGACAGCTGTAGCTGTTCTGGAGGCTTGACAGTATCCATATCCACTAGACTTTATCACCTCTGATACCATGTATTGTGTCTTTAAAGTAAGCAGACAGTCATGCTGGCTAGAACTGCGCCAACTGTGCTGAAGACACCAGCTCCCGGTGGTTTATTTTGAGCCTTTTTAAAGCGAGCGATACGAAAGGAGGGAAAGAAAACACGTGGAGGAAAGACTATAGGTGTGAGGTGTAAAGACTATAGGTGTGAGGTGAAATCACTGATAATCTGCAATCTGATACCACGATGAACAATGATGACTGTGCCTTTATAACAGGTTCGAGACATTTGAATTCATTAGCCAATCATTACGCAATTCAAACTGTGTGACACCTGGTTGGTGTCTAACACCTTCAATATCATGACACACGTTAGCGTGACACCTTCCCTGGCATGAGGCCTACATAGGGTCTGTCCACAGATGATTTTGTGGAGCGACCCTTGTTGACAGACCCGGCGTGGCTCTCCGGTAGAATTATTGGTTGTCACGCAAAATACCCGTGTTCCAATTCAATCTTATTGATATCTTTTCTGCTTGTTTCATTGTTTTATGGTTTAGCGCTAGAGCGGTAACGGACACCGACCATGGCGGCCAAAAATTTTGCCACCGAAAACGGTTTCAGGGGCCAAGATTCTTAAAGCGGCACCCATTCGTCAAAGAAGTTTTTTGTCGCCTTTGGTTGGGGGTTGCCTTCACGAAAGCATATAGAACCCTCATCGGATTGACCGACAATGCGGAATGCGACGTCTGCTGCACAAAAGAAGACATCGACCGTCTGATATGCCATTGCCCTCGATTTGCCTCTGACAGACAGAAGCTTTCGGACGCATTGCGACAATTGGACGATCGGCCACTCTGTGCAGATGCTACTGGAACACCGTCATCGCCTTTCGTCGGCTCAAAAAGCAGTCAAAGCTGTCTTGTGCTTCTTGAGGACTACAGGCCTATGTGAACACCTTTAACTTTTGTGTAGTGCCACCGCTGCATACGCGCCAGCCGATTGACTGACAATTCTCCTTTTAGATGCGGAGCTTCTTATACTCGCGCCTTGTAGTGCGCCGTCCGCGCCGTCCGCGCCGTCCACACCGCTTCTCGAACATTCGACAGCTGACGCGCGCGCATGCGCCGTCGCGCCGTCGCCCACTCTTCCACCATCTGTGCATCCCTTCCTCCTCTACACACCGCGCGCGCTTCACTCCTCCACCATCTGTGCACCCTTCCTCCTCTACACACCGCGTTCGACATCTACAATTCTCCTGATTCTCCAGTGGACGCGCATGTGGCGTCGCGCTTCGAGAACATTCAACAGCTGACAGTGCATGCGCCGTCGTGCTGTATATATACTCAAGGTCGGCGCTCGCTCGCTCAGTTGCCGCTCGTCGGTTGGTTTGTACGGCGCGTCGACGTCCAAGGTCGCGGTGAAATGAATTCCAACGAATCCACAAACACAATGATCGACGTCCCTTCGACCAGCGCCGCCCTTTCGCATACGTGTGTACGTGTTCACTCATTTAACACCCCCTCCTACAACCACGTTAACCAATTTAGCCATCGACCCAAGTAAGTCGCAATTTAACACCCCATTTCACAACCACGTTAACCAATTTAGCCATCGACCCAAGTAAGTCGCACTTTAACACCCCGTTAACCAATTATATGCTCCGGATCCTCCTCAGTGTTCCCCCGAGGGAAGCTGCGGGCAATTTTTTTTCTCTTTTTTCTCTCTCTTTCTCTTATCTTTCCTCTCTCTCTCTCATCTTTATGCCCCCTTCCTATTCCCTCAGCGTAGGGTAGCAAACCGGGCATGTGCCTGGTTGACCTCCCTGCCTTCCCTCTTGTTGTTTACCCTCCCCCCACCCATTCGTTCCTCGTCGTAGTACGTAACATGTCTTGTGCTTTGACCTGCAAGGTGGTGCCGGTGGGAGATTTCTTCTGTGCGTTGTTTACCACAATAAAAAATTCGCAGCATGCACGTTAACTAAAAGCCAAACTCCCTGTCTCTCATTCCCCATTAGCAGCCATTGGCATGTACATTGAACACTATCAGACAAGAAAGGGTTGGTATATGTTATACTCGCTGGGCGTAACCTCCTTGGTTTTAGAAACGTTTAGCGAGCGTTGGGCTGGAGTGCAATGATTACAGTGAACTAGTATATACCATGAACTCGAGGTGGTTAAATGTGGAAAGTAGACGAAAAGCGCAAGCCGTAAGAAAGTGTGCGTGTGCCACCTCTCGTTTAGTCCTTGGAATGTCCGCTGGATGACGGTGCTTCTATATGGGGAATATATGATGAAAAGATGCGAGATGGTGGTACTTGGAGTGTTGACTAGATGGACGAACGGACACAGAGACGGATGCATGGACGGATGCACGGATGGCTGCACGGACGGATGGATGCATGGACGGGCGCAGGGGCGGATGCAGGGACGGACGCACGGATGGACGTGCGGACGCACGAACTAACGCACGCAAGGACGGGCGGATGGACGCACGGATGGTCACACAGACAGACGCACGGACGAACGGAAGCAAAAACGAATGGACGCACGGATGCTTCACCCCACTCTTCATCATTCACCCCGTGGATATGTTGCCACTTTTTGTATTCTGATAACAGCTTTCACTGCCAAAAAGCTTACCCCCATATTCACAAACTGAAATTTCACTGGGAATTCCAACGTGGAACTTTCGTAGTTGTTCCTCTGCGTGTAATAGGAAATTTGGAAGACAATGCTCGCGACTGCTATTCAAGGTTATACCAGGGTCACATTGAAAAGTATGCATTATATACTCGTGGCTTAGCATTCGAATTATGCTGCTACACGAAATAATAGAAACAATAATTTCTGTGTTTTAGGCAGGCATTCACTATGCAATCCTTCACCACTTGGGAGAAGCATGGCATCTGCTACACACTTGCGAAAAATTTGGGCGCAGTTTTTCAGATGACGCCGACAAACTAGCCTTAAAATCGGTATGCGCAACAGTTATTACATGATCAAGAACAAGCTTTTGTTATGAGTTGGAGCATGGGACGACCCACTCGTTATGCTATCCGCATTGTGAGACGCATGACTGCTCATTTGCTCTTCGAAGACGCTTTATTAATCATATTAACTCAATTCTTTTCCCGACATCAAGCCTGCCTAACGCACGTTTGGAAGGGAGTTCCTAGCAGCAGCGTACACTCAGTGGTAGAGTACTGGGCTGACATATCCTGGTTTGAATCCCACTGTGTTCTTTGTGTTTTCATTTACTGAGTTCTTTTCCTTACTTTGTGCAGTAGGGGTTATGGACGCCGGCGGCGGCAGACAACTACGGTGCCACGTGTGACGAGTGTTGTGATCCCATAACAGCTATCGATTTGAAACGGTGGTGTGGGTTCTTTCAACCTTGGAGAAAGTGCTGTGAAGAAGCAGAGTATCTTATTCCGCGAATTTAAACAAATCCAGTGCAACAAAGTGGTAAAAAATGCTCAAAAGTAATGCATTCAACGTGGTTACTTCTGGTTAGAATGAACCCTGTAAGTAAAATATCCTCGATTGCTGCTACATTAGCATATTTGTACGTTGGAACCACGCCATCTCAGTTCCATGAAAGGTGAGTGGTGCTGCTGTATACAAAACAAGTTTGATTTTTGTAAAAATCGTTTCCTGTAGAATCGGAGAAGTAATTTTCGTGATCCTGTCTGATCATAAAAAGAAAACATGACGATAATTATATGTCAGTAATTGAACAAAGCGGTGATTGTGCATCGCTATTAAACAATATTTACATGTGGCTGATAAAGAGAAAGGTGGTAAACACAAAAGTGTAACTGTAAAGTGTTCATCAATCAAGCACATGCAAGCTACACACTGTAGGCATAAAATTCTAGCTCGTAGGACATCATAAATAAGATACAGGGAGTAGACACCACGTCTAATGCAGTGTAGCTGCGCGCATTCACTGCAGATTTTCTCCTTTTGTATACAGTCGTGCGAATTCTACAATGTAATGCTAATACGGCGCGTTTGAGGATAGCTTTCTTTTTCGTTCTTCTGCCAGCAGCCGAGCCCCTGCAGAAAAGAGGCAAGGAATAATATCAGAAAAACTTAACAGGACAACACCAAACCCGCATTTTTCTTCTCTTCAGGCACACAATTATTATTATTTCTTGCGTTAAAGAACAGACATGGTTGAGTTATTGAGCTTTGCCTATTCTGACACATTGTTGGCTAAGACCCTTAGGCATCTGACCAGGCATATTGTTATGTGATTTCAGTATCTAATTGCACATATCATTGGCGTTGTCAGAAGCTTCTTTTTGGGGGAGGGGGTTCCACTATAGAGAATGAAAAAATCTGATAATGCATATGCTGTGTTTATATTTTGTAAGTTTGCGTATTCATTCGACACACCATGCATTCTCGTGTACATGCAGTTTTCAAAAACATGACCCTCTTCCTCTTCTTCATTCTCTAAGGCTGGGCTTGGTTGTTCAGTAGTATTGTGAGCTGCATAAACACTGTATAGGTCGAAGCAATATTTCACGCCTCTATAGCCACAACAGTACGCTTATTGGGCCTAATTGAACTGTGTTTTGTTTTTTCTAAACTGCCTCCATTAGTGATATGACTTAGGCTGAGGGAAAATGAAAAAAGCACAAAAAACCTAACTTATCGTTTAAACAGACGATCATCTAACGGAGGTATGCTTCACTGTTTATTTAGGCGAGGGTAGCGAAGATTCACCGGAGAGGAAGCCGCTAAGATTGGATTGGATTAACTTTTATTTGGTCCTCCAAAACACAGATCACTGTGTTGCGGGCCGCTCCTCATCCACCTCGACGGTGAATGCAGTGCATCGAAAGTTTGCTATTACGCTTCCTTTCCACTTGTTTGTCAAGCTTTCGCACCATGCTTTACCTGATGCGGTGTCGGAACTTCGCCAAAACACTTGAAAGCACTGGCATTCACATTAAGACTTGGAGCACTCGCACGACCAGTATACGCACACCCAAAGGCAGGCAATTCACTGGCTCATGCATATAACACAACAAATGACGGCACTAGCAAGTGATACTCTTGACACCATGCCCGCATGTTCTGGTGCCAGAGTAGCTTTTGCCGAACCGTTCGAAGACAACTCCGCAGTAAACGCGTACCATCACTGTCAAAAAAAAAACGCGGCGGGGGCAGCCTAATTGATCGAGAAACGTTGTCATAGCGAGACGAGCTCCGCTTTGGAGGCGATGTTGGCACACAAACTTCTATCAAGAAACGATTCAGGGTAGCTCGATTGCTTCCTTGACAATCTTGAGGAAAACACTCGAGATTTTCTCGAGTCAAGGTGCGTTTCAAGTTAGGGGTGATTTGTGAATGAGAAAATGCCATTCAAAGAGCGTTTTGATTGAAGGGTCGAGTCGAGGAGCGTTTTCCAATACGGGGTTTGATTTTTAGGAACATTCACAAAGATGCAGCTTGAACTCTGGGCTGATAGTGTGACCCGGGGCTCTTGTGCATTATTATGATGCACTAGGTGCTCGGCAGCATGAAAAATACGTGCTATTTATATATGATTATAGATACTTCTTGTGGGTCGCGTATCTACTTCACTAAACATCTTCCTGTTTCAGATGTTCACCATGTTCACGAAACATCTGAAATGTACCAGGGCTGGTCAGGTTTTCTTATATGATAATAAAGTGTTAATGTAATACACCCTATTGAATATCCATCTTACGAATGTTTTACAGTGCAAATATGTAGAATATAAGGGCGAAATACTTGATGCGTAAACAAATGCCGTACCTGCGTTTTTTTCTGCTGTGCAGCTGTCCCGTCATCAAGGGTTCATCATTCCCCGCCGTCTGAGTTTTCCCATGTCCTTGCCGAATACAAGCGCGGTTTAATGTGATTGTACGCCTGTGTTGTTCCTGTCTTCGCCAGTCACTGCTACTCATATATATATGTATACGGCACCCCTCTTCTACCTTCATTTCATTGGGCTTGGACATGGGTACCTGGAGCAAATTACGCGAAAAAGTGTTCAACCTTTTCTCCCTTAGATGACACTGTCAATCGTCTCCTGCACGTGGCCAAACTTTTTTCACTGGATCTTGTTCGTCTTCTTGTGTAAGTCACAATGGCCGACTGTTTTCTTCCGAAATTAGTATTATTCTCGCTGTACGGCCATTAAAATTTACTGTAATGTCATTCGCACGTTGCAATGCGTCCGAAATATCTGAAAACATAATAGACAGCCTTTTATGTGGTCTGAAATCGGAAGACATGCTTGTCGTATGTACAATATCGTTTGCTCCCTCGATTTTACTTTGCACCTAACTTGTCGGCGCAAGTTTAGACAGTACTTTACAAATGTGAGCGTTCAACTAAACCTGACGAAGAAAGGGTCAATTCGGGGTTCGACAACGAAGCATATTTGGCCATGTCATTTCAGAAACAGAATTCTTTCACACAGTGGCAAGCTTCGCACTGTTGTTGAATTTCGAAAGCCAACTACACTTAAAAATTCACAGCGTATTCACGGAGGGAACGATGATCAGTGGGGCGAAGCATCCGTCCGTCAGTCCGTCCATGCTTTCATCCATGCACCGTCCGTGCATCAGTACGTCCGTCCATGCGTGCATCCGTTTGTGTGTCTAGTTGTCTAATTGTGTCTTTCTGTCTGTCTGATACTGCCGGTTACGCTTGGCGCAAGACTAGGTTAGACTTAGAGAAGCTTCGCTCCTAAACAATCACACCACCACTCATTAAAAGGAACCATGTGTGGACGTGAAGCACCGGGCAGATGGTTCACTTGAGCTGGAGTAGGTGTACAGTATTGAGAGCTTCTGCTGACGCTGGTGCTTGCGCTCATTGTGGCAGTGCGCAGGAGGGAATTAGGCGCACGCGATTCGTAATTTTATACCGATGAAATACCACGGCACCCCCACCGGAGTATGCAGCTGTCACAACAACTGTCTTGCGCGCAGCTTCATTAACACTAGGAGTAAATGGTTCCAAGAGGGGAAAGAAGCGGAGGGGACGTACATGCACTGTAGGTGTGAGCACAACGCTACTAGAATAAACTCAGTTTCAAAGCTCTGTATCTTCACCAGCGAAGAAGAATGAGCCCAACGGCGGTTGCATTTACTTGCCTTTACTCACCATCGTCTTGTCCGCTCGTCTATCATCTCTGCACAGAAGCAGCCGCGAGCTGAAAAATGCGCTACCGAACAACCTTGGCGGCCCGTGACCTCGGCGCACTACGCAACAGTGTCGGCGGCGGCTCCAGTCGTAACAGTACCATATCAGCTTCGGGAGATTTTCTGCAGCCACGTTACATAGTAAATTGTTATCGTCTGACTCTTGTAGTTGAAACTCGCCTCCTTTTACATAGCGTTCGTCAGTACTTTTGTGGTGCATGAATCCTATTACATTCATTGCACGTGGAAAGTAGCGCAGGCTCGTGACTTGCTCTTCCAAACTTTGGCCAATGCTGCGTCGCTGCATCGCAGCGCCGCTCATTTTTTACGTTCTTTGATAAATGACGGCACACTTCAAGCGATTTGCTTCTTGCCGTTTGTCTGAGTGAACTGTTCTCCGCGCCTGGATAAACGTGGTGAGGGATTGCGCGTTGGTGTTGTGTGTGGTGAGTGACGCGTTGTTGGTGTAATTGAAGTCATTCGGCGGCGAGAATTCCTCAGATTACTTCCAGCAGTGGTGGTAAAAAAATCGTCTTGACATCGAAGATTTCTAACTGCCCCGCCGCGGTGGTCTAGTGGCTAAGGTACTCGGCTGCTGACCTGCAGGTCGCGGGATCGAATCCCGGCAGCGGCGGCTGCATTTCCGATGGAGGCGGAAATGTTGTAGGCCCGCGTGCTCAGATTTGGGTGCACGTTAAAGAACCTCAGGTGGTCGATGTTTACGGAGCCCTCCACTACGGCGTCTCTCATAACCATATGGTGGTTTTGGGACATTAACCCCATAAATCGATCAAGGATTTTTAACTGAACGTTAAAATCACCGAGAGTGACAGTGACGATAAACAATCAGTTGCTAAGTCACGAGCAGTGAGTGACACGTGAAGTACGTTGGTGCGCTAATGTTTTTTTTTCACGCTCGCAAGTCACTTTGATTGAGATGTCCGCATACTATCCTTCAGCAAGCTCCAAATAAAAGCATAATTTTTCTTGTGCATTGCATTTAGCCCAATTACAGCGGATTTTACGGAGCGCCGCATGCTGCTACACGCTCGAGCTCGACCAGCGAAGCAATGAAACTGCGCAGTTACTACTATAGTCCACACTTCTCTGCTAGCTTCTTCACTTCACCACTACCATCCAAATGACGTTGTTGTTCGACGAATTTTCACACTTTCGATGGTGCAAAAGCGTAAGCGTGTACTCGCTTCGATATCCTTGTTGCGATCATGCTGATGGAACCTGCAACATTCGAGTGCAGTAAATTGTGGTCTGTCTAGTGATTATGGCTGTGACGCAAGTGCTACTTAATAGAAAGTTAAACGTTTGTGTTCCATTGGAAATGCAACTCTATGGTGCTTACAGCGCAAGTAATGACAATGGCGTAATTTGTTCACAAACCATATCGCTACGTTAAACATTCAGTCCCATGCAGCTGCGACGACGCGCTACTCGCTACGGCCCACTACTGCGGCAAATTCGTCAGGCAGGCTCAGCTCAAATTATGTCAGATGCCGTTCAGTGCATATGTCAATTCGAGTTCGCGCAGTTTTCCGTAGCACACGCAGGATTTCAGAACGCGTCGTTGATGCACGGTCGATCAGCTGACACCACCACTCTTCGCGCTACGGCAAGAAATGACGTAGCGAACAATTAGCAGTTCTTATCATTTGGAAAAGTTCTCTGGGCCAATATATATTCATTCGACCATCAAGAGTTCATCCGGTGAAAGCAGCATGGGGCGTACGTATGTGCGTCCTATCTTTGCCTGTGCCCGTGCATGGCTTGATCATCATCTTGAGGCCATCTTGGATTGCACGGCGCGCCTCCTATAGGCCGTGGGCATTGTCAATATAGATTCACCTGGATGCGCTTCCTGTTGCAGTTAGGCCGATAACCGATGTCCTGTCAATATTTGAGCTGTTTGCATTGCATTTAACCTCAAAGTAGAAAGGTTCTACGTGAGTGAGCATTTTCAAAGTAATATAATAATGACCACTACCATTTTATTCAGAGCCGTCTTGCCTAGACTAAATATGGCCTAAAACGTCTGTACAAGCCTAAAACAAGTTGAATTGCTGGAATACAAAATTTTCCCGAAATTTAATACTCATGTTTTCTACTACTTACAACAAAGACGTTTTCAAAAAAGAATTCCCATGCTTTAGGCTGTTCATCAGACAAGTCTTCGCGATGGCTATCAGTCGAAAGTGGAGTACGAATTGTTCCGGCAACTTTACTTCCTTTCTCCCCTTTTAACCTTTTCAGAACGCTCATGAATGGTTTAAAAAAAGAATATTTTCACAACAATATGAAACATTACTATTATAGCCATCCCGTTCACATCATGAGTGGTATAACCCAAAGATGCGGTTGAAACTGCTCCTCTTCCAGCACAATCTGAAAGAAGTCACCGACAATGCGGCTTTCCTGAAATGCCTCTAGGCAGCTTTCTCAATTGCTTATATTGTAGAAAGAAGGCTGAGTAAGGTATGATCTAAGCAGCCTTTTTCAAAGCACCTCATCATAATGAGTGCACTTTCGTGTGGTATGGGTGCGGCTGCCGCAGGGGTACTTCTGAGAGATGCTAGGCACTCTTTTCACGTTGTCACTTGTTCAATTTTTCTGCGAACGTGTCCATGGCTGTAGTACACTCAGGATGTCTTAGTGGTGTACAACACTGCACCAGGACGAAATGACACCGACATATGACACACACCGTTACCTGCCATAAGGATGAGAAATGGTAACGCTGTGATGAAGAAAATATGTACTGCTGTAATACGAAGTAAATTTACTAAGACATGGTCACTGGTAAAAGATGACCTCTTATATACAATTGTATTGGTTTATAAGAAAAACGTATAATACAGCAAAAATATCCACTGCTTTGAACTTTTCATAGCAACTTCTACTTGTGCTGTGGGTTGTGCGGAGCCATTTTGGGTATGCTTCTTGTATGACTGAATTGGCTCTTTGCACGCAGAAGTTTCAACTGTGTGAACAGAAACTGACTTTCTTTCCTCTTGGATTCTTTGTGGTAGAGTCCGCAGCATCTGAAATTGACAGAGCGTCTCCCGTTGCGTCCAGAACCTCGGTGGCATCCATAATATGCTCTTGTGGGCTGTTATTGCGTGTGCTGTCGCAGCTTGTTGGCGTATGTCATAACACAATCCCTGGCCGAATGACCGAAGCGTCGACAGTTGTCACAGCGAGAGATTCTGCAGTTTCGACTGATGTGTTGAACCTTACTGCACTGAAGGCAAAGTGGGGGGGGGGCGGCCAGGTATCAGGACAAGCCTTTGCACTGCGCAGACAGCAAGAATATGAGGAATATCAGCAACGCGAACTCCATCTGCAAGACACAAAACAACATTCCTATTTAGCGTCCGCATTTGCTTCATGTCCGCTACTTTCTAGCTTTCTTGTGATATTGTCTTAACATTCTCAAAAGCTCGCAGTGCCTCGCCAACGTAGGCGTCCTCCAAGTTCTCAGTAGCCACAGAAGCTTCACATCCTTGGGTAAATAACGAGGCATCGACGACTTTTGAGGAAAAATTTGCCTCTTGTGACCAACTTTGTTTTCGTCAGCGCTGACTTGCATGGGACCATACAAACATGAGACATACAAAATTTACCTATGGAGCTTATTTGCTTCGAGTCAATGATGTTCCGAAGAGCATCTCTGAAATCTTGAACCCTTTAAAGGCGACCAGCTATGTCCGCATGTAGAAAAGCATAGTTCACATCGACCTTACCGGTGGGAAGGCGAGAAAGTACAACACGGTAGTTATTGCCGCTGGCTGAAGCCTGAGCAGCACCTTGGCCCATGGCCAATCAATCCTACGAAGTGGCGAACCCGAAAAACGCTACCGTTCAGATCGTCGTCTTCGCCGTGCCGCGGCTTGGAACGTGTTCGCAAACTTGCCATATGGAGGCTTGATGTCTGGAAAGGAATCGCGTTATTATAAGTAATAAAGTGTTTTAGAATAGCAAAAGAACACCCAGTCGTCATACGATGCGATTAGTGTAACAAAATGGTCATCCAATGCTACAACCCAATACCAGATCTTGTTCGCGGTCACCTAATAACAGTGGTGCATACGCACTCACGACGTAATTCCTCATCGTCGTCAGCCACTGCATGAACAATTGGCACAAAATTCCTTGCAACTGTCAAGCGGATACCACGCGTCTCAGAAGAATGACGATGGATAGCATAGCGAATGCAGCCATGCTACTCAGAAATTATTATTATTAATCGGTAGTGGGTACCCAACAAGTGCGCTTCCAGCAGTTACCCAATGAGCGTTTGCAAAATGCTCTCAAAGGCCGCTCTTCTAGCTTTCCCTATGCAGTGCTGCGCCTTCCGTGCAGGCCTGGCGTTTTTAAAGACAATTTTTTTAAAGACGTATTTTAGTCTGTCTGTCTGCACATATGTCTGTTTGTCTGCCCTTAGTTACCCCAAACGACACCAAATAATACCCTGAACAGGGGACGCCATCCGCAGTGCCCAGTAATAATGCTCAAGATTCAGCGTTCATACTTGTGTGAGTGTCTATTGAAAGACGATTTTTACGCATATCTGAGGCACTATTACAACACGTTAATATTCCGTATGTGTGCCTTTATACTAGGAAAGGCATACATAAGTAATTCTAAGGACCGTAGCGTTTATTGCACTGCGCTGATAATGCAACGCTTGCACGAAAAGGCAAATGTTTCCAACGCTTTGTTAAGACTACACGGTGGCGGCACCTACACATCGGCTTGCGTTCTACACCTTATCGCTTCTGAGAGGGGCGCGCACGCCCCGCGCTTCGTTTTTGAAGATAACTGCCAGATAATGCTGATGTCTCACGTACGTTTGACTTGACACGATGCGCTCGTTCGCCTCCGCTGCACACTCGAGGCACTCTGACGCAGCGCCTCGAGTACTATTCACCGATTCGCCTTGACTTTGTGGTTGCCATAGCCCAGATTGTCACATCAAAGTGAAAGTTGCAATAAACCACATATTCAAGTTTTCGTACGTGTTTCATGAAGTGCCGTAAAATCAAATTTCTACAGCATTCACAAACACATTTTAAGAGTTTTTTCTGCCTATTTTCCTCGTTTATTTTAAATCAAACACTTTTCTTAACCTGCAGACGTCGCATACTGCTTTAAGACGATAGATTGTGGTGCACCCAGCGTCCGCTGTCAGAAATGTGAGCGCCGCTGACAGGCATTTATGGAGCCATGTTATAAATATGCCTGCATAAATATCCAAGACAAGAGATGAACACAAAAGAATAGTGATGAGCACCGTGAGCTAAGCACCAGATTAGTCATTGCCGTAGCTCTGTTGGCAGAGCCCGATACCCCGCCGTTAAGAAGCGTTTTTGGGCTCGGTGTACGTTGGCGAAAACTTCTTCGCTACGACGAATGTACGTGTCTTGTGCCGTTTTGTTTTAGCGACAGGTGCGCAACGCTGTAATCCTACAATAAATGCTATCAACAATTCCTACGTTCATGTTATAATTCTTTGCATTAGGTTGCATACTATAATTCAAGGCATGCAGTCTTACCAATATATGACCTTATATACGAAACATTGAGCAACTCATTTCAAAGTGAACATTGATGCGCAACTACTCTTACTATCAACGTACTTCAGCTGCAACGGGATCGACATTCAAGGAATACACAAAATTAGAGTTTGATATAACAAAATCCAAATTTCTTGGACACTAACAAAATGAAGCAGTAACTTCGTCGATAGTAATTCTAGTTACTGATAAAATACAAGGGAAAAATTGGCAAATCCCACGTACAGTAGAAGTCGATGGTATGCGAAGCACGTATAAGAAATGATGATATGTCACTTTGAAATCAGCACAAGAAGACGAGGTGGAAGTAAATGATGCCGTGCATGACTTCCGTATCATCATTACCATGTTGGAATGTGTCGTTTACCTTCGTCATTTATTCACGTCATGTGATACCAAATTTAGTATATGTGGAGCTAGTGGAACGGCCGCGAGCATGCTATGAGCGTGGTATGCTGTCATATTCTTACATGACACGCGGGTCAGGATTATCATGTTTGCATCAGTCTTATACTTCATCATTCATTCATGTCCTGTAACACCAAATTTGGTATATGTGAAGCTAGCGAAATGACTACGAGCATACCATGAGCGTGGCACGTATTCATTATTCATGACTTACATGACATGCATGTCATAGTTTCTACATTAGGATCTGTCACTTGTGTTCGCGATGCAGTCATGTCACACCACGCCGATTTGGCAACATGTCATGTAAACGAAACCACCTCAAGAGCAGGAAGACCTTGAAATATAAGTCATGACATTCATGAAATACATATCATGGCAGTCACAATGTGACTGGTCAGTTATGCTCGTCATAGACTCATGTTATGCTATACGAAATTTGGTATTGATACCATTAACGAAACGCCCAGGAGAAATAAAAGTCGTAGGCGACCAGATAGATAGATAGATAGATAGATAGATAGATAGATAGATAGATAGATAGATAGATAGATAGATAGATATATAGATAGATATATACGCTCAAAGTCGCTGAAGCTTGCTTAGAAATGCTTTGCATTTAAACTCACACAAAAGAGCCGTATCCCTGAATTCTTCATGGTATGCGAGTTTACACGGAGTGCGCGCGAGCACATTCCTGTTCCTGAAATCACCGAAAGAAATATAAATAATGAAATTATCGAAGGTAGACGCGTGGGAGATTGGGGGTTCCTATGGTCACTTAAAAATGCAAACAAGCTTTGATGATGTGGATTGTGTGGCCCGTGACGGGGCGAAGAGGGAACGGCAATTCTGCTCTGCGGTACGCCTTGGAGGTGAAGACGAGGAAAAGGAAGCGCGAGAGGGGCGTGCGGCTCGGGCAGTTGGAGCGTGACACAGTTCAAACGGCAGCTGCTGGTCGGCGGTTCGGGTAGCGACATCGCTTAACCAGGCGTCCGGCAGCCTTGCGTACCTGGTGAGCTGGCTTCCTGCTTCGGGCTGCGTCACTCAACCAGGTGTCCGGCAGCCATGCGGACCTGGTGAGCTGGCTTCCCGCTCTGTGGCTGGCGCTGACACGGGGACCGGCAGCATAGTCTGTTCGTGGCCTGAGGTCCTGGGGCCCCAGTGGTGGCACGAGGTGGCCGCGGCCGCGGCTCATGTTGGCGACGGGCCATTAACCTGCACTGCAGTGGCCTGGTGATCTACCGGCCTGTAGCACCACCATCACGACCACCACCACCTCACCACGGTCAAGGCAGCGTGACTGCACAAGGAACACCGGTGACGACCGACCTCGCCGCAGCGGCAACAGTCATAACGGCGAGTAGGACAGTTCGTGTGCCGAGGCGCGTAGGACGTTTGGCATGTAAATAAGGAACGCTATAGTGTGTTGTGTGGGAATTGTAAGAGTTATCGGTTGTGTTAAAGTCTCTGTTGTGTGTACAGAGTCACCTGACTGCCCGTTGATTTATTCCGGATCCTGGGCCCACATTACACCATCACAAACTTGGCGAGCCTGCCAGGATACCGCCAGTAACATCTCGAACGCGGAAATCGCCAGTCAGGTGTGTGGACGCAGCACAAGACGAGAGACATGGATCTCGATAAGTTAGCGGCTGTAGCAGCTCAGTTAGGCTTGTCTGGCGCGGAACTTCGCGAATGGATTGAGCGAGAGCAAGTTAGGCAGAGAGATGAGCGCGCAGCTGAGAGAGAAGAGGTCAAAGAAGCAGCCGAGAGACAATGGTTAGCGGACGAGAGGCAACGGTTAGCAGACGAGAGGCAGCTGCAAATCCTCCAACTTAAGCTCCAGCTTCAGGAAAGTGCTCAAAGTCAGCCATCTGCGGCGGCAGCACTTGACCCATCGGCAAACCCGTCATGCCTGAATCCGCAGAAGTTACTACCGCTATTTGACGAGCGACGCGATGACCTGCACGCATATTTGCAGAGGTTTGAACGCGTGGCTACTGGGCAAGAATGGCCAAGAGAGAAATGGGGATTAGCCGTAAGCATGTGCTTAACTGGTGAGGCACTCACTGTCATTGGTCGAATGACTGCTGACGAGGCCCTCGACTATGATAAAGTGAAAAAAGCCCTACTTCAGCGCTTCAGATTCACGGCACAAGGATATAAAGACAAATTTCGGAAAGCCCGGCCTGAAGATGGCGAAACAGGGAAACAACTAGCAGCAAGGATCTCGAGCTATTTTGATAACTGGATTGAGATGGCTGATGTGACCAAAACATTTGAGGGTCTTCGTGACCATGTTATAGCCGAGCAATTCTTGCGTTGCTGTAATCCGAAGCTGGCCATCTTCCTGAAAGAGAGGGAATGCAAAACCCTTACATCCCTTTCAGAGTGCACTGACCGCTTTCTCGAAGCACAGGGAGTCAATAACATAGGTAAAATTGCAGATGATACAAAGGAGGCAAATAAATCCGGTGCTATGTCACAGTACAAGCAGCCGAGTTGCTTTCTGTGTCACCGCAAAGGACATAGCACTCCGGATTGTCATGCGGTTCCGAAAGAGTCTGTGAAATGCAAAACATGTGGGCGGCTTGGCCACAAAGCCACCGATTGAAATGATCAGAGCAAAGACAAGTCGGTGTCTTGTGCCATGATAGAACAGAAAAAACAGGATTACTTCCCTATGGCCAAGTCCAAGGATGAGACATGCGCTGCTGAATGCCCCAAGAAGTGCGAGAACCAACCTATGTTCTTAGTCGACAACATGCCAGTGGTCGAAGGACGGGTGCTTGGACAACGCGCACGTGTCTTACGAGACACAGGGAGCAACACGACCATCGTCCGACGCGAGTTCGTGCCGGATCGATGCCTGACCGAGAAGACGGCAAGAGTTATGCTTTTGGATGGAAAGGCCAAGGAACTACCGGAAGCAAACATACAGATACACACGCCCTACTTCGTTGGTGATGTAAACGCTTTATGCATGACTAACCCTTTGTACGACCTCGTGCTCGGCAATATTCCAGGAGTAAAAGGACCACAAGAGCCAGATACTACCTGGGAGTACTCTGACGCCCTGTTCCCTGAATCGACTGGTTCGAGCAAAATCCCGGCATGCTGGGAAAAGTCAACCTTGCTTTCTGCCGTCGTCCGGACGCAGGAGAAGACGGAGAGTATGATGATTCCGCTAGTTGGTTCGCTAGAAGTGACCTGAGTGCAGCTAACTGAGAGCCAAAAAGACGACCCAAGTCTGAAGAGTTGCTTCAGCAAGATTGGAAAGGAGTTTCACTCCAATAAAGACACGACGTACCACTTTTCTGAAGAGGCTGGTCTACTGTATCGACATTACTGCCTTTCTACGGGGAGGACCTTTAAGCAAGTAGTCGTGCCAAGGACACTTCGACAACACATTTTGAGGGCATTATGGCTGGTCACCAAGGCGTGCGACGTACCACAGACCGTATCCTTGGGAATTTTTACTGGCCAGGTATGCATGAAGAAATCAGACGGTTTGTCAAGTCGTGCGACGTCTGCCAGAGGACAACGCCGAAAGGGAAAGTCGGAGTCGCTCCGTTGGGCAACATGCCTCTCATACGGACACCATTCCAAAGAGTCGCCATTGACCTGATCGGACCGTTATCTCCTCGATCAGATAAAAGAAACCGCTATGTGCTTACCCTCATTGACTTCGCTACTCGCTATCCTGACGCAGTAGCCCTACCCAGCATCGACGCTGTCAGTATTGCAGAAGCCCTCCTTGAAATATTTTCCCGAGTGGGCCTGCCTCAAGAAGTGGTTACCGATCAAGGTAGAAGTTTCACGTCGGAACTCATGAAAGAAGTGGGCCGACTACTAACTGTAAAGTTTTTTCGTACCACCCCATATCATGCCATGGCCAATGGATTGGTCGAAAAATTCAACGGTACGCTGAAGGCCATGCTCAAAAGGGTGTGTCAGGAGAAGCCGCGGTCATGGGATCGCTACATTGCTCCTATTCTCTTCGCTTATCGCGAAGTACCGCAAGCCAGCTTGGGCTTTTCACCATTTGAGTTAATCTACGGCAGACATGTGCGTGGACCTTTGAGTGTTTTAAGAGAGCTGGGGACGAACGAGAACATTGAGGATGAAGTGCGAACAACGTACACTTACCTTGTGGACCTTCGAAACCGACTCGAACACACCTGTAACCTCGCTCATGAAGAGCTTGGTAAAGCACGTGAAAAGCAAAAGCTTTATTACGATCGTAAGACCCGCCACAGAAGGCTACGGCCCGGTGACAAGGTTTTAATTCTCCTTCCTACAGACACCAATAAGCTTCTCATGCAGTGGAAGGGCCCGTTTAAAGTTGCTGAAGCCAAGAATGATGTTGATTATGCAATTGACTTAGGGCAGAGCATCAAGGTCTTCCACGTGAATATGCTGAAGAAGTATGAGCAAAGAGAAATAACGTCTCCTCATCAGGTGGCTGCAGTGAATACTACAAGTGCAACACCTGGGGAAAAGGCGAACAGTGAGAGCAACGACTCTGAGGATACCATCCTCTCTCTCAGTCTATGCTAAACACAAACGGCATCAGACGTCAAGATATCGCCCAAACTGCAGACAGAACAACTTCAACAAGTTCGACAATTGTGCGAAGAGTTTGCAGACATATTTTCGGACCTTTCCGGTAAGACACAATTTGTCGAATGCTCTCTTGACCTCGTCATCGAAAAGCCGGTTCACGTGCCTCAGTACCCGATTCATCTAGCGCTGCGTGAGAACGTCGAAAAAGAGGTACAGGAGATGCTTCGAATGGGCATAATCGAGGAATCAAAGACGCCATATCATGCGCCGATCGTTGTCGTCAAGAAGCCCGTCAACACCATAGGGTTGTGCATTGACTTTAGGGAGCTGAACAAGACCTTGGTTTTTGACAGTGAGCCAATTCCGAGAATTGATGTTGTTCTAGCTCATGTGGGGAAACAGAAAGTTTTCTCGAAATTCGATTTCACGAAGGGCTATTGGCAAGTGCCCATGGCTCCAGACAGTCGTGAAAAGACGCCATTTTCAAGCATGTCGGGGCTCTACCACTTCAAATACATGCCTTTTGGGATTATGACTGCCCCAGCGATATTTTCACGCCTTATGAGGAGAGTTCTAGGTGATTTGCCGAATGTGCATCATTATTTTGACGATGTGGTCATCGCTACTAGCACATGGCATGAACATATGGAAGCCTTACGACTTGTCTTTGAAAGAATCCGCAATGCAAACTCCACAATCAAACCGAGCAAGTGTAAGATTAGAAAGCGTACCATTACATTCCTCGGACATCGCATTGGCGAGGCGAAGGTAGAACCAATGCTGAAAACGCTGGACAAGATCCTAGCCGCCAAGCGCCCCACGGCGAAGAAAGCTGTACAATCCTTTCTCGGTCTTACGGGCTATTACAGGCAGTTCATTCCGAACTACGCAGAGATTTCCAAGCCCTTGACTTGTTGACTTTACCAAGAAAGGCCAACATCACATCGTATCGTGGGGACCGACGCAAGAAAAAGCATTCACCGTGCTGAAAGACAAGCTCGCCGCAAGTCCCATACTGCAAGCACCGGATCTTTCGAAGCCTTTCGTGCTCCGTACTGATGCCTCAAGCACAAGCATCGGCGCAGTGCTTCTGCAAAACAGTGGGGACGATATTTTACATCCGGTTGCTTATGCTAGTCGCAATCTGCTGCCTAGAGAGGCCCGCTATTCCACAATAGAGCATGAATGCTTAGCGCTCAAGTGGGCTGTTCAGAAGTTCCACATTTACTTATGCGGCAAACCCTTCATTATTCAGTGCGACCACCAGCCACTCCGGTATTTGCAGTCAGCCAAACACGTCAAGAATCGAGTGTTACGATGGAGCTTACTAATGCAAGAGTACAGCTTTACCGTAGAATACATAAAAGGCTCAGACAATGTAGGAGCGGACTACTTAAGTCGCATCTGAATTGCTCTAATCTTTCTCCACTTGTGTATTTTTCATGTGTGTTTTTTTTTCATTACGTGCTGTGTGGATCACAACCATTCGGATTCGTGTGAACTTGTTCCCTCTTTACAAACGCGCCTGCACTTTTGCCTACTCACCGCCTCGCGTGGAGTGGAATAGTTGCTCACAACTATCTTAAGTGGGGGGTGGTGTGATGATGTGGATTGTGTGGCCCGTGACGGGGCGAAGAGGGAACGGCAGTTCTGCTCTGCGGTACGCCTTGGAGGCGAAGACGAGGAAAAGGACGCGCTAGGGGGGCGTGCGGCTCGGGCAGTCGGAGCGTGACACAGTTCGAACGGCAGCTGCTGGTCCGCGGTTCGGGTCGCGACATCGCTTAACCAGGCGTCCGGCAGCTTTGCGGACCTGGTGAGCTGGCTTCCTGCTTCGGGCTGCGTCACTCAACCAGGTGTCCGGCAGCCTTGCGGACCTGGTGAGCTGGCTTCCCGCTCTGTGGCCGGCGCTGACACGGGGACCGGCAGCATAGTCTGTTCGTGGCCTGAGGTCCTGGGACCCGAGTGGTGGCACGAGGTGGCCGCGGCTCATGTTGGCGATGGGCCATTAACCTGCACTGCAGTGGCCTGGTGATCTACCGGCCTGCAGCACCACCATCACCACCACCACCACCTCACCACGGTCAAGGCAGCGTGACTGCACAAGGAACACCGGTGACGACCGACCTCGCCGCAGCGGCAACAGTCATAACGGCGAGTAGGACAGGTCGTGTGCCGAGGCGCGTAGGACGTTTGGCATGTAAATAAGGAACGCTATAGTGTGTTGTGTGGGAATTTTAAGAGTTATCGGTTGTGTTAAAGTCTGTGTTGTGTGTACAGAGTCACCTGACTGCCGGTTGATTTATTCCGGATCCTGGGCCCACATTACACCATCACACAAGCTTTACACTGACTGCGTAAAAATACAGAGCGTACTCGTGTCGTTGTGAGTGCATCGCGTAATCCAGCTGATACCCTGTGTTGGTCCTGTCCGCTGGTCTATTGTGGCCACGAGCATTGTGGTATGCACACTCTTTCTCTTTACTGTAATCTACCTTCCCGTCCTGATGTCGGCCATTCCTTCATTTATGACCACGAGCTAGAGCGCTGGCCGGGAGCCTCAAAAAGGCAGCGGTATAGCGCAAAAGCATGTCGTGGAGAAGGGGTCACGTAAGAAGAGAGTATCTTTTGTGAGCCCCTTGATGGATAGCGTCTGCGGCTGCAGCATATCCGCGCTACAGCTCCCAGGACACGACCTGGCCGGGACTTGCCACTGCAGCGCCGTGAGCCACCAGCTAAGAGGGTGGCTGCTGCTGCGGCGACATCCCGCGGTCGCGCTCCTAATTGATCGTCGGCACGCGCTGCTGTTGCCCCGAGAGAGCACAGAGAGCCTCGCTAAATATTCCCTTCGCGCCTCCTGTGTTGTTCTCTATGTCGGCGTTCTTTTACCTTCGATGCGTGTCCGTCAATGAGAGGCTCGGGTGCAATATAAATATCTTCGCTACATTGTGTTACATTGTACGTAACTTCGACTGCTTGCGCGTAGCAGGTTCTTTAGAAGTTAGAGCTTACCACATACACGCGGTGGTAGGACAATCATTTTTGTTTAACCTATGTGCCCAGATTTTACTGCTCGCAGTGACGTGATAAACATGGTTTAGGTAGCATGTGCAATATCCCCATTATTATGAAATCCGATGGCACACTTACATACCCCAAAAAAACTGTGTGCATAAATTCATGACGGAGAGTTTTGATATATTGATAGAATCATAGAAGTCGGGGCATGCAGGGGCCAAGTCACGGTATACAAGCAGCACGCAACTAGGCCTGAAACTAGGAAATGACTCGCCTAATTTTTATGTAGAGAGGTGTAACCGTTGTAGCTTTAAGTTGTAGCTTTAAGCTCTGGAATTCGCTACCAAAATTACATCACTTGAAAAATAGTAGGAAGCAAACTTGTAAACATGAAAACAGTAGCGAGCAAATGTTGGGTATATCTGCATGAAACTGCTGAGCTTGCGACCTGCCATTCCTCTGTTTTGCTTTTGATTCCTCCTAGTTTATGTTTTCTTAAAACGTCCACTCGCCAACCAGTGTTTATTTTTTCTCCTTTTCTCGCTGAAAAAAAGATAGCGCGGAGCGATCACATCGTAAAAATGCCCCAATAGTGGACGCACGTGTAATCTGAAAGTCTATTTCACAAGATGAGTTTCATTAGTTTCAGACAGTGAGGAATGGAACAACGTCACCATAAACCTAAAGAAAGTTTGTTTGTCTTGCTTCTGTCCAAACACGGGCAAGAAAAACAAATCGGCGATGGCGAAAAGTGGCATGCCGCTATGGCTACCGTGAGAAAGTAAGGAGAAGCTAATTATGCATACCATACGCCATAGATCAGTTCTAGACTCTGGCTCCAGGCCCATACAATCGGTTACATACAGGAAAAGATCTGGAAGCGTGCTAGGAACGTCAGAAGCTAGCCCCGCTCCGACAAACGCTTCGAGAATGCTTGAGACGAGTTCGCCAATATACATAAACTTTCTTCACTAGTCGTCAGTCTTTTCCATATTTTATTACCATCTTATTACCGGAGTTTTCACCAGTTTCTTTTCATTATGCTTTTATAGTGTTGTACATATATACTAAGGATGCCTCACGGTGTAGAATTTCCAAGTTTTGGAAACTAATATAAACGCAGCATGATTGTTAGCGACTTTTTTTATCTAGATCACGTAAAGTAGTCTGCTGTGCATTCACTTTTCAAAACAAACCGTATTACTGTGACGTCGTGCTGCTCGCATGTACGTCAACACATAAATAACGTTGGTAAACGCAAGCTGCGGACTACTTTCGAATGCAGTCCGAGAATTATTTCCCTTGAACCCCTGATGAGCCTAAAGGTTGTTTCTCTCATAATTAAAAAACATAAACTAGAGTGAAAAGCACTTTTTTTTGTGAATTGGCATAACATTATCGCATGAATCTGATGGTACAGTGAAATCAATGCGGCGTTTCAATGCTCGTCGGTGGAAATTATAACCCTGTGTGCTAAAAAGAAGCTTAACTTACAATGTGTGCCGCCGTTTAACCTCGCGCGTGAAAAATGAGGCTACCTGTATTTCAGGACAAAACGAGCGTCTTAACCAAATAATTAATGTACGTTTGTATGGCAGCACAAATTTCGCGAACTCATTTCCTATACAGCAAAAACAGAGCCTTCCTTCTTCGGAATGCAATGTTTTTCCTAGCCTGAATTATTAAAGAGCATCTGTACTGATGCTGTAAACATAAACATTTCGGTGTGCGCTTGATGATGCAACAATAGATTGCGTTTGGTTCTTGAGAAAAACTCATAATGAGTGAACACAACGTTCACTTTGCGATTTGAAAATTGGTCAGAAGCACGGATACAGGTGGAGGCTGATCGGTAGTAAATAGAACCGAAGAAAGTTCATTATATATTCTAAGTTGAAACATGTAGGACGAGCGCTTGTACAAGTCACACACATATAAAGTGAACACTTCATTATTATTTATTACCTCACAGAAGCTTATGTAAAAAAAATGATTAGTAAGATTAATATTCAGCTTATACACACCTTGCTTAGATATACCATACCGGACGTTTCCGTCGAAAGTGCAATGAACCATGTATTTTTTGCGGCTTGAATACTAACTATGTGTGCACAATCTGTGTGGTTGACGCTCTATATTCTGAGGAATGCAGGAAATGCGGAGTGATGTACAATGTAAAGTTCTGGCTTGACTAGAGGGTGCCCAAAATAAAAGCAGGTCTGCGCTGTGATTCGGCCCAGAAGGTCCAACTCCTTTCGTAGCAGCTTTAAATCAAATCCCTCTAGCTGGAACTTCCAGCCTTACACTATATAAATGACTTATAAGCCATAAGCATTAAGCAGTAGACGGCCCTGCCACGTATGCATAGCGGGAAGATAAAAAATTGGCGGGTAACACGTGCAGTGGGAATCCATGATATGCGAAGCACGAATAGGAAAGGTTAATATCTCAATTTAAAATCCGCACAACTTTATGAGGTGGAAGTCAATGATACCGTACATGACTTCCGTGTCATGATTATATGTTTCGATGTGTCGTTTACCACCGTCATCTATTCACGTCACGTGATACCGAATTTAGTATTTGTGGAGCTAGCGAAACGGCCGCAAGCACGCTATTAGCGTTGTATGTTGTCATGTTCCTACATGATATGTTGTCATGTTCCTACGTGACACGCGTGTCAGGATTATTATGTTTGCACCAGTCATATATTTTGTCATTCGTTGACGTTACGTAACACCAAATTTGGCATATGTGGAGCTAGCAAAACGGCCGCGAGCGCATCATGAAGGGCCCTATACACTCCCATTTAGCGTTGACACGCGCGCACGCTGAGCACAGCCTCGCTACCTTAGCGAAACGCAAGCACTCTATAGTTTGACGCCAGGCGTGACTGGCGCGACCAGCGTCCGTCGGCGCGGCCCGACAGCAACCGGCGCGAAAATCACATCGATGCGTTGCCCAGACAACACTGCGTCTCCCTCTTTTCGTAACGGAGGGATACCGGACGCGCTGAAATGCGCATGCATAAGAGCAACGCAGCGCGGCACACGCCTGCGAGTATAAGGCAAAACGGCTCGTGGCGTCGCAACACCGACGCGACGCGATCAAATGAACGCCGGCGAGCACGCGAACCGCGTCACGTCGAAATGTGTTGGCGCCTTGGTTGTGGCATGTAGTCACGTTCTCACATGAAACGCATCTCATGATTATCATGTTTGCACCCATCACATATTTTCATCGTACATTGACGTCTCGTAAAACCAACTTAGGCATATGTGAAGCTAGCGAAACGGCCGCGAGCGCATGATGAGTGTGGCATGTAGTCATGCTGTTAAAGGACACGCATGTCGTGAATATCATGTTTGGATGTGTCATTTACCTATCTCGTCCATTCGCGTCGCGTAATAGCGAGTTTGTACATGTGATGCTAGCGAACTAGTCATGAGCGCATCGTGAGCGTAGCAAGTAGTCATGTTGTTACATGACACGAATTTATTGTTTATCACGTTTGCACCAGTATCAAATCCTTCGTCATCCATTCACGTCCCGTAATACCAAATTTGTTATAAGGGAAGCTAGCGAAACGGCCGCGAGCACATCATGAGCTTGGCATGTCATGTTGTTAAATGACACGCATGTCATGATTTTCATATTAGGGTCACTCGCTTGTGTTCACATTGCTATGATGTCTTACCATACCAGTTTTGCAACTTGCCATGTGAACGAAACCACCGCAAGAGCTGCAGCACCATGAATAGTAAATCATGACATGTCATGCTTTCATTGTTATGGCTAATCAAATTTGTTCTTCATAGAGTTATGTTATGCTATACAAAATTTAGTATCAATACCATTAGTGAAACGGCCAGGAGAGCTAAAAGTCGTAGGTGGCTAGATAGATAGATAGATAGATAGATAGATAGATAGATAGATAGATATGCTTAATGTCGCCGAAGTTCGCGAACAAATGCTTCGCATTGAAAAGCAAAGGCGCTCACCTGTTGACGAGAGCGCGGTGATGGTTTACCACAGGCACAGAATGACCCACGTAGCAGAGCACCTTATGCCGCGGACGGCAGAATCATGAAGCCTGATCGACCCCTGCCGATAAAAGTCATTGTTTTGACTGTTTCTCAAGACCGATGCAGCGATTTTTTTTTTGCGCTGCCAGCCAAATATTCATAACCCCCGCGTGGATATCGCCTTGAAACAATCTTCGCGCACGTGGCGGCACTTCCAAAAGCATTTCCTATAAGTCGGGTGGAAGTGATGTGGCTCAATAGTTATTGTCTTTGTCGCTTTTTCAGCAACTTCTTCAGTATTTCAGGGTGCATTCCTGCTTGGTTTACTAGCCTGAAATGGCCTTTTGTGGCAACAGCCTCCCGCAAGTGACCTGTAAGTGACCTGTTAGTGCTTGCTGAAGTAGGCGCGGGGAGTATACACCAGAACACAGTGAGCTCAGTGTGTGCTGCCATATTGAAAAGCGCGTCGTGCCATCTGCTGCAAGCGCGGCGAAGCAAGACCCATGCACTGCCACGCGAGAAGACGCTCCGCAAACCAAACGCGAAACTGCACAACCTGAGTGCGGCTGTAGAGATGTTTCGCGCTCTTCCTCTCCTAGAATTTTGAGCCTATGTCGTGTGAAACGTAGAGCAGACCTTCCTCGGCAGTCGGGAATGTCTACAGCACGTGCATTGCAGACTACAGACTATAAAGAACGTACTATGGCGATTGAAAGACACGCGAACAGCGGAAAGCGCTGCTTTCGACTAAGTTGCACTGCGGCATGCTTTGGTTGTGGCAAGGCACAATTTGCGCTGCAAGTTGGCGTCAACGTAGCGAAAGAATCTCGCTCAAGTTTGCGCTCTTCCACTGCATGTGTTTATCTTTAACCACTCATGCAGGACCCTCGGAATACACACGCGTTGTGAAAGTGCCAACCAGAACAAGATTTTAAAAGGCTACGGTGACGCCTACCAAAAGCACAGATCCGCCTAGTGAGTCAAGGAATGCCGCAGTGGGACTGAGTCGAAAGCTATGCTTTTCGCGTCATTCACGTTTCTTTCCAATGCTATAGTACGCCGTTACAGTTGTATAGAAAGGGTGGTTGCATGTACGTGTGAGCCGTAATAATTCCTATTACTGGCATGCACCCTGCGAAAGAGTGCGGCAATGATTTGGTGTCCCATACTATACTGGCATACTGCATGCGAATTGCTGCTGTAAAGCGGAACAGCGGGAATCGTGCTTGAGTAAACGCAATAAATATGCACCCTGCGAAAGAGTGCGGCAATGATTTGGTGTCCCATACTATACTGGCATACTGCATGCGCATTGCTGCTGTAAACCGGAACAGCAGGAATCACGGTTGAGTAAACGCAATAAATATATTTTCTCGTGCAATTTTACTGGACCCGTACTTTTTCGTGCCGATTGTAACTATATCAACTGGCGGCGGAGCTCGGCGTTTTTTCTTGCGAATGGAAATATGTGCAATCGGAAAACAACGTACCGGCACGATTGCCGCATCGTGCGGGGATCTCCACAGACAGTGTTGAGTAACATCTTACTGTTGCGCTGGTTGTTTATGCATGTGAAGACGGTGCAGTGGTACCCACATGACTTCTTATAAGCTGGTGCAGCGTGAACAGGCGCTTTTCTCACATTTTAATGCCCCAGAATCGCTGCTTTCCATGCTAGCAAGGCACGCATTGCCTGTTCAAAACAAACTGTGGCATCCCTGGGTGCGAAGGTATACCTCCGAAGGCGCCTAGGTGCGAGATAGGCGTGCTCTCGTCTATAAGTGATGGTGCTAGACTAACTCAAATTTTCACAGAGCTTTGGACGTTTTGTGTCAGGAGTGACGTTTTCAGCCCAGGTGGCCAGTCCTTGGTGTATTACCGTATAGATTATTTTATAGGTGATAAAACACGCCGCCTTGCTGGGCTGCGCACGAGAGTACAAAGGCTGACGCTATAACGTCGACTTAAAATTTCGGGGAAGGGGAGGGGGGGTATCAAGCATATTTAGCCCCACCCAGAGCAGGTTATAGATATGCCCAAGGAGTTGTCTGTGAAATGAGCAATTCTCCCGGTCCCAACTTTCTATCATAAGGGAACCTGCAGGAGCCACTTAGGAGAGCTGTACCCTCTCACCAAAAAAGAGCAATATTTTAGGAAACGAATGCCTGAATAGTGTTCCGCTGCACGTAGGCTATCCAGCGGAAACAGCAGCCATATGGTTCGGGATACCAGCGAAACACGCGAGGCGGCTTTCAAGCGGCTCTCTTTGAACGTATTGAAAAAAATTGCTTTTGTTCTACTACGGAGAGCCAAAACGACCATGTGTTCTCGGCCAAGTCATTTTCTAGGTAGGTATTCAGCCTTACAGTGGCCCTTTGCCACCCGATCATTTGTAAACGTAGGCGTGCGTAGTGCTGGGCGTGACACCTTTTAACTTGATGACCGTTCGATGAGCTATCATCGCCGCACCGGCCACAATGAAGTAGCGTTCTTTGTAAGGAAGATGGTCCTTTTTTGGCAACACTTGGTCGAGCCGTCTCAACTTTTAAGTAGCTTCTTGTTGTACAGTAAAACGGTTGAGCTTTCGAATTACAACTTGGCCGCACGAGCTGCAGTATTTCGAAGGACGACGATGGGCAAGGCCCCACTGAGTCACACGTCACCCGACCGAGCAATAGCGAAGGGTGGAAGCCGTGCTGCACGGTGTATACAGGGTGGCACGTGCTTTGAACTAGCAGAGGACAGATGTGATGCTTTAGTGCTCAAAGGAGAATGCAAACTCTGGTAAGGAAGAACCGTGGGCATCAACGCTAAACTTTATAGAGTGCAGCTGAAGGTAAGGAACGTGTATTGTTAGTAGTGTCGTCGCGTGGACGAAAAGAGCAGACCGTAGTTCCAAGACGAAACTATTTATTTGGCTGAACTTGTGGCCAAAGAACGGTGAGTCCGAATAAAGTCATACACAATGGTACTGATAGCAGCGAACTGAGCGTCAGCAGCCGATCATCTGATCATCGTTGTGGCGCACCATGTTTTATATCTCGCCCATAGAACGTTCCAGCCTTATCACTGGTGATCACGTAAGCTCTGGAATAAATTTGAGTTTTAGATGCGGAGCATCTAATACTCGAGGCTTGTAGCGCGGCGCCGTCCGCAAGCTTCCTCCTCCTTCTTCCACCATCTGTGCATCCCTTCCTCCTCTACACACCGCGCGCGCTTCACTCCTCCACCATCTGTGCACCCTTCCTCCTCTACACACCGCGTGCGCTTCTCCTCTTCACGAACATTCGCTAGCTGTATAATGTAGCGCGCATGCGCCGTCACGCTTCGAGAACATCGGCAGCTGACGCGCGCGCATGCGCCGTTGCGCTTCTCCCCCTTCTCGAACATTCGACAGCTGACAGTGCATGCGCCGTCGCGCTGTATATATACTCAAGGTCGGCGCTCGCTCGCTGAGTTGCCGCTCGTCGGTTGGTTTGTACGGCGCGTCGACGTCCATGGTCGTGGTGAAATGAATTCCAACGAATCCACAAACACAATAATCGACGTCCCTTCGACCAGCGCCGCCCTTTCGCATACGTGTGTACGTGTTCACTCATTTAACACCCCCTCCTACAACCACGTTAATCATTTTAGCCATCGACCCAAGTAAGTCGCAATTTAACACCCCATTTCACAACCACGTTAACCAATTTAGCCATCGACCCAAGTAAGTCGCACTTTAGCACCCCGTTAACCAATTATATGCTCCGCATTCTCCTCAGTGTTCCCCCGAGGGAAGCTGCGGGCAATGTTTTGTCTCACCTGTGCACTCTTAAAGAAATTATTTTCTATAAACGCGAAGGTTCTCGCGCACTGAGGCGTGATCTAAGCCGAGTATAGTTAACATTCTTTCTGGTTTTAAACCAAGCACATCAAAATTAACTCGTGGCAATGTCCCTCTCTGAAAAAGCATCGTCCCGATCTTTAAAACAAAACATGGGGAAAAATTCATGCAAGAACTGGCCACAAATAAGAAAGTACAATAAACAAAATCACCTAGAAGAAACTCGAAGATTCTCAAACACTGAGGCGTGATCTGCGCCGAGTATTGCTCAGTATTTCTTGGTTTAAACCGAGCACACCAAAATAACAGTCGTGACAGCATTTTTTATCGCCGTTGGTATAGCTGTGCTTCAGACGTTTTGTCGGGCTCACATACGTTTTATTTATTCCTTGAGGGTACATTCAAGTGGTGTATCTGAATATGATGAGCTGGACTTCAAGACGCCAGAAAGTGGAGTTTTGATTTATATAAATTGTTTGCGACTTGCAATGTGCTATAACAGTCAAAATATTATACTGAACATAGAAATGGTATTGCAGAGAATGCACATTTCCCCACCGCTCAAAAATTAAGCATTTCAATATATTGTTACGGTACATCACCGACTTAAGCAAGATCACAAAGACGCAGATGACGAAGACGCTTGTGCGTTAAGCGTTTCTATTCACGTAGGGCTGGTCTGGCGATATCACTCCTAAGCAACTTTTCTTCACAATCAAAAACGATAGAGCATTATTTTTTATCATGTCGCCGATACAAAGTGCTCAGAAAGAGACTTTTATTCACACAATTCACTAGCCTGGGGCTAAACTTCACAATAGAAAATATAGTTTCCTTCGGTGCTTCCGATCTGGGCTTCAGCCACCAGAACGTCTTTGATGCAGTTTACAAGTACCTTAATGAAACTAAAAGATTTAGGCTTTTAATTGCGTGATCAATATTCTTGCAGAAATATTTCAAAATAAACAGGTGCTTTCTTTAACCACGCTTAGTTCTATTCAAGGTAATGAATGAATTGTTTGATCTGAACGAGTGACAATAATTAATGCACTCCAGTCATTCTACCTAGCGTGTCTTTTCTTTTTTTTTTCTCTGGTGGGGAAAATCAATACTGAACATATATAAAAAAGTCTCACTGAATTAAGTCATCGATTCTTGGCCTATCCCCCTGAGTGGGTACAAGCCGTGGCTGTGGAATCATCATCATAATCCTCATCATCATCATCATTAGGCGTTCGCGCAAGAGGAAACTCGGCCATCTTGTTCGGCTGTCGATTTTCTGCTGATGCAACACTATAAACCTATATCTCGCCCCGTCACATTCGTTGGACGTGCCTCGCAACGGAACTTCGCAGCGGCCGTCGTTTGAGGAGTCACTCTGCAATGATGACGAAAACACGGCGTCTGCATCTGCCCCCGGTGTTCCTGCGGCTGGAGATGATGCGGTGACTACATATTCTTCGGCGACTACAACCTTCGTGCCTGAACCACTTCGGGATCTTGGGATCAGCTGGCAGAGTGCGAACGTGTGAATACTTGATACCGATGGGGCCCAAATCTTATGCTGGTCGACCTGTTGTTCTACCTCAGGGAAACCGCCAAAGTGTGGTATGAGAACCATGATTCAGAACTTGGGAGGTGGGCAACGTGCAAGCAGAAAATGTTGGACTTGTTCGGAAAGCCCGTGAGAAGATGGCAGAAGAAAGATGACAGCAAACAAAATGCTCGCGTCTCAGGCGCAGACCTCGACGGAGTCGTACTTCTCGTATATAGAAGCTGTATTTGCATTGTGTCTCAAAGTCAATGCAGAAATGCCGGAGGCCGAAAAGGTCGAACATATTTTTAAGGAGATCACGGATGACGCATTCAAGCTCCTCGTTCGCAAAAATTATTCACCAGAGTATGTCATTATGAAGAAATGCTGGCGTTTTGAACAAGAGAAAAGCCTGTGGATTGAAAGCGTGTTTGCCCACCTTCCGAATACGGCTGCAATGTCGTCTTGCGAAGACCGTGTAAGAACACGGCCGCCACCTCCTGTTTCATCGGATCAAGTGTACCAAATTGTACGGCGCGAAATTGAATCCCTTGCCCCGGCTCCGGCTCGCACTGCTGCAAGTGACACGACCCCACTCACTGCCAACATAGTTCAAGCTATCATCCTCAAAGAACTCGCCAGTATAGGTATTCCCTTGGTGTGCGCAGTGCCCAGCCCGTCGCGAGCTCCATAGCGTCCACCTTCGTCCCATCGCGAGCAGCAGTTTACGGCCCTATTTCACGAACCTGCTACGTTCCCCGCCGCGGTGGTCTAGTGGCTAAGGTACTCGTCTGCTAACCCGCAGGTCGCGGGATCGAATCCCGGCTGCGGTGGCTGCATTTTCGATGAAGGCGGTAATGTTGTATGGCCGTGTGCTCAGATTTGGGTGCACGTTAAAGAACTGCAGGAGTTCAAAATTTCTGGAGCCCTCCAATACGGCGTCTCTCGTAATCATATGGTGATTTTGGGACGTTAAACCCCACGTATCAATCAAGCCTGCTGCGCGGAGAACCACCAAAAATCAATCAATTTATTTTCGTTTCACCGTATCGGTCATGTCATCCTTTACCACAATTCCCGCTGCTCCTCGCCACCCCGGGCGTCATCTGAACCTTACTGCCGACCGTACAGCGCCCGCTTTACATCTACCACGCCGTCTTCTTCGTCAAACAATTACAGAAGGCTCAACAGCTGATCTCCGTCACCGCGTGTTCACCAGCCGCGTTCGCCTCCAGGACGTCGTCTCGCTCGCCGCAGACTCGCAGGCCGTCGTCTCATTCAACCCCGCTCCTGCCTACCCAGAAATTTAAACGGTGCAGCGCCCGTAGATGACGATGCATTGTCAACTTCCTCAACAAATCTTCTCTTGATGTTTCCGATTAAACTGCTTGTGAGGTGCTGACGTTGATGGTTTGACTATTTCTGCCCCTTTCGATACCGGAGCGCACATTTCTGTAATGAGCATGAACCTTCGCCGACGCCTACATAAAGTACTCACGCCTGCCGCTTTCCGCATGCTCCGAGTCACTGATGGAAGAACCCCTGTCGTTCAAGGGATGTGAACGGCCCATGTGTCTATTGTCGGTCATCCTACATTAGGTCACTTTGCCGTCATTGAAATGTGTCCTCACAGCCTAATACTTGGCTTGGACTTCCTGTCATGCCATTCTACGCTCATTGATTGTGGCACTGGTGCTTTTCAGCTTGAGCTGCCACAGCTTGTCGATTTTCCAGCTAACCAGTATTCATGTTTATGCTCTCGCCACGATGTTCGCTTGCCTCTTCAAGCTGCTACATACGTCACTTTGTCTTTGTACTCACGTGATGTGCCCGATGGTGACTACCTCGTGACTCCTATTGTCGACGTTTTGATGGCCCAAGACGCCGCCCTCGCTTACACTGTTGTCTCCGTCGCTGATAATACAGTGGTCATACCCCTACTCAACGTCAGTCTCTTGACTCAAGTCATTCCGCAAGACATGTTTTTGGCCCCCCTATCTCCGCTCGACAGCTGCAACGTTACCCGTCTGAACAACGATGCTAAATCCCCCTGTCTCGGCCGCAATTACACTCAGCCTGCTGATGACACTAACAAGATTATTGCTCCTGATTGCCCCCCAGCGCAAGCTGCCAGTCTCTGTCGTCAGCTAACATCATATGGGGATACTTTCGGCTTTGACCACCGCCCTCTCGGCCAAACAACTGCCGTTACTCACCGGATCAACACTGGTGATGCCAGTCCTATATGGCGTCGTCCATATTGTGTATCTCACCGGGAACGCCAAGTAATTCAGAATGAAGTGGACAAAATGATTACTAAACACGTCTTAGAACCATTGTCTATCCCTTGGGCCTCCCCAGTCATGATTGTTGAGAATAAGGATGGCAGCTGGCGCTTTTGCGTGGACTATCGACATTTAAACAAAATCGCTCATAAATATGTCTACCCTTTGCTTCAGATTGATGACGCTCTCGGTTGACTCCATGGTGCCCAATACTTTTCGTTCATCAACCTTCGGTCCAGCTATTGGCAAAGTTCTGTCCGCCCTATGGATCACGAAAAAACCGCTTTTGTTATCCCCGACGGCCTCAACCAGTTACTATGTAATGGACCGTCAACTTTCGAGCGCATGAAGGACTCCCTTTTCTGAGGTTATAAGTGGCTCATCTGCCTGTGTCACTTAGACGATGCCATCGTCTTTTAGCCTGACTTTTAAAGCCATCTCACACGTCTGTCGGCCATTCTGGATGTTTTTCGAAGAGCCGCCCGAGAGCTCAATTCTAGGAAATGCCATTTCGAACGTCTCCAAATCACCATACCCGGCTACCTTGTCAGTGCTTCTAGTTCTCAACCGGATCCCGACAAGGTGCGAGCAGTACAAGAATTTCCTGTACCATGTTCAAACAAGGACGTGTGAAGTTTTGGAGGGCTATGTTGCCATTTTCGTCGATTTGTCCGCAATTTTGCCGACATCGCCCGACCGCTTACTGATCTCTTAAAAAAGGACGTTTTGTTGGTGTAGGGCGTAGAGAAAGCACACGCCTTTTCATCTCTTATCCATCTGCTGACTACGCCACCAATACTATCCTATTTCGGCCCTGAATCACCTACAGAGCTTCGGACCGATGCCAGGGGCCAAGGAAGTGGGGTGGTCTTCGGCCAACAACAACACTGGAAGGACCGCGTAATTGCTTACTCCAGTCGTCTTCTTTCTCCTACCAAAGGGAAGTTCTCTATCACTGAACGTGAATGCCTAGCTTTAGTGTGGGCCGTCACAAAATTCAGGCCTTATCTCTATGAGCAGGCTTTTCTCGTTTTTACGGACCATCACGCTCTCTGTTGGCTCTCATCGCTAAAGGACCCAACCGGACGTCTTGGTCACTGGGCGCTGCTTCTGCAAGAATACTCGTTCGTGGTCTACTAAAAGTTGGCACGCCTGCACAAAGACGCAGACTGTTTGTCCTGTCATTCGGTTGAAACGCCCGACTTGAAAGACTTTGACTCACACCCCTGCGTGCTCTCAATCCGCGCTTTTGGTGATATCTCCACCGAACAACGACGTGATCTTCATTACTCTCAATCATCGAGCGCCTGACCTCTGCTTCGACAGATTTTTCCGTTCGCCTGTTCGAACTGCACGACAAAATTCTATACCATAGCAGTGTCAACGCCGATGGCCCAGAATTACTAATAATGCTTCCCCATCATCTGCGTACCAGCGTTCTAGAACAACTCCAAGACGTGTCTACAGCCGGTCACCTAGGCCTCTCTCCTACCTACGATCGTGTGTGACGTCACTTTTTTCTGGTGCGGCCTGTATCGTTCTGTGGTTCGCTACATCACTTCTTGCGACCACTGCCAACGCCGCAAGTGCCCCTCTGTGCTGCCGTCCGGCCTGCTACAGCCCATCCGCATTCCGCCTGAACCATTCTTCCGTATTGGCCTTGACCTGTTGGGCCCGTTTCCTACGTCCACCTTTGGAAATAAGTGTGTTGCAGTCGCCACAGATTACGGCACGCGCTTTGTCATCACTCGAGCCATGCCAATAAGCTGTTCTACTGACGCCGCTGACTTTCTCTTGAATTAGGTCATTTTTCATGACGACGCTTCACAGGAGCTGCTTGCTGATTGAGGAAGGTACTTACTTTCACGTGTTGTGGATGACATCCTCCGCGCCTGCTCCACAGAGCACAAGCTTGCCACCAACTATCCTCCACAGACAAATAGATTGACCGAGCGTCTGAACCGATCGCTGACGCAAATGTTGTCAATGTACGTCTCACCAGATCATCGTTACTGGGAGAGAGCACTATCCTTTGCCACCTTTGCGTACAACTCTTCGCGGCACGACACTGCTAGTTATTTACCGTTTTATTTGCTATTTGGCCGACATCCAGCGATACCCTGTGACAAAGTCCTTCTTTTGGCTGCCCCCTTGTCTACGGAGTACGCCAGCGATGTCGTTTCTCGAGCCCATGGAGCCCGTCAGCTTGCCCATGGCCGACTACACTTGTCAAAAAAGCACCAAAAAGACCGTTATGACAGTCGCCAAAAAGCGTGCACTTCCTGCAGGGGTCCCTGGTTCTTCTCTTGGCACCGAACCGCCAAGTCGGTTTATCACAGATGCTACTACAACGCTACTATGGCCCCTACAAAGTGTTACGACAACTCGGGGACGTGAATAACGCGATCACACCCCTAAATAATGCCTTTTCGACCTCCTCACTCCAGACGGACGTTGTCCACGTTTCCCAACTCAAACCGTATCACCCTGCTAGTTCATCGCCGCAATACCAAGCACCGTGACGGCGCTTCCGCCGCGGGGGAGTGATGTCACGGTGCATCATCGACATAAGCAAGCGCGGTACTTTACGAAGATGACAAAGACGCCTGTGCGTTAAGCGCTTGCGAGAGAGGCAATTCAGCCATCTCGTTCGGCTGCCAATTTTCTGTTGACGCAACCCCTCAAACCTATATTTCGCCCCGTCACTATGTGTATTGCTGTATCTCTATTCAAGGAAACGTTTTTCGTTTAACAGCCGTATCTCCGAACTGGTCTGCTACGTCAAATACAACTGGGATTCAGCATTTGCTATCAGGCTTCTAAGCCATGAATTTCGATATCTGTATTTCGGAATAATTTTTTCAGTATCTCCGCCCAACCCTGGATGAGTAGATTAACTAATATGAGTGTGCGGCTTCAAGGAAAAATAGCTGCAATTTTCAATATTCTTTCGCATCATTTTGTTGCCGGGTACCTTCCGAAATCGCTATCTATCTCAAAAAAGCCATGTCCAGCATAGCACTGAACTTATAGAAACCAAACCGACATAGTTGCTGCGCCACCTGTTGCGAAAAGCACTTTATGAATTAAAATATCAGAAAACTCAAAATTATTTGGGCTGCCTAAAACACCGCTTTTCTATCCAGGACAAAGGTACTCGGATATCATTAGGCTCTTGAATAACGTCTAATAAGAACCCTTACCCTATTGTTAGTATTTATACGCACGTCAAAACATTGTACCGCCCTTTTCCAATCACACTGCTTGCGTCTCAACCACAAAATGAAGCCTTCTGCTCCCGTCTCTACGGTTGTAATGAAATTTTTGTCATTTGAATTTATTTATTCGACTATACCATTTTGGTGACCTCAAGGATGCAATTATTTTCTTTCCGCACTTTATGTCACCAACGTTTCCTAACAAACACAGCAAATGAGTGAAATCACCTTGGTTACCGTTTAAGCGGTGATAATAATTGTGTTTATGGGTCAAAACCGCCATTGCACAATTTGCTGTAAGTCTGTTCATTGTTATTTTCAGTGAGTGTATTTTCCTTCATTTAGGGGCAAAGCTCCTCAAGGGGTGGGTCGTGCGTATGCTGCATGTAGTAGCCACAACTAGTTTGAGTCCTTGGAACACCCGCTGGATGGCGGTACTTCTATATGATGACTATATGATAAAAAGATGCGGTTTGGAGGTACATGGAGTGCTCACAGATGGACGGACGGATAGAGAGAGACAGAACGACATGCGACAAGACAGACAGACAGACATACAGACAGACAGACAGACAGACGGATGAACAGATGTACAGGCGGATATACATACAGAGAGGCAGACAGACAGACAGACAGACAGACAGACAGACAGACAGGCGGACGGACGGACACATAGGTGGACAGACGGACAGATGAACAGACGAACAGACAGGCAGACAGACAGAAAGACGGAAATACCGACAGACGGAAGAACAGACAGATGAATAGACGAGGCCAGTGGATAATTCGAGGTCTACCGATAAAAGCTTCGAAGATTCGCCCTACTCATCATACTGCGTGGATATGGTTTGCTTTTAAATGCGAAGCAATTCTTGGTGAACTCCGTTGAATTTGAGCGTATCTATCTATCTATCTATCTATCTATCTATCTATCTATCTATCTATCTATCTATCTATCTATCTATCTATCTATCTATCTATCTATCTATCTATCTGTCTGTCTGTCTGTCTGTCTGTCTGTCTGTCTGTCTGTCTGTCTGTCTATCTATCTATCTATCTATCTATCTATCTATCTATCTATCTATCTATCTATCTATCTATCTATCTATCTATCTATCTATCTATCTATCTATCTATCTAGCCACCTACGACTTCTAGCTCTCCTGGTCGTTTAGATAATGGTATCGATACCAAACTTGGTATGGCGTAACATGACTTTATGAAGAATGTATTTGACAAGTAATAACATGAAAATCATGACATGTAAGTCATGAATATCATGATTTAGGTTTCAAGGTTCTGCAGTGGTTTTGTGCACATGACGTGTTGCAAAACTGGTATGGTAAGGCATGATTCAGGGCGAACACAAACGACAAACCCTAACATGAAAATGGTGACATGCGTGTCATGTAACAACATGACTACATGCCACGCTCATGATACGTTCGCGTCCATTTCGCTAGCTTCACATCTGCCAAATTTGGTATTACGTACCACTAATGGATGACGAAGGTATGTGAGTGATGCACACATGATAATCATGAGATGGGTGTCATGTGGGAACATGTCTACATGTCGCAGTCACGGCACCAATAGATTTTGACGTGACGCTCTGCGCGTGCTCACCGGCTTTCTTTTCGTCATGCGACGCTGGCGTTGCCACGCCAGGCATCGGTCCTGCGATATACTAGCAGGCGCGTGCCGCGCTGCGTGTCTTGTCGGGCGTCCTTCTGCCACGAAAACAGGGAGGTGCAGTGTTGTCTGGGTATCGCATCTGCGAAAAATGCAGTAGTCGCAGTTCACGCCGATTGCCGTCGGGCTGCGCCGACGGACGCTTATAGCCCCTGGTGTCAGACTATAGAGTGCTCGCGTTTGGTTAACATAGCGTCACTGCGCCAAGCGTGCGCGCGCGTCAACGCTACATTCCAGTATAATGTGCCATTCATGATGCGCTCACGGCGATTTTGCTAGCTTCACATATACGGAATTTGGTGTTACGTGACGTCAATGAATGAAGCAATATATAACTGGTGCAAGCATCATAATCCTAACATGCGTGTCATGTAAGAACATGACAACATACCCCACTAATAGCGTGTTTTCGGCCATTTCGCTAGCTCCACATATACTAAATTTTGTATCACGTGACGTGAATAGATGACGAAGGTAAACGACACACCCAAACATGATAATCATGACACGGAAATCATGTCCGGCATCATTTACCTCCACCTCATAGGGTTGTGCTGATTTTAAAGTGACATATCAACATTTTTCTTGGTGCTTCGCATATCATTGATTCCCACTGTACGTGGGATCTACCCATTTTTTTCATTTTGTGTATTATGTACTTTCCTCGAAAAGCTCTTGGCCTTGCCATACGTATGCAAGCAACCCAATAACTATTAAATGTATAAAAAATAAAAATAATCTCTCCAAGGATCTACACCTCAGCTCTTACATTATGTCTTTAACAGCGTTCTTGGGCGCTTTACCAGTAAGAAGTAGCTGGGTTACCCTTAATGTAACCTGATTGAAAAGAATCCGTTACAGTTACAGCTATAAAATTCTTAACAGTGACCTGTAACAGTTTTGCGAAAAAGTACTGTAACTTTTCTGCTGCTGCATAAAATAAAAAAATCTAACGAAAATGTCATGATATTGTTATAAATGGTAAGGTAACTTTAGGAGGGGTTTTAATGGGCACCGAGTCCGCGATCACAGTATGATGATGATCATTCCACCGCCATGGCTCGTACCCACTCAGGGGGATTGCAGTAGAAGCAACGTCGTCTTCCTTTTCTACCCGCGCTTCCCTTGCTTTTCCTGGTAGTGACACTTCGTATCATTCCTCCTGTCTCAGACGAAGCCCTCTGGGCGAATCATCCTTGTATCCTTCGTGTAACCGGCTTCAGGCGGCCAACATGCGTCACTTTTGTATTGTATGAACGTCGGCCACTAGTGGTGACACGTGCAATTTCATAGTTGACCTCGCTGAGACGATGGAATATCACGAACGGACCAGCGTAGTGTGCCAGTAGCTTTTGGCTTAAGCCACGTGTGCGTATTGGGGTCCACACCCACACTAGATCAGCGGAGGCATAGGTTACATGCCGGTGTTGACTTTCGTTGCGAGTTTTCGAGGACCCTTGCGTTGCCAGTGTACGTAAGCAGGCAAGTCGACGTGTCTCTTCCGCACGACACAAAGTTTCCGCAAATGTTAAATCGTTATGGACGACAAAAGGAAAGATAGTGTCGTGCGTATGTCGAGGTGAGCGAGCGTAGAGCAGATAGAAAGGGCTGTAGCCTGTCGTTTCGTGTTTCGTGTGTTGAATGCGTACGTGACGAATGGTAATACTTCATCCCAGTTTTATGGTCGGAGGCGACGTACATTGACAACATGTTGATGAACGTTCGGTTTGTGCACTTGGTGAGGCCGTTATTTTGTGGATTATACGCAGTTGAGTGTCTGAACTTTTAGGCACACAAATAAAGTAATGATTCCACTATATGAGCGGTAAATTGTCGTCCATGGTCACTTATTATCACGCAAGGTGGCACGTGTCAGAGGATGACTGGATGCAACAGGAACTCTGAAACCTAGAGTGCCATGGCAGAGGATAAGGCAGCCGTCTCGCAGTACCACGTCAGGTAGGCGGCGCCTACAATTATCCACCGGTTACCTTTTGATGATGATGATGATGATGAACAAACTTTATTTAATTAGCAGAAAGGTCCTCTTCCCCTTTCAGGTGCGAGAGGAGAAGGGAGGACCAAACCTAGACGACGACCATGATCTCGTGGGTCCTGGCGGCGTCTTCGGCCTGCCGTATTAAGCGGGCTTGTAATTGAGAGTCAAAGCTGAGGAGCGCGGCATCCCATCCACTCTCGGCTGGAAATTCGCCTCTCATGGGGGCCTGCGGGCATGCCCATAAAATGTGGCTCAAGTCCGCCCTGTTGTGGCAAAATTTGCACTTGTCCGAATGAAGTTCCGGTACGCAGTGGTTCATTGTTACCGGACTAGGAAACGTGTGGGTCTGGAGTAGGCGCCACGCCACCACCTGTCCTTTGTTCAATGACGAGTGTGCGGGAGGATAAATTTTTCTGCTTAGCTTGTAATACTGTGTAATATCTCTGTAAGTGGTCATCCGCTCAAATCTTTCATCGTCCTCCCCGTTCGACCAAGGCAATCCAGAGGCTCGGTCTGTGAGTCCTCGAGCTGTCTGGTGTGCAGCCTCATTGCCGGGCAAGGAGGAGTGAGCGGGTGCCCAGACTATTTCTATTGTTCGTTGGTCTTTGCATCCAACCAATATTCTTGAAGCTATTTGGGATATTCGCCCTCGTGCAAAGTTTCTCACAGCCGTCTGCGAGTCGCTAACAATGAGTGAAGCCGAGGTGGATGCTATGGCCATTGCAATAGCTGCTTCCTCCGCCTCTTCTGCAAAGCTCGTTCTCACCGAGCCGCTGACCTTATGATTTCCTTTGTAGTCCACTACTGCTATAGCCATGTTGTCATTTCCTTTGTATTTGGCCGCGTCTACGTATGTGGTTTCCCGTAAATCTTTTACGTTGTTATATATATTTTTCGCTCTTTCAGCTCTCCTCGCTTTGTAATGTTCGGGGTGCATGTTTTTTGGCATCGGTAAGATTACTAAACATTTCCTGATTTCATACGGGATATCCTTTTTGGCGCCAAATTGATTTGCGTAGTTTTTACCCAGTTCCTCTAGTATAGCTCTACCTGTTTAACTCTGCGTTAGTCTTTCATACTGTGCGATTCCTTGAGCTTCCATAAGCTCTTCTGATGTGTTGTGAAGCCCTAATTGAAGTAATTTATCATTAGATGAAGTAATTGGAAGTCCGATCGCCTGTTTGAAAACTCGTCTAATGATTCTGTCAATCTTTTCTCTCTCGGCCACTTGCGGTCTGAGGTACGGAATCACATATACAATACGACTGATGACAAAAGCCTGCACTAGTCTTATCATATTATTTTCCTTCATACCATAGTGCCGGTTTGCAATTCGTTTAAGTAGACGCATAGTTTGCTGCGCACTGGTTTCAAGTATTCTAATCTCCTCTCCGTTGTGCCCGTTTGAGCTGATTCGGAGTCCCAGAATTCTTATGCTTTCGACCGTAGGTATTTGCGTTTTTCCAACAAAGACTTTAATGTTAGGTTTTTCCTGGATGCTTTTCCGACCCCTACATGTCGGGTTATAGAAGAGAAGTTCCGATTTTTCTGGTGAACAATGTAATCCTGTATGGATGGCATATTTTTCTACAACATTCACTGCTGTCTGTAAAGTTTCCTCTATGTATCCGTCACTACCCTCTGCTACCCATAAGGTAATATCATCTGCATAGAGGCTATGGCGAAGTCCTGGAATTTCCTTCAGTCTGGTAGGGAGACCTATCATGGCCACGTCAAAAAGAAAGGGGGATAGGACTGAGCCTTGCGGCGTACCTCTGCTGCCCAGACTAAACTCTTGGGATTCTGCTTCGCCTAGTATTATTCTTGCAGTCCGGTCAGTTAAAAAGTCTTTTATATAATCGCATACTCTTTTTCCTACCCCTAACGCTTGAAGATTGGCAAGTATAGCTTTATGGGATGTATTATCGAATGCCCTTTTAAGATCTAGGCCAACTATTACCTTTGTGTCGTGTGTATTGAGACCCGAATCAATTATTTGGTGTTTAATCTTAAGCATAATGTCCTGTGTAGACAGTTTCGCTCTGAAGCCTACCATCGCATGAGGAAAGAGCTCATTGTCTTCCATATAAATTGACAGGCGAGTTAGGATGACATGCTCCAGTAACTTTCCTATGCAGGACGTCAGGGAAATAGGCCTAAGATTATTAAGATCTAGTTTCTTGCCTGGCTTGGGAATCCTTATGATTGTTGCCGTTTTCCATTGCTTGGGTATCTTACCTTTTTCCCAACACTTGTTTATATATTCGGTGAGGGCTGTGATAGATTTGTCGTCTAAGTTTCTGAGCGTTTTATTCGTGATCCCATCGGGGCCCGGGGCTGATGTTGTGCTCAGTTTCATTAGTTCCGATCGTACCTCGGCCTCTAATATGGGTCGGTCTAGGGAATCATTTTCTTTACCTTTGTACGAGCTTAATTGCTCTTTGGTTGTATACCCAATGTATCTCTGTCTGATTTCTCCAATCAGTTCTTCCTCCGTGCCTTTGTATTTACGGACAAGTCTAATAAAGTTTTGTTGTTGTGCTGTCTTGCTCGCTTCCAAGTCTATCAGACATCTTAACAGGTTCCATGTTTTAGAGAGACTTATTTGTTTTTCCAACGCATCACACTTTCCCTCCTATTGTTGTCTGCATAGTTGCTCCGCGTACTTCTCAATATCTTTACTGAGGGTGGCTATCCTTTTTTCTAAGGCGTTTGTTGTGTTTTAGTGTTTTCCACCGTTTTTCTAGGCTCTTTTTTGCCTCCCACATATGTAGGAACTTACTGTCTCTGCTTTCTAGTCCTTCTGTTTTTGGTATGGTCTTAGTTGCGATTTGAATATTTTGATTAAGGTTCCCTAGCCATTCATCTGAGTCTTCGATGACATCGCATGCTTCCTTCTCTCAGATTTTTCTAAAGCTATCCCAATCAATCGTCCTTAATTCTTTGCCTCCTCTTTTACGTGGACCTGCTTTAAATATAGTCTCAATTATATAGTGGTCACTGCCCATATATTCTTGTGTATTAAGCCAATAAGGTTCGATGATATTCTTAGTAAACGTGAGGTCAGGAGACGTGTCTTTGGATAAGCTGTTTCCAATTCTAGTTGGGAAAAGGGGGTCGGTTATTAACGTAAGGCCCTCCTGTTGGGCGTCGGTCCAGAGATTTCTACCTTTGATGTTTTCTTTGTCATAACCCTATGCCGGATGCAACGCGTTGAAATCTCCTGCTATAACCAATCCTTGATTTTTAGTAATGCTGATCGTTTTTCTCAAAAGTGACCTAAATTTGGTTTTTTTGTCTAGGGTGGCTATAGACATTTAATATGAATAGACTTTCACCACTCTTCTGCGATGGAACTAACTCAACAAGAACATGATCGACATCGCAGATTTCTGTATCATGTTCTATCACCGTGAGATTTCTTCGCACGAGGGTTGTTACGGACGTTTTTTCATCAGGGGTACCATAGGATTTGTAATTCGACAATTTAGCCATTCCTCCAGTTTCCTGTAAGGCGATGACGTCTGGTGCCTCCTTTCCGTTTAGAAACTGTTGTAAGTTACCCCGTTTCCGGCGATACCCACGACAGTTCTACTGCCAAATTTTATACTGATTACGTCGTGCCATGTCTAGTCGTCCCCTGCGATTTAGATTACTTCGGTCGTAGTCGGCCGGTTGTAGGGTTTAGTAGTAGTTTTAACCGGGCCTGTTCCTATATACCTCAAATCTGTTTGCGTGTTCTCCACCAGCGTTAGTCGATTTTCCATGCTATCTATTCTTTGTTTTATTTCTACGAGCTGCAGCTGCAATTCTGCGATTGTTGGTGCATTAGCTTAGTAAGTTCTCCGAGCATATTCTCGACTTTCTTTTCCGGGGGTTTTGAGGGGTCTTCATTTTCTACAGGAGATATTTCCTCTGCTCTTCGTTTCGCTGCGTGCACTCCTGACTCCTGTGCAGGCGCTGGAGTTAAAATTCGACTACACGATGCTATGGAGCTACTTGACTCGCGCTGCTGATTTTGCCTGAGTTTAGCGTTCTCTTCCTTTAGTTGCTTCATTTCGTCCCTCTGTTTCGCGTTTTCACGGGTGAGTTGCTCTAGCATTTTCTTAATATGGTTTAGCTCTTGACCTAGGGTGGACCCTTCTGCCACAACCTCAGGCAAACTTCCAGACCGGAGAGACTCCCCTGATACCTCGCCCACCCAGCTCACCTTTTGTTGACTGCCCCGACCGCCTCGTGGGACTGTCCTTGAGGTGATGTCGTTGCCCTTGTCTTCGATTTGGCCCATGACCTGGATCTGTGTTGACGAGTGGACCTTGATCTGGATGTGGATCTGGGTTCGTGTTGAGTCCCCTCTTCCCCCTTCGGCGAGTCGCGGGAAGGAGCTGGAACAATCTCTGCGTCGTCCCCCTCTGTCCTTGGTGGCGTTGCCATTCTCCTCCGTTGGATTTTCTGGTGAATACCCTTCCCTCCATGCTTGTGTTGCTCTAGTGTTCGACAAAATCTTCAAAACTCTTCGTTCATTGGCTTGTTGTTGTTCCTTTTCCCACCATCTTTTCTTCAAAAGGTACGGGGTCCTAAACCGTTCATTGCATTTTTTGTCCCCTGTAAGATGACCTTTCCCGCAAAGGCTACACCTAGGGACGCACTGGTGGTTTTAAGTTGGATTGAGCACCCCACAACCACGGCATTTCTTGCTGTCAGGCTGTGGGCAGACATCCGTCCGATGTCAAATTCGACCATAAGTAGTGCGTGTTTTATATTGCTTCTTGTATAGGAAGCACCTATATTCGGCACCACGGTAGTATACAAAATACGGCACAAACAACCCTTCAAAAACAATGACCACTGAGTCCGTAAGTCCCATACGTTGTGCATGTAGAATCGTCGGGTTCCTCTGATTGACCAAGCTTTTTTCTATGTCTTCTTGATTATCATACTTCGGTATTCCGTGGATAACCCCTTTGGATGTGTTTTCTGGTGCTGTTACATAAGCGGCTGTAGCATAGCTCTTGTCATTGATCACAATTTCCTTGATGTTGCTGTACTCCTTCGCATTGGCCAGACTAGGTGTGCTCATGATCATGGTATTTTGTCGCATGTTGATTCTGAGAGTATCTTCCCCAGCGATGTCAGGCTGTACTTTTGCCGCTCGTAGAACACAGTCTCTTATGAGCGCTAGACTCTGTCGCGTCAAGTCCAGACCTCCTCCTGGGCGTATTACAACCTTGTAATTGTCTTCTGGTAGTTGCGGTTCTTTTGGAACTGGCCGGCGATGCAAAACATCCTTCGCTCTCCGAGACGCCTGCATGGACGCGCCTCCCGCGTTCGTGGCTGGTTCCGCGTTTCTCTTGTCTTTTGCCTTCTTGCGTCGTTCATGGGCCACAACCCATCCTTGAGTGTCGTTGTACTCTTAGGGAGACAGCGTCTCCCCCTCAACTTCCACAACATCCATTTCGCAGGCTTCAAACAAGCCGGGGGCCTGGCTTGTCGCCTAGTTGCCAGCGCGTTGATGGCACTGCCTCGGCACTGCGATGGCGTAGCTAGGGCGACGCCGTTGTGGGAACTTAAAAGAAGTGTCACGGCTCAAAAAACGTAGGCCCACCTGGTATATCCTGGCATCGGACGAATTGGGTGATCGTCTGGCGACAGCTGTGATGGTCATGAATCCCGTGGTTGTCCTTATTCAGCCCGCGAAAGTGAAAAACTGGCAGAGCCCATTCGAGAGGCGTCCAAGCGGCTCAGCCCCCTAGCGGCCAACCGGTTACCTTTTGAGGAGCGTGGAAATGGTCCCATCAGATCAATGCCGACCTTTTCAAGAAGGGAACCGGGAGGCTTTACGGGTTGCAGGTGACCAACTGGACCTGAGGAGCGCCGCTTGCGGCTCTGACACTGCATACAGCTGGCCACGTAATTCTGAATTTTCTTGCTCATTTTCAACCAATAGAACCACTCTTCCGTGCGACTAAGTATTCGTGTGGTTCCTAGGTGGCCAGAGGTGGAGTAATAATGCGCGAGACGCAGAACAGACGCTTGGAGGGATGCAGAAAAAACCAGCAGAACGCGGGCGCCCGTCCTGGACAAGTTTCTCTGGTAAAGAAGACCAATACTGATTGTTGGCCTAGTTGGTACTTGCTTACTGACATGATTTGGCCGCAAATAATACCGGAAATAATGGCCGCTTGTGCTTGTCGTTGACTGTTTCTTTACTTTGTGTGTGTATTATTTGCGGCCAAATCATGTCAGTAAGAAAGAAGACCATTTCGCACGCAGAATCGGCCTTCGCTGAATGACTTTCTTGCTCCAGGAAAGAGAGCTTTCAAGCTGGGGTCATTACGCTGCTCAGTGGCGAAAGTCATGGCATCGGGAAAGCCAGACGACAGAGAAGCGATAACGTGGTCAAATTAATCGGCTTCACAATCTGTCAGCGGTAGCGGCATCCTGGAGAGGCAATTCACATCAGCGTGTAGGCGGCCAGTCTTGTATGAAATAGTGAAGACATATTCTTGCAAACGAATGGCCCATCATGCGAGGTGGCCGGAAGTGTCACGAAGGTTGACCAGCCAACACAGGGAATGGCGATCTGTGACGATAGTGAACGGGCGACCATAGATGTATGAGCGAAACCGTTGCACGGCAAAGACTACCGCTAGGCATTCCTGTTCGGTCACTGTGTAGTTGCGTTCAGCCTTGCTTAAAGAACGACTTGCGTACGCCACAACGTGTTCCTTCTTGCCAGAATGCTGAACGAGAACGGCACCGATACCAATTCCGCTTGCGTGTGCGTGAATTTCCGTGGACGACGAAGGATTGAAGTGCAGAAGTATTACAGCGAAGTTAACGAACACTTCAGCTGGCGAAAAGCGGCATCACACTCGGAGGTCCACTGAAACAGGCTGTTCTTGCGCAGAAGGCTCGTCAGGGGGTGAACGATATCCGCAAACCTGGGTGCGAACAGGCGGAAACACGAGCAGAGCTCGATGAAGCTACGCAGTTATTTCACAGATTTAGGATTCTCGAACGATTCAACGGCCGCTGTCTTTTGTGGGTCAGGTCTAATGCCATCTTTATCAACGAGATGTCCCAACACCAATGTCGGCCGCTCGCGAAAAGTGACACTTTTTTGATTCAATACAAGGCTAGCTTTTCAATGCAGTTGAGCGTGAGGTCTAGGTGAGTGTTGTGCTCCTCAAACGTACGTCCAGAAATTACGACATTGTCAAGGTAACACATGCATATATGCCATTTTATACCACGCAATATAGAGTCCATAAATCTTTCGAATGTCGCGGGAGATTACATAATCCGAAAGGCATAATGTTGAACTCGTAAAGTCCATCGGTCGTAACGAATTCTGTCTTTTCTTTGTCAGCTGCGGGCATCAGAATTTGCCGGTAACCTGATCTCAGGTCAACACATGAAAAGTAGGACGCGGAATGCACGCAGTCTAGAGCGTCATCGATGCGCGGCAGTGGATAGACGTCTTTCTTGGTAACAGAATTTAGTCGGCGGTAGTCAACGCAAAATCTCCACGTACCATCCTTCTTCCTCACTAGAATGACGGGAGCAGCCCAAGCACCTGCCGATTCCTGTATTGTTCCCTTTTCCAGCATTTCTTAGACTTGCTCGTCGATGATCTTGCGCTCCGATGATGCCACTCGGTAAGTTTTCTGCCTGATGGGATGCGCCAACTCGGTGTGGATCTGATGGCGTATCCGGGACGCTGTGATTAAGGGCCTTTGGCTGTTTTTAGAAAAATGGAAAACTTTTGAATGCTTAGATAGAACGTCGAGCAGGGTACCACGTTCGCTTTGGTCAAGTGACTTGCTAACTATTTGTAGCAATTGGGCATCCTGTGAACCTTCTAATCCTAGATGTTCATTTTGCTTCGTAGCATCAACAAGCGCAATCAGTGTCGTAGATGATTCGGGTCTAAATACTGCAAGTTTCATGCCACCTGGCAAAACTGCAGGCTCCATAGAACTGTTCATTTTCCACACATCTGCCCGTCCATCAACGACTGACATTATACAATGGGGAATGAGGATGTTCTTTTTAAGGCATGCCAAGGGAATCTATTCGAGCGTGGCGTGAAACCTGCCACAGTTGTTACTGGAACATGCCACGGGAACACACACAGCAGAAAATGCAGGCACGACTGTGTCCGCGGAGACGAAAAAGGTGGATTTCTCCGGACAGGAATTTTCCAAGGGCGCCGTTTGGAAGGTACCGTGTATAGAAAGGTGATCACTTGCGCAGTCTACAGTTGCCCCACACTCACACAAGAAGTCGATACCCAAGATAACGTCATGTGTAGACCGCGGAATAACTGCAAACTCTGTGCAAAACACCTTGCCACACAGCGAGACGCCCACAGTACAATATCCTACCGGACACAATACGTCACCACTTACACCACGAAATGTCACCCCACGGTTCAGGCAAAACATCACTTTTGGTCCTAGCAGGCTCTTAAATTTTACACTCATCACCGAGACTGTCGCGCCTGTATCCACAAGTGCCATGTAACCACTCCATCGACAACCACGTGAACTTTGTTCTTCAACATAAACGCTAAAGGGGGATATCTCTAGATAGCACCTGTGATCTCGTGGCCTCACCTCCACTGGCCGCACCAACTAGTTTTCCGGCAGGGGTGTCCATGCTCGTCGCCGTGGCGACGGCGATCGTGGAGCACGTGGAGCTGGTGGTGGCGTCAAAATTCGATCAGAGGCCGGCGAGGGGTAGTGTGACCCGGTAGGCGCGCGTGGCTTCCGTAAGGTGGAGAGCGGATGACCAAGACTGTCGCTGATATGCACGGTGGTCACAAAAGCGTGCAATGTGACCCGGGACGCCACAATTGTAGCACACCGAAATTGGTGGAGGGGCACGTGGCTGCTCAGAGTAACAACTCCTCTTGGAAGGCATGGGGTAGTGGTGCCGCCCTTCATGGGTACTGTAGGCAGGCGATGTTGGGTAATCAAGCGGGCGAAAACTTCGTTCCTAGTTTGGAGGTGGTTGACGTGGGAATCCAGCCTGCCGTGTGCCTTGATATTCATAAGCGTCTGCTGCGTTGATCGATGGTTGCCATAGTGGAAGAGAAACAGGAGTTCGCACATGTTCTGGTTCGCTTGCGTACGCATGCTGAAAATCGCTGCGGCGATGATAGGTCTGCTGACAGTGAAGCCGCTCTTTTCTGACGATCTGTCGTATGGTCAAAGCAAGGTCGTTAGGCGGCACTGTTTCAACACTAGCTACAGTGGAGACGTTGGACAGGCGGCCGAACTTCGGAGAAATTCGTGGCATCTTGAGGGATTCAAAGGTACGACAGTACTTCATCACGTCGGACACGGAGTTCAAGCAGTCTTTCCCAATCAAGAAATTGTACACGTCTTCGGCTATACCCTTGAGAACGTGTCCAACCTTGTCTTTTTCAGACATCCTTGCATTCACAATGTTGCACATCTTCAAGATTTCTTTAACGTACGTCATGCATATTTCTCCTGGAAGCTGTGCCCTCTAAGACAGTGTCTGCTCCGCACGTTTCTTCTTTGCGTCCGAATCAGCAAAGCACTTGTGCACTTCTTCAACAAAATATTCCCAAGTCGTGAACATGTCCTCGTGGTTCTCGTAACACGTGAAGGCAGTGTCAGTTAACGAGAAAACAACATGATTGAGCTGTTCGTTCGAGTCCCAGCCATTGCTTTTGCTCACCCGCTTGTAGTTCTTGAGCCACACGTCGAGGTCTTCTTCTGAGGTCCTGCCGAAGTTTGGTGGCACTCTGTAGTACGGCACGGAACCCATTGAAGTTGGCCTCGAAGCGTTTGATGGCTGCGCTTGGGCCATTACGATGGGCGAAGGTGGAAGTCCGGCAAGGTGGCGGCTGTGACGAAGTACTGCTGGTGAAGCTCCCGTCTTTGGGTTCGTCCTACCCAGCACCTTCCACCAAAATGTTACAAAAAGTAAGGTAAGTTAAAAAGGGGTTTTAACGGGTAACGGATCCGCGATCGCAGTATGATGATGATCATTTCACCGCCATGGCTCGTACCCACTCAGGGGAATCGCAATAGAAGCAACGTCGTCTTCCTATTCTACCTGCGCTTCACCTGTTTCTCCTGGTAGTGACACTTCGTATCAATATAATAATTGTTTAAACATGCGCTTATGAAGCGATGAGGATAGTGAAAATTGCACGCCGTAAAACCCTCTACGAAGGAAATCTAAAGGCAGCCTAACAATAACAATGGCTTTGCACGCTTCCTACTAGAAGTGGAGAACGTAGATCATGCACAAGAATGGTGGTAGTCTCCTGGCGCGTTCGTGAGCAATAGAGGATTTTAGTCTGTCCGGCACTCCGGTACGTTTTTGCGTATACCGGGTTGCCGGAGTGCGTAAAGCCGGATAGCGTTGAAACGAGCCTTTTGCACTTTTAGCCCGTGCCGCCCAAAAATACGCCCGAAAAACGCCCGCGACGCCTTCGCAGCTGTGGCCGCCGCATGTGCGTATGCGCAAAGTAGAAAGTCTTCGCAATTACTGACTAAGTTTGAAAATAAAAAAAACATTGGACAATGCCAATAAAATTTTTAGTTACAAAACGGGACTTTATGTTTGTTTTCTTTAATTGCGCTATGATTTAAACCTAACTATGAAGAAAACATCAGCATCACGGTGATCGGCATCAGAATCGGCATCATGAGTTGCTGACCCAAGCGTTATGCGACTCATGCCTACTTTTCGTGTGCTCCTTTGTGGCATCGGTCGCAGCGATCCATTGATCCCGTTGAAGTGTCGGTGATTTGCTGTTGTCGTGTCTGCATCAACGATGCCGTACAGCGTATTTCACGACCGACTGCTCCTGCGAACTTTGCGGTGGAACGAAATCGAAAATATGTATTTGCTCCGAACTGCACGGCGCCGTGACCTCCAGATAAACGGACTTCTTGATTTGGACGGAATGGACTTTACTACATTCTACCGCTCGTTCAGGTTCCAAAAAGGAGACCTGGAAGATTTGATGGAAGCCTTGCTGATTCCCGAAGAGGTCGTGAGCGCTCAACGGGTTCGAGTGTCTGGTCGCGAGGCGCTGTGCATGACGTTGCGGCGGCTAGCCTACCCCAATCGTCTCTGTGAGCTGGAGCTCTTCTTTAGGCGCCACAGCTCGGTAATATCAAGTGTGGTGTCTAAAGTGTTAGCCCACATAGATTACTACTTCGGGCACCTCCTTGCGGACCTTACAGTGCACAAGTGGCTCAATCTGCAATCACTGGAGCTGTTTTCTCAGGTAAGAAGGCGTGCTGTTGCACTGCATGACTGCCTTTAGCGCTATGTTTATGCTTCGCTGCACTACATCTCTGTGTTTCGGTAGAGGTCATTAAATGTAATTCGTGCCCCGCCGTGGTGGTCTAGTGGCTAAGGTACTAAGCTGTTGACCCGCACGCAGGTCACGGGATCGAATCCCGGGGTCGGCGGCTGCATTTTTGATGGAGGCGGAAATGTTGTAGGCCCGTGTGCTCAGATTTGGGTGCACGTTAAAGAACCCCAGGTGGTCGAAATTTCCGGAGCCCTCCACTATGGCGTCTCTCATAATCATAGAGTGGTTTTGGGACATTAAATCAATCAAATCTAATTCGTCATTATGAAGGGAAAATAAGGCTCTCGCTTTCTATATTCATAGCACACCAGGCACATTAAATCGCCCCTCAACCCCACCAATGTCGTAGCAACATCATCTTCTAAGTAATAATTCGCCGCATCAATTTATTACGTGAACTTGTTGTCGATTCCATTAATATTTTCTAGCGTGCTTCAAAAAAAAAAGCACAGGAGACATCCCCTTTATTCCCAACACTGTAAAGCAGTTATTTCTGTGAACCAGACACCTACTCCTTCATTATTTTGCCTCCTCATTATCATTACTGCCCCAAGAAAAACCTCATGTTGTAGTCAGTGTCACAACAACTGTACTGTAACAATCCCTTATAGATCAGTTTTCTTTCTTGCTGTACCAATGCCATTTGACATATTTCTCAGACTTTTCTGCCCAACGAGACAATTTCAAATTTTATTTGCAGCTTTGTTTAATCAGTGTTCACAGAAAAACGAGTTCCATTCAAACTAAAAAATATTAGTGTTGTGTCGATGAGCAGCCGGCCTTCCAAGGTTAGCACCATTGCTCTATATAACTGGCTGTTCTGTGTCAGCAACCTACTTTTGCATGCAGTTTACTCCATTACTTCAACAGACGCAGTACCTGATGCCAACTACCAGCATAAAAGGTGTTAGTAATTACTATCAATGAATAATTATGACAGATTCACATGAACCACTTATCAATGAAAATGTGATAAGCGAAATTCATGTATGTGTCATTGAATGTTTCTTCTGTGGGAGAGAGATCTGAATACCTGTTGCAGTGATGCTAAACATCGAGTTAGTGCCAAACACACGTCCTGTCAGGTAGAGCTACTACACCTTAAGCAGTTTCGTTTACTGCGAAACGTTTAGCTTATACTTATTTAGATCTTGGAAAGTCGTGCTATATTTTGGTCTTGGAACTTCGTGCTATGTGTTGCTTTCTGCAGCTGCCATTTTATTTTTCAGGCTGTGCACAGGAAAGGTGCTCCATTGAAGAATTGCTGGGGATTTATCGACGGAACAGCTAGACGAATTTGTCGACCATCAGCTAGACAAGAAGACTATTTTTCTGGGCACAAACGCTATCATGCTTTGAAGTTTCAGGCATTGATGTGCGCAAACGGCATAACCTGTCAGTTGGATGGCCCATTTCCAGGCCGTCGTCATGACGCTGGTATGTGAACTTTCCTCCAGTTTCTCCTGCAAAGGTACCAGACTAACTGAAATGCCCTACGGAATGCTGTGTTGTTAACGAAACATTTCGCTTCAAACACATTGGCATGTCCTGGCAAGGTAGCATGCACCTCTATGATAGAAAATTCATGTAGGCTAATTTCAAAATCATGCTACTTCATATAATTGTACCCACTTTATGCTTAACACTTCTGTTTTGGCAAGTCAATTCATCATGAAATTATGATGTACCAGCTCCAACAGACACCTTTACTTCAGAAGGCACATATCTACCCGTTTGTCCATTTGTGTCTGCCCTTATTTTTTATTATAAGGGTGTTTGGCTATTAAAAAATTCTAAATGAAGAACAAAACAGTGTTTTGTTTAATTTGGTGTTTTAATTGAATGAATTATTGGAGTTTATTCAAACTACAATAATTGCACATAACCAATGGCAAAATGTCAAAGCAACAAAGCTTTAGAAAAGCAAAAGACCAAAACTCCTATTTAAATGATTGAATTGGGAAGATACATTAATTTCACACTTTTACGGGACTACAAAGACTTCCGTCATCACCACAATAACAAATTTTTGCTTTGAACTCCAGCGTTGCTGAAGAAAGTGTAACCTCAATTCATTACCGTAAGATTCATCATAAGGAATGTTATTCAAGAGCTGGTGGCAAAGTACCTCCTTTAATATTTATGTAACTTCTATGTTCATCATACAAATAAAAAAAATACTTCAAAGGCTGTATACTGCTGTATGTAAACACTCAGTTCACATAATGGTATATTTTAGTGGTCAAATATTATGACGATGTTAATTCATCAAAGTGTGGATATTTGCTTAGAATTATGTGTTGTGGCACTCTACAATTGTCTTCGAAATGGGTGCCTTTCTGTTCAACTGCTATTTGAATAGTACTCTATTCAATCAGGCATGAATTAGGTATCATCACTATTCAATGTGTATTTGTTCAATTCTACATTTCACTATGCATGCCCCTAGTTATTACCAACCTTGCAAAGACAAACGTTCAACTAGAAATGTAACTTCCTCACTAGGCTTAAAGCTGTCAAAATTTTCCATCTTTTATTGGCTCATTCTGCTCCAACCACTTCTTGCCCTTGACATTTGACAAGGTGTCTTAGAGGAGCAGTGACACAATTTTGGATGTCCTGCAAGTGACATTTTTTGATTTCTTGGTATGCGGCATAAAAGTGTACTAACATGTTTTGAGACATTTTTGCTTTCATCAGTATGCAGTGTATTTAACGCTCTCCACACACTGGAGTAAGCGAACACATCCAAAATAGTTTCTTTGATTTGAAAGTTTCTATCACAGAGCATTAGCATGCCTCACTGCAATGAACATCATGTCAACTAGTCAACGCAGTTACTGAACTCTACGTTCTGAGTGCCACCTAAATTGCCCAAATCATTGTCAAGGTCACGGGAAGATTTTCTGTCTTATTGTTGCTAATGTGCATTACAAGCAAATGATGGCCAAAAGGAAAGCTACAAGCCACTGCAGCGCGTGCAGTCATTTACTTTCTGGAGGAATCAGAAATAGCTCAAAAGTACTAAACAAAAAATAAATGTACTTCACTGCTAACCGCGATATGCTCCAAACAGTATTTTTGTGTTTTACTACGATATTTTTGGAAAAACCTTGCTGAAAACAGTTAGACATTTTATTGAACTTTCACTTTTTGTGTGAACACTTAAATTGGCGTGATTACTTGTGTTTTTACAAACTCAATGTGGTGCACACACATTTCTATGTAGTGTAGACACATTTCTGTGTGGTGTGGACACTCAGTGTTGAAAAATGTGCACTCATCGTGTAAGTTGTACTATGGCTATATGTATAGCCTTAGCACAAGGCTATCTGTATAGCCTTGCGTTTGCTACTAAATGTGCGATGTCAACTTTTGTGCAAGAGGAGTAGCCAGCGCGACGCATTGGCATCAACCTCTCCTTATATACATTTATTTTTTAAAAAATACGGATCTGCTGCTAGCAAGTGACTAGTTGCTGTCTTCCAGTAACGTCAAACTGCCATGAAAAATCACTTAGAGGTCAACAGCCCTTTATCCTTTTCAATTTCACATATTCAGTCATATCTTGAGAACACAGCAGGATATATGCTGCTTCCCTCTTTGTCTCATGGTCACAGTTTTTTCTTTTTCACCTTGCCATGCTCTTCACTGTCCTGTGTCTGTAAGCGTTAACTGGACACATTACCATGATGGAGCACAAATGTGCGGTCAAGCAGTTGGTACAGTCCAAAGATAGCTCCACAGCTAGGGGAGTAAATCTGAAACTGGCAGTTCCGCAAGTTCTCTTTACTACACTAAATTGGTGGGACTAGTTAAATAACACTGTTGAACCACTAATTCTTCTCTGCAAGCTCAAGTCTACTGTTTCTGTAGCAGGATACCATGACTGATTATCCCATATAATGTTCAGTATTGTTAAGCAGTTTTTTTTCTGCAGGTATCCTAAAGGAGACTGCCCTCTACCGCAACTTGGAGACAGTTACTCAAGGCCGCACATATGTAATATATGGAGACCCCGCCTACCCACTTCGGCCACTGCTCTACAAGCCTTTTGTAGGTGCTTCTTTGCGTCCCCATGAGGTTAACTTCAATAAGCGCATGAGCTCAGTGCGGCAGGCCGTTGAGTGGGGCTTCGGCAGAGTCGTTGCAGACTTTGCCTTCGTTGATTTTTATAAAAGCCAGAAGATGACTCGGCAGAGGGTGGGTCGGATGTACAAAGTTGCAACATTGTTCTTAAACTGCCGTACTTGCATGTATGGCAGCCAAGTGTCTACATATTTTGATGTTACTCCGCCCACCCTCAGAGAATACCTTGTGCCATTTGAGATGCCAGCATAGCATACTGACATGAGCATACAATGGATCCTTGTGTGTTGTGCAAGGCAGTTTGCTATTTGTGCGTAGCCGAGTTTTGTTTTTTGCAGCTAGTAGAAGAGAACCAAGACGTTCGGCTCTATTTTAACTGGCTTGTTGATAACCGGCACTTAATTGACTTTCATTCCATTATCATGACAATATCTTGTACAGTCAAACTCCGCTAGAACGAACGCCGCTTCAACAAAAAATTCACTATTCCCCGTCAGCAGTCCATAGGAGTCAAGGCATAAATATTGTCGCCACTACAACCACTTTTTCTTTGATCGTACCGCTTCAACGAAATTTTACGATGCAATTCGAGGCTCAGATACTTATTGCTAATCAGTAAACCCAATATTTAACATTTCGATGCATATTCAGAACCTGAAAATGCGTCAACGAAGTCTAAAACACATGTTGGCACCACAAGGACCGGGGCTGTTCAGCAAGCATGGGCTCCGCCATTGCTCGATAGCGGTGGTAATGAGACTGCCCTGATGTACATTCTAGCCCTGCTTTTCCAACTGGTTTGCTTTTGAGCTGCAGACAATCCGAAGCTGAAGCTGCAAAAGGCGCCGCTCCACGATACCCTGCCTCTATCCCAGCGTTCTCGGATACTTTTGATGACGGACAGCTGCTGGTGTTAATGAGTTAATGCAACTTTGGTTCGTTCACTAAGGAGATTTCACGTGTTGTTTCAGTGTGCTTTTGACCATGGCCTCGCTATACATGGGTGAAAAACATGTGTCGCTGCTGGGAAAAAATAGGAAGCAGCGGGCATTTTTTTCAAATATTGAAAATAAACATTTCTTTGTTCTACTAGCTCAGATCAGCTATATTTTTTTTATTTTACTACAACGAAATTTCTTCCATGTCCTGTCAGTTTCGTTGTAGCGGGGTTTGACTGTAGTAGCTTTGATGCTCATGTCATGATTTAAAGATAAAAAGGCTACAAAGTCTGAAAAAAAGAATAACATGAGAGTGCACAATAATTTCTTGTACTTGCAAAAACAGTCTTCCTTAACATTATCTCCTTCAAAGTAGTCCCCTTCAGCATTCACACACTTCTTCATACAGTGCTATTATGGCTGGTGATAGTTTTGCAATGAGGTTTTTGGGAGGCCCTTCAGGAGATTGTTTATTTTGACTGAATCTCTTCAACTGAGCCAATGATAGGTTCTCTTTCAGCAATATTTACCTTTTACAAATAAAAATAAAAACATCAGGCAAATAAAGTGGGTGTGATGCTCTTCTGGCTATTGCACCTATTTCTGATTGTGCTCTTGCCATTAACACATATATAGGTACCATAATGCTTTGTTTAATCATAGATCATGGACAGTTCTCATTGGCATAGAGCTGTACCATGTGGTCAAGTTCTTCAGTGTGACGGCAGCACTGCAGTGCCAGAACCCGAAACCTAGTGGCTAAAAAAGGCAATAATAAGACGGCATCAGTGGATGGATGGACGTGAGTGGGCGCAAGTTTCCGTTGACGTTTTCTCTGCTCAGCATGCACATGTATGGGCATGCTTTTCCACCCCCATTGTTCTCACCTCCATCATCAACATTCACTAGCAACGATAGAAAAATTGAGGAATATGGAATCGTGGCATGGCAAATCATTCTCAGTTATGTCCTCTTCTGAGCTGTAATTCTGCATACAACGCTGGACTGAGCAGTGATGAGGCAGCTGGCAACGCATGTTTGGGCTACTCTGGCTGGTAAGACATTCGAACGCTGCGTGATTATTACCTTGCAAAGATCGTAGCTTGAAATTACCAAGTCGACGCTCACAGCTCCATGATAAATCACTCGAAGCAGCATCACAAAAACGCAGAACTCACACGAACGCGCTGTGGACAGAGCAAAACAAAACGCGTGAAGCCGTTGCCAGGCATGATGTCATCGCTGCTCGCTCGAAGTCGCTCAGTGCCTGAGGCATGGCCTACGAGCTTGCTGAACACTACAAAATACTGTCTATGTCTCGTGGCCTTGTTTGCGCCATTGAGCCTTTGGACGCTCTTTGCGCTCAAAATAGGAATAGAATCGAATGAACGCTGCATCTCAAGTTTGACATTGGGTGGCACTGCTCCTTTAAAATGCGTTGAACAGCATTTCCTGAAGCAACTACTGCATGAACACTTAATCTCCGGTCACCACAGATCACCCGGAAACATTGGAAATGTGTGGATCTGTAATCGCTGACCTTAGGCCCACAGAATGTTCATCATCCTCCACACTTACTTTCCCCTGAAAGCCACTTACACATGCATGAGACGTTTCATCTCTATAATCCTCACTTACTATTCGACATGTTTTCATAGATTTTTTTAAGTTTCACAAGAAACTTGATGTTGAGCCTCAGTACAGTTTTTACATTACTTTTTTTTACAGAGCACAGTTGCATGTGTTCACTTATGGCACTGCACTCACAACTGGTGTGATCGGTGTTAAGCCCTAACTGGCCGCATGGATAGAGGGTGTGTGTGGGATGATGTCAGTAAAACAGTTCTTTTGAATTCCACTCTTTTCAAGGTTCACACTTAGTCTCGCTCTTTTTTTTTCGAACCTTTTATATATAAAATACTGCCCAACGTGTACAACCATTTCAAGATATGTGCATTTTTTTAACTATCACAATCAAATTGGATTGCACAGCCAGCTTACAGAGAGGCTTTTTTTCTATGTGTCAGTTCAAAAAGTATAACATTTTATTTCCATTAATAGAATGTTATGTTTTAAAAGTCATCCTGTAAGGATCGTGTAGGCACGTCCTCATGTGCAGGTCGCCATCGTTCAGTGCTAGCTGAACGATGTGAATTCAGCAAACAGAAATAAAGCCTGCAACTTGTCGGCACCTCGTCATTCGTTTCCGGTGTTGCGCTGTGCCAGCACTGCTGAACTCGCACTGCACAATTTCTGAACTTTGCATGCACAGCCGTGAACCCATTTCAAGTGGTGCAGGTAAATCGAACAAACCTAGAGCTATTGTGTTTGTTTTAGTTTGTATGGCTACCAAAGAGAGAGTTTCAGAGGCGCACATTGCAACTTTACTAATGACGATTCCTGTGACAACATGAAATAGCTTGAACGCATACCATTACACACAGCAGCACCAACAATTCATGAATTATAGTGCACAATGTATTATATTTCTGGAGCTCAGAGAAAGATAGAAGACATGACGCACAATATACATAAGATAGTCGTGCCCTGCCGTGGTGGTCTAGTGGCTAAGGTACTTGGCTGCTGCCCCGCAGGTCGCGGATCGAATCCTGGCTGCGGGGGCTGCACTTTCGATGGAGAGGAAAATGCTGTAGGCCCGTGTTGAGATATGGGTGCACTTTAAAAAACAGCAGGTGATCGAAATTTTTAGAGCCTTCCACTACAGCGTCTCTCATAATCATGTGGTGGTTTTCGGACGTTAAACTACACATATCATATTAACATAAGGTAGTCGTAACCACTTTCTGTCCCTGACAGTGACTTCTATTGGTTGCAGGTTTTTGAAGTGTCGTTGGAGGGACTTCTTCAATACATAGCAACTTTAAAAAAATGCATACTGACTCGTTTTTAAAAATCAAACTATTGATATTATAGTTTATTCTTTTTTTCCCTCAATGAGTTCTTTGATCAACTGAAGTTGAGATGCTTGGTAAGCTGTGTTAGCCCGCCTCTCTTCAAGCACTGCCATCATTTCCATCCTTCTCATTTCTATTTCACCTTCCCTTAATCTGACATTGTCGGCATGTTGCTGGTGTAGCAGCTTCATCTTGTCTTCGTGCTGGCGAATTTTGAGGTCCAGCTTTCTTTTGTCCATCTGGTAGCTGAGGAGGCGCATTTCCAAGTCTTGATTATACCTGGCCTCCAAAAACGCCAGCGTTGCCTCATTTTGGCTTCTCCCTGCTGCAAAAATATGTAAACAAGAAACATTGGACTTGACATACTGAAGTATCTAAAGGGATACTGAATATAATTTTTGCCACTGTAATTTTCAAGCAAACAGAAAGATTGGCTCCTGAAATCAATTGATACAACCCTCATTTGGCAAAAACTTTGCCTGCCTGGTCAGCCCTTCAGATTTAGGTGGAGACTTACCCCCGCCCCCAAACAGACACATACTGAAATAAATTTCTGCATACACCCTGGTTGCATTGCCGAGATTGTGGAGCATTCCTCACTTGGAAGATACGACAGTGCTTAGCTGCGCGTCAGACAAAGTGACTACATTAATCATCGAAGGTACACACATTGAAAAAAAAAAGGAAGGTGCTTGTGTTAGCATGGTGTCATTAAAGAACAAAATGGAATTTCTAGATTTGTATTGTTTGTGTGAATAAGTGTTCACTATGAGCGGACGAAAGCAAGAGTTGTTGAACAGCTTTTTATTTTCATGTGTATTGTATATATATTTATGCACTGCAGCAAATAAAAAATAAAGATCGGGTGTGAGTCAGCGCTCATCTGTGTGCCCAGTGTGTCCCTATTTTCTTGCACTGTTTTTTCGTTACAGTGCTTGCAAACCAAGTAGCCCCCTGACAAGCATCGACAATCTAGCATCAGCTGAAGAAGACGAGCACTCTTGCTGGGGTCTCAGTACCAAATACAGTAAACGCTCGGATTTAGAAACAAAATTTTTGCAAACATCTAAAAATTACTTATGCTTTTAGGAAACCCCATTTGTTTTTCTATCTGTTTTGTGCAAAAATGTTTCGTTTGAACATACCTGAATAGCTGAACGAGCTTTATTACTGAAATTCTCATTATATTTCTGAAATCAGTTCAATACATTTTTGTGTTCTACTATGCTGGCAGTGGCAGATTGAAATTCCGTAACTTTAACCAGCTCTACAATCCCTTAGAAAGTGGCAAGGCTTTATGTCTCAGCAACAAGCTATGCGACAGAAAGTGCACCAAACATTAACTCTCTGGACAGCCTTGGGACTTCTATAGTGAATAAGTTATACATGATCTACTTAATAAGCTAAGGCTGCTTTATGCTGCTGAATAATATGCCCATAAGATAGGAAATATTACTCTGGACTTCAAAGATTGACTTTTGCATCCATATTTGTACTTGAGCTCAAAACCACACTGTAGTAAAGTCTAAGTTGGTGCTGTGATTGCACAATGGCACATATTACTTTGCTGTAATGAAATGAATTCTTTCCTGGGTGCTATCATGGTAGACAAGCCCTTTAAGCTCTAGGTTCATTTGAATAGAGCAAAAACCTTGTTATGTACCTCTTAGTGGTGTGCGTCGTCGAGGGGTCTGTTCTGCTGATGCAGCCAGTTGTGCTCGTGCACTGCCTCTAGGCAGTGGCTGTGGCACATTTGTTGAAAGCTCTGAAAATGCACAAGATTGTCACGTTTATTGCTTTATGTCTACTGCCGCTGAAAATGTGCACTTCAGACACTAACTGAAATTGATTTGTCACGTGAATTTTAATTGTAACCACAAAATCAGCCTATGTTTGGGGAGTCCAGTATTCCTCATTGCATAAACCACAGCTTGCTTGATGACACGTAGTGTTGGAAGTGCTGCTTCAATTGCTCCAAACTGCTCCAAAAGAGAAATGCTGCTCCGAAGTGTATTCTTTGTTACTAATTGCTTCAAACCTGCTCTGAGATGACACTGAGTATGAGAATGCTGAACTTTTACTGTTTGACCGACACACAAGTCTTAAAAAAACTAAAAATAATCTGCCTACTACCATCCCAGTGTGTTACTAGTGTGCAGCATTATTGGCTCTGATCTCACAAGTGCGACAAGAATTGGCATATGAAGCATACAGCTCCTAGGTTTTTTTTTCTCAGCTAGACATGCAGGCTACTATGGTGAAATTTGAAAATGAGCAGGACTGCTTTTATCTGATGCCGATTATCTACTGCTTATTTGGCAACAGTTATATGGGACTGTGGTTACTTCTAAAATGCGGTGCTCAGCTTTTCCAGTTTGATATCATACCTGCCACACATGGTAGTATTTTAAATTGCAGCTTATTGCACAGCTTATTTTGGACAATCTACTATTGTGTGATACATTTAATTTATAATGACTGTTGTCTGTTAAATATGTTTAATCAGAAATAATACTTTCGAGCTTATTCGACAATGCTCCGAACTCGTACTAATGTATGGCAAATTTAATATCTTCTAAAACACCGATAGCTGCTCTGAACTACCATTTTTTTCTGCTCCGAAAACAACTATGGCTGCTCCAAAGTATGCTCCAAAAAGTAAAAATGCACTTCTATCACTGGACATCTGATAATAATGGAAGTGTCTAAAAGATTCCTGTAAAATATGTCCAAATGGCATCGAATATTTGTGTCTCTGTATGGCCTCACATTATGGCACATCGAATATAATTTCTGCACAAGCTGACAAAAAGTATCCATATGCTGATAATCATACTGCCAGCAGTGGCATGCTCATTGCAAATACTGTCTGTTTTCTTTATAAGAGAACAAACAAAACATAAAACAAGCTTAGTTGTTGAACTGCCTAATCCAAGGTTCTAGGTTGAATTCTCGGCCGCTGTGGCTTCATTTCAGTGTGTGCGAAATGCAATGGCATTCGTGTACTTAACTGAGGTTGACATAAAAGAACTGAAAGTCATAAAGATTAATGCCGAGTACGTACATTACAACACACCTCATACTCATGGTTTGGGTTTTGCAAGCGAAATCCCACAAATTGTAGCTATTGAAAACATAACAAACAGGGATATAAAGTTAACAAAATGATGTACCTCGCAATGGTGTGCGGTTATGAGTGGCTTGGGAAGGCCCATCCGCCCTTGTTGCCGGCGTGTGGCTTGCCTCATTGGCCGTGCCAGGTGTTAGCTCAGGCTCTGAAAAAATTGACCCCATCATTGTCACATACGGGACTCTTCAAAGTGATGACATAATTTTAAGTAAGCCTTTAATTGGCTTGTTACACTAGGCAACATTACGAAAAGCAACACATTTACACCAGTATACTTGCCCAAGTATTCATCATGCTATCAGCTGTGCTCACAACCAAAAAAAAATTGATAAATTTTACGTGGCACATGAAAACCCACAAATAATTGCTATTAAAAACATAACAAGGAAACAACAATAATAATATACCTGGTGATGGTGTATGGCTGCCACGAACTTCTGTTGAGGGCCCATCAACAGTTGTTGCTGGCGTGTGGGTCCGCTCATCAGCCATGCCAGCTGCACTCATGTTGGGAGCTAGAAAAATGGACCCCATTATGGGCACACATGTGATTCTTCAAAGTAATGACATAATTTTAAGTAAACCTTTAGTGGCTCATTGCATTAAGCAGGGTGACACGAAGCAACAAACCACCTGCACCAGTCGGATTGCTGAAGTAATAATTAAACAACGTAGGAAAAAATATTCACCATTCTAGCGGTTGCCACTGGTGTCTGGGGAAGTTATCACAACAGAGAGCGAGGACATTTATTCATTAAAAATATCCATTCAGTGTTATGAGATGGTATGGCTGCATATGCTCAATCAACAACAGCGAATACAAAACAGTGTTATGCGGTAAGCTATATAGATGATAAGAACAATGCAGAAGATGTGGCAGTTTATCACGCTGTCCACATGCTCAGGAACACTGCTGTGCAAAATAGGTGAAGGCAGTTTTATCTAACAACGGCTTTTACAGGTTTTCAAGAGTATGCTGGCAAAAATGTATACAAGTTTCCACCAATTCTTTGTTATAGTGAATTATGTTGAAACTCGAATATTTTTACATGCATTGTGCCTCAGCTGATAAGGGCCAGTCAAAATGGCAGCTGGGTGTCTGGATCATCCACATCATTTGCATACATGCTATGCAGCAGTGAAGCCGCTGGGGTCACTGCGTCACCTTGTACAGATGGAAAATATTAAAACACATGAAATCAAAAACCAGTGCCTCATTAGTGATGTTAGTTACACAAGTTCCCTAACATTTCACCCTGAAATAGGTGCATATTTGCTTTCAATCAGGCTGAACAACACGAGTGACCCTAAACGCTAGAAAGCATTGTTGCAGCACATCATTTGCAAATTTGTGAATGCAGTTACTTGATGGGACCGACAACCAGTAGAAATGTGACTACATCCAAGCAGAAATAAAAAACAAACATGAAAATAGTGACAGATTACAGCAGCCTTTTCGCATTGTAAGTAGGATTTATATTTTGAATATTTTTTTTGAAAGCAACCAAAAACAGGTATGTCAAACAGCCCAGAAGAAGCCCCTCGCAGCTAGATTCCCGAGTCTATTGCTGCTGTATGCAGTTGCATATTCCCATGCTGTCATGCATGCCATCATCAAAATTACAGCACGTATAACAAAGCCTGCTCTATTCTGTGTTTTATTTACTAGGTAAAAGGAGTTGCACGGTGAGAAGCGGTGCTGCCTTTTGAGCAGCCAGTACACCTTGTTAAGCTGCTGCGTAAGCGCATACAGTGTGCACATGCACAGAGTACTGCCTTGCTCGGACACGAACCACTATTGCGCTCACTGTTTGAGGCATGTGTTGTCACGTGCATCTCCAACCGCAAATTCACTGGAGATAGAAACAAATTATTACAAATGTTTCACAGCATTTTACTTGTTACTATTCTGTGATTAGACACTCTGACTATTAAGCTTTTCATTGTGCTAAAAAATAGGTGCCATAACAATAGGTTGTTGTTCCCTTTGAGGTAGTTAAGAAGACGGATTATCAGATAATTGAGGAGCATTCGTAGCGACCGCAATAACAGTGTCATCGTGGAATTCACTCCAAAAACTTTATCAGGTGAAAATAGCAATTATCTCGTGCATATCAACTGGAAATGAAAACTTTCAGAAAGTCACACGTTGACAGATTTAAGTGTGAATAATAATGTTAACATAAATGTATCATATGGGTCAACCAATACAGAGTATATTTGGCCTCGAATTGTGCAAGTTAATTTGATTGAACAATACAGATGAGTGCCAATGTTTCAGAGCTTCCTTCTCCACGCCTTATGAAACAAGAAAAAGAAAAAAAGGGGTGGGGGGGGGTATTGTAGCGAGGTTCTTACCAGATTGATTGCTTGTCTCTGCTGCTGATTCAGCAGCATAGCACTCAAGCGAGGCGATGTGGCGGTCGTCCCAACTGGCCTGCGCGGTAGGTCTGACCCGCTTAGCAGTCGACCCCGACGCAGACTCTGACGCGGTCTCTGATTCGGAAGCTGGAGTGTTTTTCGCACGGTGCTTCCGAACAGCCGACCGTGGTGGCCGATACGAATATTCGGCGGCGAGGTCAGCCACGTGCTGTAGGAGTACGTCGATTGCCGCGTATTCTTCTTCTGTTCCCGATCTAGTCAAGCAAACAATCACGTTTACAAAGTTTGGCCACAACGTGGTGGCTTGAAGATAACGTGAAATATACGGTCTGCTTACTTTTTTCTGCTTTTCTTGTCATTCCGTATGAAGTGGGCCAGGAGAAGGTCAACGCGCTCTTTAACACTTCGCGAATTAAGTGTTCGCCGCAGCAGCATTGCCACTCTCTCGGTGATCGTGTGCCACCGAGAAGCATTTTCGTACGGGTTCAGCGCAAGAACTTCTTCGAGTATAATTTTATCATCTGCATGCGAGTAGTGTGTACGCGGCGCCATCCTGGTAGCAGACCTCGAAGTAGCCATCTTGTTCTTTTACGTTTCTGTTAGGCTCGACTTGACTCGGCTCAAAGGAAAGGGAAGCCGGTAATGGCAACCTTGGAAGCATCTCGGGCGTTTGGGCGTTTGAGCGTGTCCGGTAAACGCCCGTAAGGCACGCGCATGCGCAGTTCAGACCCGGTAAACCGGTATCCGCAAATTTTTTTCCGTATAGCGGTGCGCCGGACAGACTAAAATCCTCTAATAACAAGAAACTCATGTGAAGAGGAACAGGGATTGCGTTACGAATGAACACGACGTTGTTGTGGCTGTTTCCGAGGTTCGAGGCACGTCATACTTCAAAGAGCACACCTTTGGGCTTGGCATACAAGCCTCTTCAAAAAGAAAAAAAAGAATAGAACGTTTCACTTATTTTTTGAGTCAAATGAGAGGCCAAGCCCGCCCCGGTAGCGTAGGAGACGTACCGATACGCGTGACTGCGCACCAAACTATTATTACAACATGCATTTAAAGGATAGTTTGGTTCTTACTGCAACCTAACGTACAGAATTAGTATAAGCTGTGCCACCAGGCGGTAGTATATTAGCGCGCAAGTTTTCGTGACATATCCTTCTCCAGCGTCACTTTTTCGATCGTCTTCTTCGTCTTCTGCGCGCCGCACGTGTGACAACTGTCGTGGCTGAGGGGCACAACGTCGAAAAGCCTTCATTTTTAATGCATAGGTTCTTCGTCCCCTATCCGAAGACGGTCAGCAACTAGATTCTGTACAAGTACGCGCCCGGCTAAGTGCAGCAAACACAGTAAACTCCGTTTTATTGGCGTCCAGTTTCCACCTTGGCCGCCACTTGTCTTAGCACCGAATCGGACTGGGATCACTGGAACTTTCACGTAATAAATGCGAAGCATTTATTGCAAACTTCGGTGACTTTAAGCATATCTATCCATCTATCCATCTATCCATCTATCTATCTATCTATCTATCTATCTATCTATCTATCTATCTATCTATCTATCTATCTATCAATCTAGCCACCTACGACGTTTAGCTCTCCTGGCCGTTTTGCTAATGGTATTAATACGAAACTTGGTATGACATAACACGACTATATGAGGAACATATTTAAGTAGTAATGACATGAAAATCATCACATGTATGTCAGAAATCTCATAATTTACGTCTCATGGTTCTGCGGCGCTTGCGGCGGTTTCGTTCACATAGAATGATGCAAAACTTGTATGGTATGACAAGATTGCATGCCGAACACAAGCGACCGACCTTAACATGAAACTCATGAGATCCGTGTCATGTAACAACATGACTACATGGCACGCTCCTGATGCGCTCGCTGCCCATTCGCTAGCTTCCGTTATACCAAATTTCTAATTACGGGACGTCAATGAATTACGAATGTACGATAGTGGAGCAAACATGATAAACATGATATGCGCGTCCTGTAACAATATGACTACATGCTATGCTCATGATGTGCTCACGGCCGTTTCGCTAGCTTCACGTCTACCTAACTCGGTATTACGTGACTTGAATGGATGACATAGGTAAATGACACATCCAAACATGATAATCACGACCTGTGTGTCGTGTAACAACATGACTACATGCTACACTGATGATGTGCTCCCGGACGTTTCGCTAGCTTTCGTATTACGTGAAGGAGGCATGTGATTGGTGCAAACGTGATAAGAGATTTGTGTCATTTGAGAACATGACTACGTGCCACAGTCAAGGTCCCAATACATTTCAACGTGACGCGGTGCACGTGCTTGCCGGCGTTCATTTTGTCGCGTCACGCCGGCGTTGCCACGCCAGGTGCCGGTCCTGCCATATGCTTGCAGGCGCACGCTGCACAGCGTTGTTCTGACGCATGCGCGTTTCTGCACGTCCGGCGTCTCTCCGTCACGAAGGGGGGCGCTGCGAGCGCTCAATGGTGACGGACGCACTCCACATCGTCTCCGTAGATTTTGTGCTATTTCTGCGGACATCCACCCTGGTACCCCTGAAACTTGGGTTTATCGTCACCGCCAAGTTCTCCGCTTCACCTAGACAACACCTTCGTCGAGGTGGGCCCAGTTTTGACAACTTGAGGGACGTCCTTCACTCCCGGCTACAACGCCGCCTCGCTAAGGGCTCTCAGCCCGGCGATGGCGGCCGCTAACGTGGTTACGGGCTATGATCCTACCTCAAGCCAAATGCTGTTCATGGAGATTTCATCCTCCGTAAACACAATGCCATCAGAAGACGAATACCTCGACGACATGGTGAGAATATGGCAACGCAAGCAAGCGAAATCGAAGTCTGCGTCTCAACAACAACGAGACGCCACAGCGGGCCACCATTCCCCAGCCTTACAAGGTACGCCGGCGCGCCATCCCTCCGGTGGTGTGCCTACCTCTGCTCCGTCCTCGCAGCCAGCGAACCAACGCATGTGGCGTCCGCGTCAAACTCCTCGCCTCTCTCGTGACGACTACATCGTAGTAATGAAACCTCGCGTTCCCTGCGAGCTACGCACATTCGTCCCGGCCGATCACGCGGGCGACGCCATCCGCAGCTTCTCGGCGACCGGACTACCACGCAAATTCAAGTGTGGCCGATCTGGGAACAAAACATCTTGGTCTGTAGCACCACCATTTTGCCTATGGCACAGCGACTCCTCGGGGACTTCTAGCTGCAAGTGGGGGATCAGCAGCTGCCCGTTCGAGGCCACGCCAAGGCACCAGGGGATACATGTAAGGGCGTCATCAACATAAACCCTGCTGAAAGCCCGGAGAAGATAAAGTCGGAACTGCACTGGCCTCGAGGTACTATCCTCGCGGTCCGCAAACTTGGAGATTCCGCGGCAGTGGCGGTGACTTTCGAGGGCACGAAGTTACCCCGCTTCCTCTTCTGCCACTGCGTGGCGACGTATATCCGCGGCTACAAGAAAACGATCCCTGTTTGCACCAAGTGCGGTACTATCGGTCATCGACCACCTCAGTGTCCTCACCCCGCTCCAACCCAGTGTGCCAAATGTGGCACCCCCACACCTGCAAGTCTCAATACCCATGATTGCCACCCCAAGTGCCTCCTCTGCCACGGCGCCCATGGGACTGGGACCAGTGGCTGCACGGCAAAATATCGGAAACGCAAGCAGCCCTCAACATCTCTTCGAGGGACCACCTCATATTCGTCACAACCAGACAGCGGCAGCAACCTGCATCAGTCGGCTCCACCACTCCGCGCCGACACTCAAGCATTCCCACCGCTCGAAGCACCAGCGGCGGTACCTCAGGTGAGCAGTTGGGCAGGGAATGCTGCTTCTAAGCCTCTCTCACCCCCTTCTGTCGATCCTCCTTCTCCCGAACTTGCGGCCCTTCGCCAGCAAATTGCGGCACTTCACAAGCGAAATTCTCTTTTGACTAAACAACTCGAACTCTTAAATAAGCGACTTCAACCCCAACAACAGTGTACTGCAAGGCCATCCGGTATTGACTCCTCTGCCCAGGTGGCTATGCCAGCTACGTCCAAGCTTAGTCCTCGCGCTAAGTCCACTCCCATTGAACCACCGGTTCAAGCAGCCATGCGTACTCCAGCACTCGGAACCGGTGCCGCATCTACTCCAGAAGCTCTTGAGGGTCCTGGGGCACCTCAGGTTCTCTTGCCCGCTAACCAAACTCTCCCCAGCGGGGAGCGCGCCCCGCGCAGAGGAACGCCTTACGCGCGTCGAAGCTTCAAATAATCACCTCCTCACCAGCTTCTCTGTCCAACGCATAGTAGTAGAGGTTACCCAGGCTATTCAAGCCTGGGAAATCACCCAGTTTCAACCCAAGGCATCGCGTTCCCGCTCCTGCTCGGTGAGTAGTGAGGGTGCAGCTCCACGGCGTCGTCGTAAGGTGGCTGCCTCCACCCCGCCGTCGGACAATCTGGCATCCCTGCCCCTCCCTGCCTCTGAGGATTCCGAGCGGGACATGGAGGACCAAATATAAACCCTAAGACAGTCACGATGGCTACCAACCGTACGTACTGTTCAAATATTGCGTCTAAATTTGAGATCATACAGTGGAACCCTAGAGGCTTCAAGAACATGCAAAGGCGTTCACATCTTTCCATTTTCCTCAGCTCACTTGGCTCTCAGCCGACCGTCTTGGCACTCCAAGAATCTAGCCTTGCTGCATCCCTTTCTGGATACTGCTCCTATGTAGGCGGCACTGCCACATGCCTCCTCGTTCATAAAGCTTACACGGCGATACAGATTGACCTCGATCTGGATCTTCCTTACGACTACTGCATGATATCAGTGCTGTCTCAGCGGAGGGGCGAACCATCAATACATATCTTAAACGTGTACTGTCCCCCTCGCCTTGCGAGGGCTTCGTTTGCGCATCTCTTCTATCGGGCGCTGCGTATAGCGGCCCAACAACCACTGGCAATTGTCGGGGACTTTAATGTCTCCAGCCCTCACTGGGGTTACCACTACGAGAAGGCCCGGAGCAGAGAGCTCAAGGGGCTCATTTGCTCACTGAGCCTCACGCTTCTTATCGATCCGGCACAACCCACACGTTCCGGCAACTCGGTAACGCGAGACACATGCCCCGACCTCTCCCTTACCCGTCACATCCGCGATGCTACACGGGAAAATTTAGGCGAAACCCTAGGCAGCGATCACTTTTTACTCCGCATTTCGTTCACACCGCGGCAGAAAATGCGCCAACACTGGGGCCACGCACGTCTCACCGGTCGGACTCAGTTCAGATTGCAACCATTCCCCGCTGTCCTCTCCTCGACCGAATATGCAGCGTGGGCATCATACGCCCTCCATATGAAACAAGCGAACACTCGCATCCCTTGCAACCTCCAATTTGACTCCCGCAATTGATCCACAACTTCTACATCTTTGGCTCGCTCGCCGCGGGCTCGTAAGGCGCTGGAAACGCAACAAACTTAATCGGAAACTTCGCAATCGCTTTGAGGCGCTCACTGCAGAGGCGGCTGCATACTCTGCACAACTTTCCGATGCTAACAGTGCAGACACCTGTTCGAAGGCTGCAAAGAGGATGAGCTCTAAGGGCGCGTGGCGACTCTTTCGAAGCCTTCTCGATCTCTCCACCACCAGGGGAGAAACGCAACGCCAGCTCCGCCGTGCTCTGCATGACTTTCAGGGCACTACGGATCAACTCGAGCAAGAACTTTGTGACCGCTACATCTGCCGCGCAATTGATCCTGCAGGCCCAGCATATACGTATTCCAGCACCCCTAACACCGACCTCGACGCCCCATACACGCTTTCCGATTTACGATTTGCACTCATGAAAATGCGACGGGGCACGGCCCCTGGACGCGACAGAATCGCAGTATCGCTCCTGGCAAATCTTCCCGACCAAGCACACCTCTCCCCTTACTCCACCTTATAAATTCGATATGGGATGGATCTCCGCTTTCAACGGAGTGAACCACATTGGTCCTGACATTCATATCCAAATCGGCAAAGTCCGTTAGTATTGAGGCACTGAGACCCATCTCACTTACGTCTTGCACAGGCAAACTCATGGAAACCATGGTTCGCGAACGCCTTTCCGCCTACCTGGAGGCCAGGAGGACCTTTGCCGACACGATGTTTGGCTTTCGCCAGCATCTGTCGGTGCAGGACGTCCTGCTCCAGCTTCAACACGATATCATAGAGCCGACTACTATGCGCCATAACGATAAAGCCGTGCTCACTCTCGATCTCTGCGGCGCGTTCGACAACGTCAAACACAGCACTATACTCACTAACCTGTCTACCACAAACTGCGGGCAGAAGACTTTCAACTACATTCGCGCCTTTCTAACACATCGCACCGCCCTCATTCGCCTCAATTCTACCGAACACGGCCCGTACTTATTAGGCACGCGGGGTACACCTCATGGGGCAGTCCTGTCTCCTCTGCTGTTAACATGGCGATGATGAACCTCCCCTCTCTTCTAAACGGGGTCGAGGGAATACAACACTCACTGTATGCGGACGATATCACAATCTGGACCAACACCGGCTCCTTAGCGCAAATCGAAGAACGCCTGCAAAAGGCTGCCCCTCTGGTGGACACCTACGCTGGTTCATGCGGCCTGGAGTGCTCTCCAGCTAAATCGCCTCTTCTTTCAGTCTCTCCGCTGGCGCCGCCTCAAATTTTTCTTCCGTCCGGGCCCATCCCGTCAGTGCAATATATTCGGGTTCTAGGCCTTCACCTTACATCGTTCTTGGATCCCAAGGGCACAATAGTAGACCTCAGACGCACCAGCGAACAGGTGAGCCGCATGATATGGCGAGTGTCTACCAAGCGCGGCGGCCTCCGCGGGTCTCAGTCCCTCCGATTGGCCCACGCGTTTGTGACCAGTTGCGTCCTCTACGCCTTGCCTTACCTTCGCCTGCGTCATCGACACGAGCACCAGGTGGACGTCCTTCTTCGTTCAGTATACAAACGCGCTCTGGACCTACCTATTGCAACTTCCAACAGCCGATTTGCAGCTCTGGGGGTACACAACACCTTTGCAGAGATGCGCGAAGCTCATCGCGTTAACCAAATCAATCGACTGTCGCAAACGCCTTCAGGGCGCCGTCTACGACACAGACTTGGCCTTAACCTGATATCTGACCAAGACCTTCTGCAGCCGGTACCAGAACTCTGGCGTCAAAAGCTATGGGTGGAACCTTTACCCCGTAATATGAACTCCGACCTCTATCCTAGCCGTAGACTAGCACGCGCCGCGGCCCTTCATACGCGACACTCCGATCATCCTGGTGTTTTCTACGTGAACATCTCGGGTCCCTCCCCCTCGGGTCACTTCACGGCAGCCGTGATTACAGAGGGAAAAGACATTGATGGCTTCTCCTTTCGAGCAGACACAGTAACGCACGCTGATGAGGTTGCCATAGCTTTGGCCACCTCTCACCCTGCCTCACGCACCATCCTGACGGACTCGCGCTCGGCCTGTTCTCAGTACCTTCAGGGTTCCATTGCGCCGCTGGCGGCTACCCTACTACAGGCAGCCTCTTGGCGCTTTAACCCTCATCCCATTCGTATAGTCTGGACACCAGGCCACTCGGGCCTGCCCGGCAATGAGGCAGCAAATGCCGCTGCCCGCGCTTCTCCTGTCCGGGCCGTTGCTCCTCCATGTCCCGAGACGGAATCTGGCAACACCAACCTGACGCGCTTTCGCGAAATTTCGGCTTATTACCGGGCTTCCCGCCGCCTCTACCCGGACCCCGCACGCGGTTTGGAGAAAGCGGACGAACGACTGCTACGCCGCCTGCAGACGAACACCTTTATCAGTCCTGCGGTCGCCAGGCACTTTTTGCCGGAAATCAATGGCACCTGCTCGACCTATCATGTCCTCCCCGACACATATCACGTCGTAGCATCGTGCCCAATTAATCTCGTCCCTTTCTCATTCTTTTCCTATCCTAACTAGAGAGGCTTTGGAGGAGCACCTGCTCGGCTGCTCTACCTTGGCTGCGCAACGCTCCTTGGTGGAGCGCGCACGAGCAGCTTCCAGCTCCACTGGCGTCCCGGAATAGGGTCTGGCCACTCTAGCACGCCGATGGGCCACGTCGGCACTCTCTAGTAGACTTTTCTGAAATAAATGTTTTTTACGACTACCTACCGTCACGAAAAGGAGGAGACGCATTGTTGTCTGGGTATTTAGTCGGCGCGAAATGCAACATGTCACATTTCACGCTGGTTGCCGTCGGGCCGCACCGATGTACGCTGGTCACACCTGTCACGCCTAGCGTCAGACCATAGAGTGCTCGCGTTTTGCTTACGTAGCGTCGCTGTGCCCAGCGTGCGCGCGCGTCAACGCTACATTGGAGTATATTGAGCCCTTGATGATGCACTCGCGGCCGTTTTGCTAGCTCCACACATACCAAATTTTGTGTTACGTGACGTCAGTAGATGACGAAATATATGACTAGTGCAAACATGATAATCTTGAGACGCGTGTCATGTAAGAACATGACAACATACCACGCTCATAGCGTGCTCGCGGCCGTTTCGCTTGCTCCACATATACTAAATTTAGTATCACGTGACGTGAGTAGATGACCAAAGTAAACGACACATCCAAACGTGATAATCATGAAAAAGAAGTCATGTATGGTCTCCACCTCGTAATGTTGTGCTGATTTTACCGTGAAATATCAATATTTCTCATTCGTGCTTCGCATATCATCGATTACCACTGTGCGTGGGACCTGCTAATTTTTGTCGTTCGCTATATTCCCTCAAGACAATACATGGGCAAAATATCGGTGCCATGAACGAAAATCCGAAGCAATATGATTCGTTTCCCTTTTGGGAAGCGTATGTCTCGTATTCGCGTGATAGTAGACTATTCTAGACTATGCTAGCGGGCCTCGTAGATGTGCTCGACAACAGTAGGGGCTTCAAGCTTTTACGTATACGTTTTACGTTAACGTGTTACCGGATACTGATTTGCGTTTACCGTACTAACCGGAACGCATGTTTTTCAACGTTTAAGTGCCCCATTCGCCAATGTTTACGCACGAACGTAAACTTATGCCTTTACGTTTTTACATACTATAAATGGTGATGATAACTACATTACCATTCATGGTATGCCCAAAAGAGTGAACAAATCTAAGGTTATTGCCACAATCGTGTCAACATCTTGTGGCACTTAGTGCTAACACAGTGATGACCACGTAGGTTTACGCGTATGGTGTTTGAGCAGAAAATGATAAAAAATGGTAACTTAGTTCTGATAACACCTCTCCGCAGATTTTAGGCTAGACGTACAATGCGCGATGTTACTGAAAGAACAATTGCGTTATTTCTCGGTTCATTTTGGCCCCGTTAGGTGGCGCCACCTATCCAGCCCTCGGAGTTTCACACGTTCACGACTTTGATTTCTAGGCTGTTCGAGCTTAAGTATAATCCGTCCGAAACAATGACAATGCTATTGGCGCTCGCACTACGGCTTATTTTGACTCGACGGCTGAAGTTTCCGCAATAAAGATATTGCGAGATCCTACAAATGAAAGTGGATTTGCAAGATAGGGCTGCAAACGTATAGCGTACCCGGCGGGTAGCTTACGTTAAGTAAAAGGTTTACATTCTGAAAAGACCGGCATACGCGCAGATTCTATTCGGTATCCGGTAATACGGTAACGTAAAGATGTATCCGTAGAAGCTAAAAGCCTCTAGTGACTGCTCGCCGGGAGCAGACAATCCAGACGGCTTCTCGCAAGCTGGAATTCCTTATGTTTTTGTGCTTGACGTCGTCACTACTTACCGTAGTGCTGAGTAAAGCCACTAGGAGTAGTACTGCAGACCTACGTCACGTTAGTGTCGATGCCGACAGATAAGCCGCGAGTAACTTGACTCTAATATCTAAATAAAATATATTATCAGCACTTGCTGCGCCTCACACTTTCTCTGAGAAGTCTTTTACACAGGAGATTTATACGACTGAGTAAACTCGCCTCCGAAAAAAGGTGTCACTATAACTTTAATCACACTTGTACCTTGGGACATTTCTTTTCGTGAAACCCAAAGACGGTACACTTGTGGCAATAGAACGGGATCACCTACAAGCAGGATGCGGGGACTATGACAATCGGCGCTATGTACAAATAATGATAAACAAAGCAACAAAAAAAACGGGATGTTGGTGAAGTACTTCGTGCAATGTGTTGTCAGACGGAGTTCGTTAAACATTGCCGGGCTATCGGGCATAGCTTTGATACAAGAGTGTGACGATGGTGGCTGGAAAATGATGAACAGCTCCTGGAATCGCAGGTCACACCCTGCGACGAAAAGCTGCTGGAATTGCAGTTTACACCCTGCGACGACATTGGCTTGCAACATTAGCTGCAGCCCCCTACCATAGATTAGAGCACTGCACGGGCCAGGTTATGATTTTCGACCCAAGCCTGCCGCTTGTTGGAGTTTAGTAAACTTATCCAGGTTTGGTGGGATGCAGTCCGGGCCCGAACACAATAAAAATTCTCACATACCCTGCGCAGTCCAGCCTGACCAGAAAGCGGGCCCGACACTGGCCCGAGACAATAATATAGAGGGCTTTGCCCGAACACGGAATCAATAGCAAGGATTTCTAAGTGGCAAGTATCTACGTTCTAGCTGTGCTATCGATTATTTTTTATTCTACAGAAATTCCTTGTAGTACAAAAAGAATGCAGTGTGCCTATATGGGACCGAACATACTTGATTTAATGAACGCTTAAACGGCAGTCGTATACCGTACATAAGTTTTCTACAAAAACTATAAAAACATCATAGCGTTAAGTAGCAGCTTTGCAGCATTGACAGTGATTTGCAGCAGCAATTCAGTGTCAAAAAGGAGTGCAATAACAACAGAAAAGACAGAGAAGAGGACACTTCATTCAGCTTGTTTTTATTACACTCTTTTCTGAAGTTTGGAACATTCTCTACGTTCAAACCCAAGCGTGCATCCTTCTGGATACCTTGTCCCTGTGTTCAGCATATAATTCTTCTCGACAGAAAGAGAAATAGAGGGAAAAAGCCAAGTTTACTACCATAGTTTTAAATACGCTAACATAAGTACAAATAATATTAAAATCCACGCACTATATGTACTTTTCTAAATACGTAAAAATAGCTAATAGAAGAAAAAAAACAATTTTTAATTCTATTACACTCGTATATCAAACTACTGCTATGCAGTCTATATGGCCGAAGAAACTGTATTCATGCACAGCTTGCAGAGTTTATTGTTTGCTTTTACTTCTGTTTTTTTCTCAGTCCCCCAGCACTACTTTTGACGTTCAGGGTATCAAAAGAAATAAAATAAGTTCTTTCCATAGCTTACAGTTCATTACTGCACACTTTATTGTGAGATTGAAAAGAGATTCTGGTGGTAAGCATGCCATGCTTTTTCGCATCAGATAACCTGCCACGATCATCATAATCATCGTCATCATCATCATCATCATCAGCCTGACTACGTCCACTGCAGGACAAAGGCCTCTCCCATGTTCCGCCAGTTAACCCGGTCCTGTGCTTGCTGCTGCCAATTTATACCCGCAAACTTCTTAATCTCATCTGCCCACGTAACCTTCTGTCTCCCCCTAACCCGCTTCCCTTCTCTGGGAATCCAGTCAGTTACCCTTAATGACCAGCGGTTATCCTATCTACGCGCTACATGCCCTGCCCATGTCCATTTCTTCCTCTTGATTTCAGCTATGATATCCTCAACCCCTATTTGTTCCCTAATCCACTCTGCTCTCTTCATGTCTCTTAAGGTTACACCTACCATTTTTCTTTTTATTGCTCGCTGCGTCGTCCTACATTTAAGCTGAACCCTCTTTCTAAGTCTCCAGGTTTGTGCTCCGTAGCTAAGTACCGGCAAGATACAGCTGGTATATACCTTCCTCTTGAGGGATAGTGGTAATCTACCTGTCATAATTTGAGAGTGCTTGCCGAATGTGCTCCACCCCATTCTTATTATTCTAGTTACTTCAATCTCGTGGTTCGGCTCTGCGGTGATTACCTGCCCTAAGTAGACATAGTCTTTTACAACTTCAAGTGCACTATTACCTATCTCGAAGCGCTGCTCCTTGCCGAGGTTGTTGTACATTACTTTCGTTTTCTGCAGATTAATTTTAAGACCCACCTTTCTGCTCTGCTTGTCTAACTCCGTAATCATGAGTCGCAATTCGTCCCCCGAGTTACTCAGCAATGCAATGTCATCGGCGAAGCGTAGGTTACTAAGGTATTCTCCATTGACTCTTATCCCTAACTGTTCCCATTCTAGGCTTCTGAAAACCTCCTGTAAGCACGCGGTAAATAGCATTGGGGAAATTGTGTCCCCCTGCCTTACACCCTTCTTGATTGGTATTCTGTTGCTTTCTTTATGAAGCACTATGGTTGCAGTTGATCCCCTGTAGATTTCTTCCAAAATGTTTATATGTACTTCATCTACGCCCTGATTCCGCAGTGTTTGCATAACGGCTGATATTTCTACTGAATCAAACGCCTTCTCGTAATCTATGAAGGCTATGTATAGTGGTTGGTTATACTCTGAGCATTTCTCTATTACCTGATTGATAGTATGAATGTGGTCAATTGTTGAGTAGCCTGTTCGAAATCCTGCTTGTTCTTTTGGTTGATTGAAGTCTAATGTTTTCTTCACTCTGTTAGCAATTACCTTTGTAAATAGCTTGTATACTACAGGGAGCAAGCTGATCGGTCTGTAATTCTTCAAGTCCTTGTCATCTCCTTTCTTATGTATTAAGATGATGTTAGCGTTCTTCCAAGACTCTGGTACTCTTCCCGTCAGGAGACACCTCGTAAACAGGGTGGCTAGTCTTTCTAACACGATCTGTCCTCCATCTTTAAGTAGATCTGATGTTACTTGATCCTCACCAGCAGCTTTGCCCCTTTGCATGCTTTCCAAAGCTTTTCTGACTTCTTCTATCATTACTAGTGGGGTGTAATCTGGGTTACTGCTAGTTCTTATAGTATTAAGGTCGTGGTTGTCTCGGCTACTGTAAAGATCTCTGTAAAACTCCTCCGCTATTTTAACTATCCTATCCATATTGGTAGTTATTTTGCCTTCTTTGTCCCTTAGTGCATACATCCGACTTTTGCCTATCCCAAGTTTCCTCTTCAATGCTTTGACACTTCCTCCGTTTTTCAGAGCGTGTTCAATTCTCTCCATGTTATACCTTCTTACATCGCATACTTACGTCTAATATTCAACTTCGAAAGCTCTGCCAGTTCTATTTTGTCTGTTGTACTTGGCACTTTCATGATTTGACGCTTCTTAATTAGGTTCTTAGTTTCCTGGGAAAGCTTGCCAGTGCCCTGTCTAAGTACCCTGCCTCCAACTTCCACGGCACACTCCGTAATGATACTCGTCAGATTATCATTCATTGTATCTACGCTAAGGTTGGTTTCCTCACTAAGAGCCGAGTACCTGTTCTGCAGCGACACTCTGAATTCCTGTACTTTCCCTCTCAGTGCTAGCTCATTGATTGGCTTCTTGCGTATCAGTTTCTGTCGTTCCTTCTTCAAGTCTAGCCGAATTCGAGACCGTACCATTCTATGGTCACTGCATCGTACCTTGCCAGCACTTCCACATCCTGCACGATTCCTGGGTGTGCAGTCATTATAAAGTCTATTTCGTTCTTATTTTCGCCATTAGGGCTCCTCCATGTCCACTTGCGGTTTTCTCGTTTTCGGTAGAAGGTATTCAAAATCTGTAAATTATTGCGTTCTGCGAATTCTACTAGTAGCTCTCCTCTGACGTTTCTAGTACCGATGCCATAATCTCCTACTGCCTGGTCTCCAGCCTGCTTCTTCCCTACCTTTGCATTAAAGTCGCCCATCACTATAGTATACTGTGTTTTTACCTTACTCATTGCCGATTCCACGTCTTCATAGAAGCTTTCAACTGAAGCGTCATCATGGCTGAATGTAGGCGCGTAAGCCTGTACTACCTTCATCTTGTATCTTTTTTTCAGTTTAATTACGATACCTACCACCCTTTCATTAATGCTATAGTATTCCTCTATGTTGCCAGCTATGTTTCTGTGAATTAGGAACCCCACTTCCAGTTCTCTTCTGTCTGCCAAGCCCCTGTAGCAAGGACGTGCCCATTCTATAGCACCGTATAGGCCTCATCTGTCCTCCTAACCTCACTGAGCCCTATTATATCCCACGATAAACCTGCCACGATAAACACTCTTGAACTCCTTGCGCTAGCCGCATGGATGCACGAAATTTGCCTAGTGAACCGGGAAGGCATCGGCAGTCGTAATTCCCCGACGTACCACAGTAGAGCGCACTCATAACGTATTTGCTGACTCCTACAGCAAGAACATATCTTTATAAATCATCGATGCGTTTCTGTTTTTCCGGAACGTCATGCGGGAACAAGAGTGTGTGCTATGCATGGTTTGTGCTAGGCTTTGTTTTTTTTATTTTCATGTTAAATGCCGTATTGCTTGCTAACAATAGTGTACTCAGAGAACGAGTTTGAGCCTATTATAAAGTTGTGGGCTTATGTGACATCGTGTCCCCTAAAGGTACTACGCAGAACTCCCTTCAGAAGAAAATTTTATGGGGGCACGTAGCACAGGATGGCGGTGCTTAGGTGCTTACTGAAGTAAAAGATGTCCCCTTCAAATCTTTTTGGCGCTTGTCCGGCCTGTATTATTAGTGTTAACGATTTCAAAATATTGCTCATATTTTGTTTAGATTTGAGTAGTGAGGCTTCACTAGCTGTTTAAAGGTGAACGCATTCAACAGCGATCTGTCTGGATGGGTGAAAATTCATACAAAAAAATAAACTTTCGAAGCACATATAGTTCAAAGATTTTGTAGTTAAAATTTTAATACTAAACCCGGCGTTTCGGAACTGATTCAGCCTCTACTTCAGTTGCGGGTGCTCAGCCGGCTCTGAAGCTAGCAATGATTTTTATGATGGCCCCACTACAAGTTTCTTCTTCCCACCGTTTTTGTTGTTGCGGTGTTTTTCCATTGGTTTCGCAGACCGTGCACGCATAACAGTCGGTGAGATCCCAGCTGAGCGCTTAATCTTTTCAGGTGTTTTTGGATATACCAGGACTCTAAAAGTTGCCTTTTTGGGTGTCTGCCCTTCGTGTCAATGACCCGGGCGTCGTCAAAATTGGTGCGATGGTCCATTTTTTAGCTGTGTCCAGCGAAAGCGTTTCGTGTAACGTTGAAGCTGCGCACGTCGCCTCGGGCCCGACGTATCCTTTCGGGGAAAGTTTTCATCTCAGTGATGTAAGTGGCCTGACAGTCCATGCATGTAACCTGCGCACCTGACTAGCCCAGAAAATCTCTATTCAGGCAGCGGGTCTTTTGGTTCATTATTTTATTAAAACTCATCAGAACGACACACTATACCCAGCATCGTTGTACAAAAAGCGCAAAAATATGGCCAGTGAACTTCAAAGAGGCAGATGAGTTATTTTTTAGGTATATGCTTGTTTTAGTATAAGCAGCAAATAAGTGTGATGTGCACAGTGTCGAGTCATGCAGAATACACAGCAGGTATCAGCATTATGTTTGCATATTCATTACTTATAACTAAAGCTAAATGAAAAAAATTGTGACGACTAGAGCAGTTTTCTTTTTTGTGGCTTGCTATGTTGTCACTCCTGTTCATCCTGAGCAGCCATGAAATATAGGAGCTGAAAAGGAGAGCGCAACATCAAGAACAGAAAGCGGAATCGCAAAAAAGTGATCAACGCAGTGATGAACGCAGGCATAACGAAGAAAGTGATGAACGCAGACATAAAGAAGGCTTAAAAACAACAAATCATGCTAAACACAACCACCAAGAAGCAGCTTTCGTAACATGTGAATTGGTGATAAACTTGTAGCACACGTTGACGTGAGCGTCTTTTACGCAACGAAGGCACTTTTTTATAGGCGCCTTTGCGTAGGTGCCACTCCTTTTTCTACGTCGTTTTGTCCAGCCTAGAAAATGCAGGACCGACCGCCTGGCTGACAGGGTGAACGTCACTGTTTTTTTATTTTAACGCAATAGCGTTAGAGAGCTCATGTCGCAGAAATTCCGCCATCAGCGTCGGCACCGTTGGTTGTGAGCGAAAAATTAAGAAAGAAGCAATTGAGATAAAAAACAAAATCCTATTGAGGATCGAACCCGGGCTGCTCGCATGGGAAACAGGTGTCCTACCACAAAACCACGATGTAACTTGCAGCTGCTTTGGGGAAAAACCACTACATAAATGTCATGTAGTGGAAGGAGTGTGTTGAACGCATTTTGTTCGACAGGTGTCACGAAGAAAACGAGCCCATTCGGTGATTTGTAGCCGCATTTCAGAGGCCATCAAACTACGTCGAAAAAAGCCGGGATAGTGCAGCCATCACCGCTATAAACGCACATGAACTTTCAAACAGCTCTAAACTGGACAACTATGTCCACTTATTACAAAACATATCTTGCCTTTCCAGAAGCGTTGATCAAGCAAACAGCAAACGCTAGATAATGTGCTGCCATCTGTGAGGCATTTGAGACTCTTTATGGCCTCCGAGATAGCAAGTGAGTGGCATGTATTTTAGAGGCCATATAACTCTTGCTTTAGATGAAAAGCCTGTATGTACCATTTGCGCGCGCGCGCTGGTACAATTTACTGTGTGTGCGCGTGCGTGTGAGTGCCTGTGGGCGTGTGTGTGTGTGTAACAAAAGATAATAAATATGCGTTTAGTGATTAAAGGGCGCCCTAGGGGCCAGAATTTGCTATAGCATTCAACTTTTAAAGGCGAAGCTTAAGGGTCCCCCAATTTTTCGAATCACTAATGGTGAGGCACAAAATCATCGCGTCAATTTCGTTTGCTCGCATGTAACTGTCAACTGGACTGAAGGTGCTGGAGAAGAGATGCGGGATTCGAGGAATAACGAACACACAAATACGCACCGACTGATCACTTTGATTTTGACCACCCTTTTTTAACACAGTGTCACTCTGTAGATGCATCTGGCACGAGTGTTTTGTTTTAAATAATTTCGCCACGAAAACACACTTCCAGGCGAAACATAGCGGAGAAGTTGGTTCACAATAGGTGAAGCCCTAGCAAAGCCTACCACTCCCTAACCCCAAAATTCCTCGCTACGGGCCTACAATAGGCACTGGCTGGCATGTGTGAAAGCCCTTTTTTGGGAATTCACTTCAAAGTTTCCTTTCAGAATCAGCCAAGCCATATGTCGACAACCAAGCTCATCCTCTGGCAGGCAGGCGCATGCCGTCCGCGGTAATTTTCATGGGTTTTAGCAATGTAACTCATCCTCAAGTACCGAGTTAAGCAGATGCAATTACGAGAGCTTGAATTACACAAAGACGCGCGGACGCCGAGTAAGTTTACATCAGACATCCAATAACCTACAATTATGGTACGTGGATCCCACAGAAACTTATACTCACCCCATTTCGTTATAACGCTGAATAACCATCGCCAATGTAAGCAAAGCACAAAAAATGGCAGATCCCACGCATGCACAGTGGGAACCGATGTTATGAAAAACACGAATAGTAATGTTGATGCGTCACTTCAAAATAAGCCCAACGATACGAGACGGACGTACATTAATCCGTACATTACTTCCATGCTATGGTCATCGTGTTTGGACGTGTCATTTACCTTTGTCGTCCATTAACGTCACGTATTACAGAATTTGGTGTATGGGGAGGTAGCGAAACAGCGGGGAGCACGTTATGAGCGTAGCACGTAGTTATGCTTTAGATTACACGCACATAATGATTATCATTATTGGACGTGGCATTTACCTTCGTCAGCTGTTACGTCACGTGATACCAAATTCGGTAAGCCTAGCGAAACGGCCACAAGTGCGCTATGAGAGTAGCAGGTAGTCTTGTCTTACATGACACGCATGTCTCTATTATCATGTTTGAACGTCTCATTTACCTTTGTCGTCCATTTCCGTCACGTGACACCCAATTTTTTATATGTGGATCTAGCAAAACCGCCGTGAGCACGCTATGAGCGTAGCAGGTAGTCATGTCTTACATCACATGATTGTCGTGATTTTCACGTTAGGGTCCGTCAGTTATGTTCACCATGCAATCATGCCATACAACACCAGTTTGGCAATGTGTCTTGTGAACTAAACCACAGAACGAGCAGAAAAACCTTCAAATGTTAATCATGACATTCCTGAATTACATTCCATAACTTTCTTGTGAAGGCTTGTCAACTTTGTCACTTATGACCACCTTCCAGTCATGTTATGTCGTACACATTTTGGTATTGCTACCATTATCGAAACGGCCCCGAGAGTTAGAAGTCATAGGTGTTTAGATAGATAGAAAACTACCGTAAAATACGGAGAAGTTTGCTAAGAAATACTTCGCATTTAAAACAGCAAACAGAACCAAGGGAGAACAGTGAGAGTTGGCGCCCGCAATAAAGCGCGCCACCGACAGTCTTAGCCTTTTGATTTACCGGTGAGGTGTGTACTAAACACTTCATAAGACTACGGCACACCTACGAGGTGCATCGCACCATATATGCACTTTAAATGACCATCTTCATGCCAACAAAAGCCAATTGATACAGTGCGTTTCTGTACGCAGACGTTTTGTTAACGTTTTCACCCGCAGATGAACACTACAGACTAAAGCATTGATAAAAGTATTCTTATGACGTCTAAAGCACATCTCAAGATGATATAAAACACTAGTGAAGACACAAAAAGCAATCAGCTAGTAATTGCCCTTCATGTGTGATCGCAGCAATGATTAGTGATGCGATCATTATAAGATAAATAAAATATACAAGCTACAAAAGAAAGCGATTGGTTATATAGCAAACGTCGACTGCTGTGCACACACCTATGGGCACTTCAAGCGCCTAAATATTGTCGCAAATCAGAAACTTTACTACTCGCTAGCAATCAGTTACAAGCAATCTGTTTTTCACAACAACCGTGTCTTCTTAAACTCCTTTGAACTGGAAACATACAATACTTCATACCCTACGCATCGCCTACAACACTGGGACATTCCGTTGTGTGCAACGAATTTCGGGCGACAAATGCTGCGTTTAAATGTTCACCTGTAACTTGATAAACTGTGTAAAAGAAAAATATCTATTGAAAAATGCAGCGCACGTGTCGTAACAGAGATAATTTTATCGCGACAACCTAGAGAATAATTTTTTGAACCATATAAATGTGTATCATATATCAAATATTTGTGTTATGTTTTATAATGCATAGCTTTACAAAATTCATCGAGCTAGAAACTGTTCATGTATATTAGTCGTTTGTGCTGTCATTAACATACATATTTCTACTTGTACTGCGCTCTTTTTTTCGTGATCTGTTTTTTTTTTCCATGATCTATTGTCCGCATTGCTTGCCTTGTATTAGAGAAGCTCGGGCCCTCCTAAAGTGGCATACGCCACTTTTCTTCCGAGCCATGCCCTTATCCTTCAAGTGAAACAAAATTCAATTCAATATGAATAGCTTACACAACTACACACATAGCGGGGCTGCTTTCTTAAGAGACAGTGTTATTATGGCACCTGCAGCAGCCGCGTGGATGCATGCTACTGTTGTAAATATCTGGAAGACTACTTCCGCAGAGCTGCAGCAGACTCCCACATTGCTTTGTGTAGTTAGTACTTATAAAATGTCAATGTTTTCCAAAAAAGGCGAAGCAATGAATACAATAGCAACATTATCATCATCATCAGCCCTAATGCGTCCACTGCAGGAAAAAGGCCTCTTTCATGTTCCGCCAGTCAACTCGGTCCTGTGTTGCTGCTGCCACTTTATAGCCGCAAACTTCTTAATCTTATCTGCCCACGTAACTTTCTGTCTCCCCCTAACGCGCTTGTCTTGTCTGGGAATTCAGTGAGTTACCCTAACTGATCAGTGGTTATCCTGCCTACGCGCAACATGCCCAGCCCATGTCTATTTCCTCTTTTGATTTCAACTATGATATCCCAAACGCCATTTGTTCCCTTATGCACTCAGCTCTATCATTTTAAATGCCATGGCTTTCTGTGTCGTCCCCAATTTAAGCTGAATTCTCTTTGCTCCATGCTTCAGCTGAATGACTAAGTAGCGGTAAGATGCAGCTGTTATATACCTTCCTCTTGAGGGATAGTGGAAATCTACCAGTCATGATTTGAGAGTGCTTGCAAAATTTGCTGCACCCAACTCTTATTCTTTTAAGTACTTCAATCTCGTGGGTCCGCTCCGTGGTTATTACCAGTCCTAAGTGGACGTAGTCTCTTACAAAGTTAGGTGCACTATAACCTATCTGGAAGCGCTGCTATCTTCTGAGGTTGTTGTACATTACTTTCATTTTTTGCAGATTATTTTAAGACCTACCTGTCTGCTCTCCTTGTCTAATTCCGTAGTCACGAGTTGCAATGCGTCCCCTGAGTTACTCAGCAATACAATGTCATCGGCAAAGCGCAAATTACAGAATTACTCTCCAATAACTCTTATCTCTAGCTCTTCCCACTCCAAGCATATGAAAACCTCCTGTAAGCACGCTGTCAGTAGCATTGGTGAGATCGTATCCCCCTGCCTTACACCCTTCGTGATTGGTATTCTGTTGCTTTCTTTATGGAGCACTATAGTGGCAGTTGATTTCCTGTAGATTTTTTCCGGGACCTTTATGTATACTTCGTCAACGCCCCAATTCCGCAGTGTCTGCATTACTGCTGATAATTCTACTGAAGAAAGACCCTCTCGTAATCTATGAAGGCAATGTATAGTGGTTGGTTGTACTCTGAGCATTTTTCTATTACCTGATTGATAGTATGAATGTGCTCGATTGTTGAGCAGCCTGTTCGAAATCCTGTTGTGTTTTCCGCTGACAGAGTCCTAATGTCTTATTTCTGTCAGCGATTACCTTTGTAAATAGCTTGTATACGACTGAGAGCAAGCTGATTGGACTCTAATTCTTCAAATTCTTCTCATCTCCTTTTTTATGTAATGAGATAATATTAGCATTCTTCCAAGACTCTGGTGCTCTTCCTGTCAGGAGAAACTTCGTAAACAGGGTGGCTAGTTTTTCTAGCTCAACCTGTCCTCCGTGTTTCAGCAGATCTGTTATTACCTGGGCCTCACCAGCAGCTTTTCCTATTTGCAGTCCGTCCAAGTTTTTTTTTTACTTCTATCATTACTGGTGGGTTGCTATCTGGTATATTGCTAGTTCTTATATTAAGGTCATGGTTGTGCCGGCTATTGTACAGCTCTCTGCAAAACTCCTCCGCTATTTCACCTATCCTATCAATATTGGTAGTTACTTTGCCTTCCTCTTCCCTTAGTGCATACATCTCGTTTCTGCTGCCAAAGTGCGACGTCGGCGTTCGCGCCATAGGAAAACTCCTAGGACATCCTCTGCCAAGGCCAGGGATACACCGCTACCCCATATCACGCACTCACCACCACAAGCATCAACAAGTGCCAACAACAAGCATCCTCAGAAAGACGCAAGAAATATTGACCCTGACGCGTGGCCAGCGCTGCCGTCAGTGACACCGCCAGTAGAACGGCAGCATCGCCCACTGAAAGCTACTTCAGAGCGAGTAAGTCATGACAGTCAAGATAACGAAATAATAGACGTGATTAAGACCCTCATGAAGACAATTCGAGTACTCCTGAATAATATTCAGACTCCGGCTGCCCACAGCGCTCTTCAAATATTGGACGCTTTGAATCCGGTGCTATCAAATCTACAGAAGCACCATGGCTCTTTCCCTGCAGCCCTTTCGTAAACAAGTGAAAGAGGCATCAATTTTCCAATGGAATGCCCGAGGTCTTAAACCCCGCATTTCGGATTTTCGACCGTATGTTTTCAAGAATCAGTTTTCAATTATAGTAATTTGTGAACCACGTCTTCACAATGCTATAAGACTTTCTAAATACGAGGCTTTCAGATCTGCAACTCGTAACGAAACCAGTAAGGTCATTGTTTACATCAGGTGCGAACTCACATATATTGAGCATCCAGTAACACCGGACGACAGCAACCAATACGTGTGCCTGACAGTTAAGCCTAAGAACGTGAACTTCACGCTAGTGGCAGTATATACTTCGCCTTCAGGCCGCTTCGACCCAGCAAGATTAAGCGCCATTATATCAGCGACACCTGGGCCATGGATTAATACCGGTGATTTTAACGCTCATCACCCCCTGTGGGTAAGCCAGAAGATGGACCGTCGGGGAAGAGATGTGTCCTCCTTTGCATCTGACCACCAACTACACTGTTTAAATGACGGCGCTCCCACGTTTTTACGGGGTCTGACATATAGTAGCTGTCTCGACCTAACTTTTTTGTCGAGCAGCCTGAACACCAAGGTGCAATGGTTTGCGGACAATGAAACGCATGGCAGTGATCACATTCCCACATATATAAAAATCAAGGGGCTAAGCAAGTCGCAAATCGCACCCACTTCCCGGATAGACTGGTCAAAGTACAGATCATCCACAGAGAAGCAATGCGAGAGAAACCAAGAAGGCTCTCTTGAAAGCCTAGAAGGTATAATGAAGGCCGCTATTCAAGAGGCAACGTTTAATTGTGGACCTTTGCCAGATTTTTGCAAATATGAGGTGGAGTTGGAGCGACTTCGCGCAATCCGTCGTCGCGCCGAACGACGTTATAGGCGCACGAAATCCATCTACGACTTGAGGGAAGCGAGACGTCTACAAAAGAAGATTCAATGTCGAACCAATGCACTACAGTCGCAACGATGGAAGTCACTATGCGAGTCGCTCGATCCACACAAACCTCTTTCGCAAATATGGAGAATAATCTGCGGCCTACGAACATTGCCACAACAGAATTGTCCATTCAAATGCCTTGCTCTCCACCAAGGCCGGCGTGAAATCGATGTAGCGGAAGACTTCTGTGCCAGGGTTGCAAACAAGGGGTCCGGGATCAACATGAGTAACCTACGAAACGCGCCGGTGTCCAGAGACATTCGGATGGACAATATGTTTTCTCTAGAGGAGCTTCAGGCAGCATTGGCAGCATGCAAGCGCTCGTCATCGCCTGGACCCGATGGAGTCACTTACATGGCCCTTGCTAACCTAGGACGAACAGCTCGGCGTGCCCTTCTAGCTGTATACAATGACTCGTGGAGCAACGGTTCGGTTCCTCCTTCGTGGAAGTGCAGCCGCCTTGTGCCCCTGCTCAAACCAGGCAAATCGCCTCTGGACATGGCCTCCTATCGCCCCATCGCACTTGCCAGCTGTTTTGGAAAGGTGATGGAGATAATGGTGCTGACTCGCCTGGAGTGGTACTTGGAACATAACAATATATACCCCGATGCTTTGACCAGCTTTCGACGTGGACGATCTTCCATAGACAATGTTGTTGATCTTGTCACGTCTGTACAACAGCAGAAGAGCCTAAAGAGATTATCAGCGGCACTTTCCTTGGATATTAAGGCTGCATACGACAATGTATTACATGAAATCATCCTGGACGCCTTGGGAAGCATTGGATTGGGAGGCCGCGTTTACCAATGGATCTACAGCTATTTGAAAGACAGAACCTTTTTCGTTCAGACAGAAGATGGCGCAACAAGGCAACATCATACTTATCGCGGCGTACCTCAAGGTGGGGTCCTAAGCCCCATACTTTTCAACCTTGCGCTCATCGGCCTCATTGACGTCCTGCCACACTCCGTACATCTGTCGATATACGCGGACGACATCTGCATCTGGGCATCAGGGGTCACGCGGCTACACGTACGAGCCAGGCTTCAGACAGCGGCTGCACTGACGTCAAACTACCTACAAGGACGAGGACTGGAGCTGTCATATGAGAAATGCTCACTAGTAGCGTTTACGCGCAAGATAATGACGCCATACCGCATCAGAATTAATGGACACACAATCAGCTATCAAAAGACTGACCGTTTCCTGGGAGTAATAATAGATCGTGATTTGTCTTGGAGCCCTCATATCGCTTACATGAAGAAGAAACTGACCATAATCACCCACGTCCTAAGGTTTCTTGCGGGAAAATTATGGGGAGCATCGGTACGAGCCATGCTTCAGCTGTATGCTGCACTTTTTCTTGGCTTCATGCGCTACAGCCTACCTGTGCTTGGCAAGGCCCGCATAACAAACGTTCACGTCCTCCAGTCATTACAAGCTCAAGCACTTAGAATATGCCTCGGGCTGCCGAGATGCGCATCCTCAGCAGCGACTGTCGCAATCGCTCATGAACACCTTATCACAACCTACATTCGTGTTGATGCTTTAAGAACGCACATAAGACATGCCACCCGGATTCAATCGCATCACCTTGCCTCCCTTCCAACTTCCAGGCCATGCTCTGCGTTCTGCTCTATTATTGCCCCACATCGCACGGTGATTCCCACGAACTTCACGCACGCAGCAAGACCGTCGTTACCATTGGGGTATCTACATCCACTGGAAGCCCTGATAACCATCCCCGGAATGCAAAAGAAGAAAAATTTGTCAAATTTGGCCCTAAAACAAACAACATTACTGTTTCTGCATGAGAAACACAGTGGACGCATTCACATTTACACGGATGGGTCGGTCACTTCAACAAGTTCAACAGGCGCAGTGGTAATTCCGGAGAAATCCATCACGATAAACTTCAGGACCTCGCATTTGACATCATCCACGGCGGCAGAGCTCGCCGCCATTCGTGCCGCTCTAGAGTTCCTAGTTGAAGAACCGCAACAGACATGGTCAATATTCTCCGACTCCAAAGCAGCTCTCCAGGGAATTGCCTCGCCATATCGTCATGGACCAAACGAACAGCTAATTGCTGAAATACGACTGCTCCATCACCGGGATATAGAGAAACAACATGACATAGCATATCAATGGATACCAGTCCACTGCAGCATTGATGGAAACGACCGTGCAGATGAAGCAGCCCGAACTGCTCATGACGATGCCCCTTGTGTAGCTATACCATTATCAAGAACGGATGCCGCTGCAAGGCTTCGATCACTTGCACGAGAACTGACACTCGCTCAGTGGAATTCACCGGCATTCACCAACGTCCGCCTTCATAATTTGGACCCACACCTACAGCTCCGTCTTCCATCAGGAATAACCAGAGCAGAGGAGACACTTTTGTGCCGTCTGTGGATTGGGGTGGCCTTTACAAATGCTTATTCGTTTCGAATCGGAATGGCCAGAAGCCCGACATGTGACAACTGTGGCTGCGCAGAGACTTTCTCCCATCTTCTCTGCGAGTGTCCCCGCTTCAGCGTGCCAAGAAAAGAACTGTCAAAAGCTTTAGATAGAATAGACAATCGCCAATTGTCGGAAGAAAGGGTATTAGGACACTGGCCGAGACCGTCCTCTGCACGCAAGGCATTGAGAGCGTTGTTGCGCTTTCTGCGGGCAAGTGGTCTTAGAGACAGACTGTAAACAGCGTCGTAGATCGTCTGATGACCTTCTCTCTCTTTTTTTTACAACGTCTCTTTTCTCTCATCTTTTATCCCCCTTACCCCCTTCCCCAGTACAGGGTAGCCAGCCGGTCTGAGAACTGTCTAACCTCCCTGTCCTTCCTCATTTATTCCTCCTCCTCCTCTCGTTTCTGCCTATCCTAAGTTTACTCTTCCCTGCTTTGAAGCTTCCTCCGTTCTTCAGAGCGTGTTCGATTTTCTCTCTATTATACCTTCTTATGTCGGATATCTTACGCCTAATAATCAACTTCGTAAGCCCAGCCAATTCTGATTTGTCTGTTGTATTTGAGACTTTCATGCTTTGATGCTTCTTAATGAGATTCTTCGTTTCCTGGATTAGATTGCCAGTGTCCTGTCTAACTACCGTACCTCCGACTTCCTCTGCACACTCCGTAATAATACTCGTCAGATTATCATTCATTGAGTTAACGCTAAGAATGGTTTCCTAGATAGGAGCTGAGTAACTATTCTGAAGTGATACTCTGAATTCCTATACTTTCCCTCTCAGTGCTAGCTCAATAATTGGCTTCTGCGTATAAGTTTCCTTCGTTCTTTCTTCAAGTAAAGCGAAATTCAAGACCGTATCAATCTAGTATCACTGCATCGTACCTTGCCAAACCCTTCCACAACCTGCACGATCCCTGGGTGTGTACTCAGTATGAAGTCTATTTTGTTCTTTCTTTCACCGTAAATTCTGTGAATTATTAAGTTCTGTAAAATATTAGATCCATAAATTGCAAACTTCGTATTGATCCGTACTGATCGTAATTTGCAAACTCGACTAATATCTCCCCCCCCTTGGAATTACTATTATCACCGTCATAAACTCCTACTTCCTGGTATCCAGCTTGCTTCTTCCTTACCTTGGCATTGAAGTCACCCATCAGTACATTATACTGTGTTTTTACCTTTTTCATTGCCAATTACACGTGTTCCTAGAAGCTTTCAACTGACACGTCATCATGGCTAGATGCAGGCGCTGTTAGATGCCAACTACGCACCATTTCAATGTTCGGCTTTTCAGCTCAAGGGCGATATTTACCCCAGAAGCCTGACACTGTGAGTCCTCCTCTGAGCGACGCCTTCATACCACGGCATAGGTGGTTCATGTTCCACGTTAATGACGTGGGGGCGACGGCCTCGTCGAGGTGTAAAGTGATGCAAGCTTCCATTGCCCTCTGCAGCTGCGTGCTTACGCAACAGTAGACCAATGCTGCAAGGAGTACAGCCCCCCCGGCAATGCAGCCCTGGGTCTCTCACTGGTTAAAAGTGACGCAATCTGTATGGAGCTGCCGATTGGACGAACCTGACTTCACTCGCTCCAGTTCGTGATTTCCTAGAAGTGACGGGATTGAAAACTATATGTATCAAGCAGCCATCGAAGCAGCGGTCATCTTTATCTGGCCCAAGTTCACAGCGTGCGAGCTGCTGCCGACCAAAGTGATGTGTCTAAACGGCCAATTCATCTCATTACTTACTCTGATTATCTTATGTAATGAAACGAAAGTTTTTCTTCTTACGTTCCCGTCATTCTCGGCCGATTCTCGCACATCAACGGCGAGATTCAATAGTGCGTAAGCCGGTACCACCTTCATCTTGTATCTGCTATTGACTTTATTACGATACCTACCACCCTTTCAACAATGCAATAGTTTTCCTCTGTGCTGCCAGCTATATGTATGAGGATAAAAAATCCTACGCCCATATGTCTTCTGTCAGACAGTCCATAATCGCAAAGGACGTGCCCATTCTGTAGCACTGTATTGACCTCATCTGTCCCCCTAACCTCACTGAGCCCTATTACATCCCATTTAACGCCATCCAGCTCCTCGAATAGTACAGCTAGACTTGCCTGAATAGATAAGGTTTTATCATTAAACGTTGCCAAGTTCAGGTTCTAACGTTGGCCTGTTTCGACCCGAAGATTCTTAGCGCCCTCAGCTGCGGTGCAGATCTAACCACCACCGTAGGTAGTTTCTTCGCAGCCGCTGGGGACTGAGGACCATTAGTTAAAGGAGGTATGCATGTGGTAGGTAGTGGCCAGTTACTGCACCAGCGTGGCCTATCCTTCTCTGGTGAGGGAGTGCGTTCCCGGCGGTGGTTACCGGTGAGGCCGCACCCTAGGCCTCGTATTGCAGTTCCATCACCACGCGGATTTTTTTTCTATCCGGTTGGAACTGCGTGGCACCGGGGTTCAAACCACGGACCTTTCACACGCGAGGCGCATGCTTTAACCCCTGTGCCATCGGTGCTTCTACAACAGCAACATATTCGAATGTTTTACGAAGCAAGGCTACCACGTTTAGGAGCGATAATAATTGCAGTAAACATGCGCGTTAAGTAACTAAGTTTCCTACGGTGCGCCACAGTAGATGACCACAACAAGGGTCGTGCGTAGTGAAGGCGTTGATATATGAAGTGAGCTTGGCAGTCCAATCATTTAGATCCTATTTCACGTAGTTCTACAAAACGTTATGTAAGAGAACACCACCGCTCCAGGTGGACTTTTGACACCATTTTTTTGGGGTTGAGTGCACAGCCCGTAGACGCTCCCGCCTGATGTGGGCGCACAGCGCGTGCGATCGTTTCTGCCGACAGCGCGGCATGATTCCTCGTATATATATATAAATAAATAAATAATATATATATATATATATATATATATATATATAATATATATATATTTATATATATATATATATAACCGGCGAAAGCAGTTTGTGTCCTCAGGTCTATTAACATTCCTTATTCCAAGCGTCACCAGAGATGCACATGTTCAATCAAACTCAAAGCTACAAGGCACGCGACCAACGCAACCATTGCAACGCACTCAAAATACGGAGAATACAGAGCATTGATGCTAACCACAATTTTCTACATTTATAATCACTGCATTTTTTTTCGGCAGATGTAGGTGGACCCTATTTTAGTAGTTGATAATTATGTCTATCCTCTGTACTTTCAATCCGCTTACCTTTTGGCCAAATATTTTCTTGACCTGTGCGCTTTCTTGTAGAGGGCACCACGGAAAGACAGAAAACGGCCAAACAATACTTGTTTTCTTTCATCACGCCGTTTCCACAAATTTGAACACGTACCGCCTTACGTAAACTTATTCCGCTCAGTTCCTCTTTGAGCCTTCCGGTTAGGGTAGTTCACATATAGACGTTCCTCGCAAAAGCACGCAGTAGGCATAAGCGCCTTTATGAGCGTTACAAGGAAAATTTTATCTAGGTTTCACAGATCAATCATTCAAGGCGCTCATGATATTTGCGTGCATGATTATCTTTCTTGACAATAAAGGTTCGTTTCCCCCAGTATGTAGAATAATAGAGAGTTTTAGTACTGCGTACGCTGCGTACGTGGCGGCGTTGCGTACGTAAGGACGCCACGTTCTGCGTAGTGCGCATGCGCAGACCACAACGCGCACGTATCGCCTTACGTACGCAGCCGTTACGTACGCACGCATGAGATGCGTGTGGGCGTACGTATGAGGTGATCGCGCACTCTCGAACAAGTTCGCGACAGCGCGACACTTCGTTTTGCAAAATGGCGGCATCGAAGGCAAGCACCGACCGGCTCTGTGGCTTAAAGTATGGCAACAATCTGGCTATAACACTTGGATTGGCTCACATTGGCTGTCAACAACACTTGCTTCGATTTTTATCTACCAGATGGCGCAACACGCTTCACGCTCGTTACGTACGCGGGTACTACGGCGTACTAAAAGCCGATTAGTGGCAAACGACGCCACCTAACGCAAAGCGCTTGCGTGATGCGTACGTAGCACCATTCCGCAGTACTAAAACTCTCTAATCTCGCCTTAGAGAACTGCTATTGGCATAGTGTGCCCCCGATGATGGCGCTGCGAATAGCGCTTGTATGGCGTCAACATGGGGATTCGCGCGTCTTCGATTTGAGGCCTCGCGCAGTATATAATCCACCGTACGTGATAAATGATAGTTCACCAAAAAAGCAGTTCAGTTGATTATATGATGAGTGGTGGCTATCGACTCTGTTCGAACAACTGTGGGTCTCCGCTTTCAACTCATTTTGAAAGCACAGCGCTGCGTTGCATAGAACTGCATGCAGCCGCTTGTCGATGCGGCTTGTGCTGCACAATGTTAAATGTTATGTTATACACACGTATAGATTATGTTAACTTCGTTATACTACAATGTAATTGGCCCTCGCAGGTTGAAGCATGAAAAATCAATTATTACTCCACCTTCCAAACCTGCAGTTTATGTTGTAATGGCAATACATATTTTGAAGCCCTAAAAAATTATGGTCTCCTTTAGAAAGAGGAATAATGAAATTTTCGGTGCCCCGCCTAATTACTTGAATATAAGTTTAAGAACATTCAAACTAGTTCGTAGTTGTAACTTGGTTCCTAATTTAGAAACATTAAGTAAATAAAAATGTTATACGAGCTCGAGAGAAACAACATATTAGCTTTGAACATATATTTAAGTTAGGTTACTCGAAGACGTTGACTAAACCTGCTTCACACATGTTAAGTTACACGCGTAGACATAGCCCCATTCTGATTGGCTCAAACGCCGAGCATTCACCACTTCGCCGCAGTCGATCACGACGGAGATGTGCGGCGGGTTTGCAAGTACATTTGCTAGCAGGACGGGAGCAGTGATAATTATGCGGTCTCCATTGACCGCCTCTACCGCGCATTAAACAACGTGGCCTGCGTCGTACACCACCTCACCCTCAGTGAGACATCACGACGTTTCCCATGCTTCATTTACCTACCTGTAGGTGCTGGAGAAAGACACTATTAGTCAAACATAAAAAAACGAAACAAATTAATATCGTTCAGTGGAAAGTGTAATAACGAGCGAGAACACACACATATTTCATTTTTTTTTATCTGCAATGCCGTCGGTGGCTTCGGCGCAGTCGTCGGCCATCCGAAAGATTTTCTGGCCCTGTCCGTTGAGCCGCAACTAAAGAAAGATTAGAATCGCACTCGGAAATAGTCATTGAAGGCCTTTGTTGACTCTCGCAAGGCTGTTAATTCGATGAAGTATCTCCCTGGAGCAGACAATGCGCGTACAGGAGCTGCGGCAGATGCAGCGACGTTGAAAGTAGAATCTTTAAATTGATGTCATGCGCGACAGGGCACCACTTCAAGATATAGAAGAAAATTTCCTTCTGTTGGGCCAGCAGAACACTAATAATGTTTTAAATCAAACGATCGTAAAATAGCCAAACTTATCGTTCTCTCTTGCAGCCTTTTTAGTTGAAAGAGCGTGATTACAAAGTTATGCCTTCATTAGGCCACGTAATATGCCATTTATAGAGCATTACGAAAATCGCCACATCCAACGAAAGAGATGCCAAATCCCTGAAAGAGGCAGAAATTCTTTAGATATAAGGATAAATCTCTTGTGTTAGCATCACTCATAAAGAGAGAGAGGGCAGGTGAAGGCAGCAGAGCCACTGGCGAAGGCGCTACATCGGTCGCGACACGCGACACCCCGTTGCCTGGGTAAAGAGGAGCCCTCCGCAAAGACGCCCGACGGCAAACGCGCGATATGTACGGCGTCTTCGACACGGAAGGCAATGGGAACACATTTCACGAGAGTTCTGCAACTCTTTAGAAGTGAAAACTCCGTTTTCCTACAAAACGATATCAAGTGAATACCCGAAGAGAATCAACGTGTCATAGCCCTCCCCTGGATGCTTTTTTTTTCCTTTGAGTGTACTGATAAGGTTGAAATAGCAGACTGAACGGCGTATCAAAGAGCGCCAAAAATATATTTTATGCAGCAGTGCTGTAGCTTTCGAGAGGGTCAGTGACATCTTTTTTTCTAAGCGAGCAAAATCTAGGAACCGAGTCTGAGATAAATTTTATGGCAGCATAAAACACAACTTCCAGGACCATTGTAATCTACCTAAACGGGGAGATCCGTCATTGCACTGTGAACGAAAAAAAATTGCCCGCAGCTTCCCTCGGGGGAACACTGAGGAGGATGCGGAGCATATAATTGGTTAACGGGGTGTTAAAGTGCGACTTACTTGGGTCGATGGCTAAATTGGTTAACGTGGTTGTGAAATGGGGTGTTAAATTGCGACTTACTTGGGTCGATGGCTAAATTGGTTAACGTGGGTGTAGGAGGGGGTGTTAAATGAGTGAACACGTACACACGTATGCGAAAGGGCGGCGCTGGTCGAAGGGACGTCGATCATTGTGTTTGTGGATTCGTTGGAATTCATTTCACCGCGACCTTGGACGTCGACGCGCCGTACAAACCAACCGACGAGCGGCAACTGAGCGAGCGAGCGCCGACCTTGAGTATATATACAGCACGACGGCGCATGCACTGTCAGCTGTTGAATGTTCTCGAAGCGCAACGCCACAGGCGCGTCCACTGGAGAATCAGGAGAATTGTAGATGTCGAACGTGGTGTGTAGAGGAGGAAGGGTGCACAGATGGTGGAGGAGTGAAGCGCGCGCGGTGTGTAGAGGAGGAAGGGATGCACAGATGGTGGAAGAGTGGGCGACGGCGCGACGGCGCATGCGCGCGCGTCAGCTGTCAAATGTTCGAGAAGCGGTGCGGACGGCGTGGACGGCGCGGACGGCGCACTACAAGGCGCGAGTATAAGATGCTCCGCATCTAAAAACGCAGTTTAAAATCAAGAACGACCAAAGTCCTACATCGTTTCAAATCAAACAAGTGCTGCATCAACAATCCTGACCAAAACGACCATTATGACGCCATCAATTTCCTTTCACTTGTGTGCTAGTTGATTTCCGATATCTCATTTCCATTCGACAGTTAGTTTAAGTTGTGTGAGTTGGTACTTACTAAAGGGCATAATGGTGAAGAGCAAAATTAGAATATAAGGGGAATGGCGCAGATTTTCCTACTTTTTTCTGTGCGTTAGTATTTTTTCCGACTTTCGCGCTAGTTTTTCACGTCCCGTTTTCCAAGACGCTCCAAGACGTCCTCCAAGACGGTGTGATTCAAATAGAATAATAGTGAAATGAAGATAATGAGCACCAGTCCACTGTTTAATGAAGAGCAGTGATCGGAAGTGACGCGACATGAAGCTAGCTGAGAAAAAGAGCTAAAGTAATTTTAGAAGGCCTCCAATATATTTTAAGAATGCACTGCACTTTTTGTCCAAAATGCTGAGCCGTTTGCGTAGAAGGACCACTCGTTCTGCAGAAGTGGTCATCGCCATTACGGCCATGAAACAAAGAAAGCCGTCACCAGAAGCACAAAGGTAGTGTTTATTTTGTCGCAAAACATTCTTGCGTCACTCATTAGCTGTCAAATAACTTTTTACGAGCCAATCTCACTCAAATGAAGTGTTCAAACACAAAACCAAATGTCAATTTCATGCCTGAATGCTTACCACACTAGGCTATGTAGAATTTAGGCGCGATATGTTGGCGACAGGAGTACAATGGTAAAACACTGTTTTAGAAGGCCCGACCATATTATCAATAGAAACAAAGTGCGTTTTTTTACATAGAAAGTGAACTCAGCTTCTTTAGAAACGAAAAGGCAATTCAGAATCATTTCTAGACATATTCTAACTTAAAGCTCGAGCGGGCTCATGTTCCTCCTCAAGAAACATAAGATGTTGTAGTGAATGTCTATACTATGGTGTTTCTATTCGTGAGTGCAATCGTAAAGTATTAATAACGAAGCACGCAACATTGTATTTAGAAACCTCAAGTAATTTAATCGCTACCGTAAAAGTGAGGAGATACTAATATTTTTGCCTTCATGACTCAAGCCATAATATGAAGCACACCGTACGATTATGCATCAGTCAATGTATAAATTGCCCCTAATACAGCCTCAAAATATAGCAATCATTAATGCGATAAGTTGATAACTAAATATAATAAATGGCTAGAAAATTCGTCAATTCGTGTCAGCCACAGAAACCATGGTCATTGCTAGCTTTACGTGAGAAGCTTGAAGTTTTCAGCAAAGATCTCCAGTGAGTGCGCTAGGTGATAATGATGATGAATCGAATAAACATTTTGATTGCAGCATTCCTTTCACAACACCGTGAAAACGCGTTACAAGAAAGAGCAACTTCAAAATGTGTCCAAAGCCTGCTAATGAACAAACGTTATTCTATGGAACGGCCCCTCAGCTCCTCGTTCAGAAGTCTCTAAACTATTGAAAGTTTAAAGAAAGTTTATTGAAATTGATTGGTTACAAATGGTGGTTACAATGGGGTTTACTACTGATACAGAGGGAGGTCCCAAAGTCAAGAGACTGTACAGGGGACCTCCCATAAGAGCTGAGTAAACAAAAGTACTTTAACGCAACAAAAATGTGTACACAAAGTAAACACTCAAAAAGAAGTAATTAACACTGAAACATCGTTGGATTATTTAAAAATTACAAAAGAAAGCAGAGATGATGAAATGATGAAATGACTATGCTGAATGCAGATAATTCCGAAGGTTGATTTTGAATGCGTGGAAATTGGAGATATTTTTAACATGGCATGGTAATGAGTTCCATAGTTGTGTGGCTGAAAAGTTAGTAGTGAACTTACCATAATTAGTTCTGGGTTTCGGTAATAAGAAGCTATTGCTGGATGCGAAACGTGTTGACAAAGAGTAAGGATACTGGCTTTTGATGATTATAGGGAACGGGAGCTTTCCGCTGATGGATTTGTGGATTAGTATTGCGAGGGAATATTTATGTAGTTTTCCCACCGACAGAATACCGTTAGAGGTGAGCAAAGGCAATGCTTCTGATGTGTAGGTGCTATGTGTCATGATGCGAATAGCCTGATTTTGAGTGTGTTGCAATGGAGATAAATGGACAGGATACGTGTTTCCCCATGATGATATGCAATAATTAATATACGTATGAATGAAAGCGTAATAAAGGGATATTAGTGTGTTCATATGGAAAAAATTGCGAACTTTAATTAATATCCTAATGCCATAAGCTGTCTTCTTTGTTAACGATAAAACATGCTCATCAAATTTTAGGTGCTTATCTAATGTGACTCCGAGAAACATGACACTGTCAGTAGGATAAAGTGTGTTTGAAGCGAAAGTTAAAGATGGTGATCCTGAATAAATCCTATGCTTAGAAGAAAAGATGACGAATTGAGATTTTGTAGCATTTATCTGTAGTTTATTCTGCCGGCACCAGGTAACTATGCTGCCCGCGTCGTGGTTAAGCTTGTAGATTAATGAATCAAGGTGGTTGTCTGAGCAGAAAATAGTAGTGTCGTCAGCGTAAAGAATACAGTCAGATGATTTTAGGCATTGTGAAAGATCATTGATGTATATTAAAAATAAGAGAGGTCCTAATATTGATCCCTGCGGTACCCCAATGTTACTTGTTTTAGGGTGTGAGTAAGTGTTATATATAGACACAATATATTCTCTATCTTTTAAGTAGTTACGTAGTAATTTCAGTGGCGGGCCTGTTATTCCAATAGACTTTAATTTAGCAAATAGTATATTGTGAACAAGTGAATCGAATGCTTTAGATAAATCAATGAAGAGCGCCCCAGTCAAATTACCTGCATCAATTGCCTGCCGGATTTTATCTGTCAAGTAAATTAATGCTAAATCAGTTGAGTATCCCTCCCTAAATCCAAATTGATTTGTTGATAAGACATGAAATTTTGAAAAATAGGAAGACAAGCGTGTTACTATTAGTTTTTCAACAACTTTGCTAAAGAATGAGAGTATAGCTATAGGTCGATAATTAGATGTGAGACGCTTATCTCCCTTCTTGAAAACAGGAATTATTTTGGCTTTCTTCAAGGAACTTGGAAAAATTCCCGTGGTAAAAATAAAGTTTACTATGTGACAAAATGTTTCAGATATTAAACTTGCTATGAGTTTTATGAGAGAGGGGCGGAAATTATCAATACCGGGCCCGGTATTTTTTAGACTAGAAATGATAGTGACTATTTCTTCAGGTGTCACGGGGTGAAGGAAAAAGCTGTGAGGCATGCGTGGGTAAGACTGGGTCAGAGGATCGTCTTCCCGTTGCTTGTCTGTACAGAAGAAGTTAATAAAAGAGTTAGCAATGTCTAAGGGATTATCGAGAAGTAGGTCTCCCGATTTTATCATTGTTATTTCGCTATGCTGGTTGGATCTACCCAAAAACGAGTTTAAAATTTCCCACTGTTTTTTTACATCATTACCGGTACACTTAATTTTATTTTCATAGTACTGTGTTTTGGCATGTTTGAGTAGTTTTCCTAAACGATTAGAATATTTTTTATACCTATCATGAAGCGCAGTATTGAACGGTTGTTTTTTTGTTTTTCTGTAAAGGTTATCTTTTTTCTTCAGGCAATCAAGCAAACTGCTAGATAGCCATGGGTTACGAGGAGCTGAGAACGGTTTTTTACAGTTCATTATTTCGGTAGAATCTGCAAGGGCATTGGAAATTATCTTTGAAAATGTATCGTAGGCAGTTTCAGGGTTATCGCACGCGATGACTGGGTTCCAGTCTGTAGCAGATATTAACTCAAAGAACTTTGTTGAATTGAGCTTCTTTCTGGTTAGGCCTGTGACAATAGCGCAAGGAGTGTAATTTAAACGCACAAATATTGGATAGTGATCGGTAACAGAGGCTTCGACAACGCCGCAGTCAGGGTTAGTAAGGAGATTTGATAAAACGTGGTCAATAAGTGTACCTTGTTTATTTGCGGGACATCGAGTTGGAAGCGTAACTAGGTTTTCATACCCAAAGCCATTTAGGCAGTTAACGTATTCATTGAACAGTGTGTTGGATGGATCTAGGAGGTTAATATTGATATCGCCCATGATGACATTTTTCTGCTCCAGTGATAATTTGTGCAACAAATTACCAAGGGCCGAGCAATAAGCACTTCCACATGATGACGGTGAACGATAGATGCAACCAACTATAAGGTTTTTTTTTGTCCTGTGAAAAAAATGAATCGTGAAATTCAACCCAAACAGATTCGCAGTTAGCCACTTTGAGTGTCAAGTCAAGTCGTCTATGAAAACGCAGTTCCGAGGACACGAAAACAGCCGCACCACCATGATTACTATTATCGCGGTGACAATATTCAGCAGAGTATGAGGGGAAGGTATACAAGTGATTATGAGATGCGGAAAGCCACGTTTCGCTAATACAAATCACAGAAAACTTGTGACTAGTTGATGATAAGAAAGTTGTGATACCATCCATGTTTTTTTGCAGACTGCGTGCATTAAAATGAATTAGTGAACGGCAGGGCAAGGAAAAATAGGTCTGAAGTTCGTGAGGTCAAATGTACGAAGCCATTTCACGTAACTGAAAGATTAACTACTAGACTGATTGCAAAATGTTAGGCAATATTGCATAAATCAGAATCGGAAGCAATGCGAATTACCCGACTGTCGGGAGACTTCCGCACCTTAATCTGGCAATTTTCCGTCCAGATGAACGGCCATCCTTTTTCTTTCTTTAAGGCAAGTGCCCTAGAGAACAAGCGCTTATTGTCTGGTGATAGGTGCTCATTCACAAATATTGCCTGTGCGTTCTCTCCTGAATACCCTATACTTCGAGTGTTCAGCCGCGCCCTTCTGGCTTTCTTCATGAACTCGTTCTTTTTTTCACGAGAGCAAAACCGCACAATTATATTCCTTTGACCGGACTTTGCAGGTACACGATGTACCGTGTCGACATCGCTAGCCGAGACCTTACAGTTGATTTTGTCGCCAATGGCAGTCAGGATTGCGGAACAATCCTCTCCTTGGGTAGAGGGCACCCCTTTTATTTCCAAGTTATTTAACCTTGAGTACTGCTCGAGGTTGGCGACTTTACTTTGAAGGGCCTCATTTTCTGCTTTTAGAGCGCGATTTGCGGCAGTCAGCTCGAGCTGCTGGGAGCGTGTCGACTCGACCACCTCGTTCAAGAGTTTTAAACTGTCATCCATACGACCAACTTCAGCTCTCAATTCACCGACGTCTAAGCCTGCGTCCTGAAGCTTGGTTTGTATATTAACAACAAGCCGGTCAACCAATTCGTTCAATCTAAGTTTGAATAAATCTTGTAGCTCGTCTAAGCGCTTGCAGAGTTCGGCATTCGTCGGCATCGTGTAAAATGGCTAAACACGTGAGTACAAAGTGAGTATACAAGCAGTAACACCAACAGTAGCAGCAGCAGTTGCTAGACTAAGAAATTCTAAGGAAGTGTCAAAAATGAAGCAACCAACCTGTGAAACCAAGGAAGTTCGCTTAGATGCGTGCTTGTGAATGCAACTGCTGCTGCTACAACAGTGATGCTTCCGCTGGGACGGCTTTTATGACAGAGAAACGGGCCGCGTAGAAGCAGCTTGGGGGCGGCTTCAGCGCAATCTGCGCCAAGGCCAGATGAGTAGTCCTTTTCGCGCAGGCACGTGTACGATGCACGGATGAGAACCCAGGTAGTCGCCGCGGCTATCTGTGAAACCAAGGAAGTTCGCTTAGATGCGTGCTTGTGAATGCAACTGCTGCTGCTACAACAGTGATGCTTCCGCTGGGACGGCTTTTATGACAGAGAAACGGGCCGCGTAGAAGCAGCTTGGGGGCGGCTTCAGCGCAATCTGCGCCAAGGCCAGATGAGTAGTCCTTTTCGCGCAGGCACGTGTACGATGCACGGATGAGAACCCAGGTAGTCGCCGCGGCTATCTGTGAAACCAAGGAAGTTCGCTTAGATGCGTGCTTGTGAATGCAACTGCTGCTGCTACCCGATTTCTCCCGATTTTGCGCATGCTGCGAAACTTTCACATTCAGTAGCGTAGAAAAATAGGCACTCGATAATGTCGAGATTCTCCATTCAGGCACCAGTAGCTTTTTTTTAAACACGCGGTTTAATTTTTCAGGCACTCCTTAATCCTTATCAGGATCGAACCATAAGCTTCTCTGCAAAGAGGTTTGCCATGTTTGCCGTTGCGGAAACTATTCATCAAGTTGGGTAATAATCAGCTTTACAAAGCCAAGCTCAACTAATGTGAACTGTCATTAGCTTAACAAAGCGAAAGAGTTCTTGCGCTGTTGTTGGGACTGCGCATATTGATTAGTGATTTATTTCAAACACACAAAGAGTAAGTCTTGGATGGCAAGGCAAAAGGCAGAACACTGTCTGTCTGACTAAGGCCTTGCCACCCATACATTGCTCCAACAGCACTGCATAGAACACAATATGACACGTAAATTTTACGCAAAAGAGTAAAAACAAAAGAAAAATATGGTATATATAAATGACGAAAATAACTAGCAACACAATTTCAAGAAAAAAAATTTATACGCTAAATATTAGTAATGGCAAAAATTTCTACAAGTACAAAGCGGCACTGAAATGTAGCAAAATAAAAAAAGATAGTAGGCATACAGCACCGAACAAAAATCGTACGTTCAAAAGAAAAAACCTTTCATTGAAGTCAGTCACTAACAGAAAACAAGTAGCTCTTTTTGGCATTTTAAAGTAACTTAAAAAGTTGCAGACTTGCGCAATACTGATAGTACTGGGATGTGCATTTATGAAGGATGCAATTTAGTAGGTAAGCTGTTTAGTACCGTATACTATGCTCCACAAAAGTTACCATTAAATTGATCCTGCGTAAAGTTGTATTGAGTGTTATTTAAATGATACCTTTGAAGAAAGGGGGTTGCATTTTTCTCGAGTTTACCTCGCATGTGTATTGCGAGGTGAATCATGATAATAATAAAAGTAGGACTTAATCTACGATAATGAGGATGATAGGAGGACTGGATCTACGATATTCCTCTAGCCTTGCTACTGCCACGCCAATATTCTTCTCTCGGCTTAGACTCAGTTTAAAAACAAAGTTTGTCTGGTTGAAGTTTCTATTCGTCATCTAGGGACGTTGTTCTGCACTTTCCTGTCTACACAGTGCTGCCACGGGCTCATGAAGTGAAAGATAATTCAAAAACAATCGCAAGCTATAAATTCTAGGCAAAGTGCCGCAACGCATGTTTGAACCTGGCAAGTCTCTCAGCGATCTGTACGGGATTTTTACCAAACGAGGAACACCTTAACAATGCACCAACTAGGGGTATTATGCAGGATGGCCCGAGCTTCTCGGGCAGATGAATTTGCTTTGAACTCGCTCTGTGGTGGCCATGCCATGAAGGCAGTGTGAAAGGCGTGACAGCAGCATTGATAAAAATAGATACAAGAACGTGCGTGGCGTTGGAAACGCATGGGGGACATTTGCGGCTGTTATCAAAGAAACACCGTGTGAGAATACGTCAGCGTCGCCACTCAGTCAACATTTTACAGTGCACCGGCGCCAGCGTGATTGCCGCGCTATCTTTTTGCCAACTCCACACGCGCCTCCCACAGGCGTGTTCTTAGGCGTATGTCCTCTTTTGGGCAGGTTTTTTCGTTCCGCCTGCTGCATCAAAATTTTCACTCTGGAAGGCAGCAATGATGCACATGCCGCACTCTTGTGCTGCTCGTTTCACTCATATCAAATATTGCCGATAAATATAGGGACAAGTGGTCACCAAGGGCACTCGCATCATGGTGGCAAAGCGGCTGTGATTAGCAACGCCATAAACGCGTTGAAATTGCATTCGAAAGTTTCTAGCCGCGTGATGATATCACTTTCGATTTTGCGTTCTTCTCGTAAATAGTCAGCGCGATATAGCTGATAGATAAATTGTGCCCCTCGACGTGAGTACTGCTTCTGGGCGAGAGCAAACGTGGTGGGCGTATTGGAATTTCGCCGCGGACGTCTATCAATCAAACTGATTGACTCGTGAACTTGGTTTCCAACTCGTTGATTCTGAGAAAGCCTGAGTTCAACTCGGGACTGCGATGGTGCCAATGCGATTGTCAAAAGTTTAATGCAGTCAACTGCTGAGCGGCAGCTTTTTTGCATATAAATTAATTTGGTGAGCTTACACTACTTGGGCAAGGCGAAATTCATGGAAGAGCTTGTGATAACCTAGCTTCTTCAAGATTTTTAAGTTGGTAGTCTCCTCATGTGCATGATTAGCTTCGAAGTGAAGACCTCATCAGCTCTGTCTTAAGTTTGATTGAACTAATTGACTGAGGCTTAATGACCAATATAGTGAACTGTCTTGTCTTCATTGATAAGGCTTCAATTAAAAAACAATTATATCCGGCACACTTAGCAAGGCCATAATCAGTATAAGGCAATAAACGCAATCTTTATTAGCAGGATACTAATTGCCATAATAAATGTAACGGGTAATTAGCAATTGCCCCTTAGCGTGCTCATGAATAACATGGCAGTTAGCACAGTTTAATTATCTTATCAACAAGCAGTGTCTACACTGGTACAATTTCACTTATTTCATCATTACGAAAATACAGCACCTATTTTGCGTAAGCGGGGTGTAATGACGTACAAGCCGTGATGTTCGCAATTCCACTTCCTTGACCATGCAACCATGGTTGAATACCACACTATCTTAGCCCGGTTCTAGCGTTACATGGCTTCATCAGCATCAACTTCTTAAGATGTGGAGTAATTACCTCGGCCTTACCATGACTTAGGTTGGTGAATTAGGTTGGTGATGGCATGTCCTGACCTAGCTAACCAAGTATACCGTCCATCCAAATAGCTAATTAGCCGGCCGCACGTGCTCTCGTGCTAGCAGGTGATGACAACAAAAACGACACGCACCGGCTGGGCAGCGCCCTTGAATGTACACGCTGACACGTGGCCTCACTACAATGTACAGACCGACTCGTGGCCTCGGATTTAGCTGCGGTCGCGTTGCCGTAAGGCACTCGCCTGGTACTGATTTCAGAGGTCAGCGTGCTGATTGTTCTAAAACAGACTTAGTGCAGGCAATAAAAGCTTCAAAATAAATTTAAACACCTCCAGCTGCCTCTAAAAATGTCATCACGAAAATTTTCTCATACTTTATATGCATGGGTGTACTTTTACACTCAGTTGAATTGCAAACAAATGAAAGAAGATGCCTCTGGTGTGAAAACGTGGCCCACCTTAGATCCTTCACAATCCTTGGCGCGATGGCTGGTTCCATCTTAACCAATAAAACGCATCGCGCTGAGAGGTGGATTGGAATTTTTCATCCTGTTGGCTCCTTGATTAGGGGGTGTCGCCAGAGTTGCAGAACATCCCGGGTATCGCGAACCTCGGCCGAGCCTGCATAGTGACCTAGACAGTTTTGGGATCACTATACTCCTATAAGAACAAGTACCACTACATGAGTGATCTATATACAGACACCATAAGACTTATTTGGTCTTGCAGACCTAGCCACCTGCCTTTTGTACGAAGTTTCACGAAAAACAAAACGATAAAGTAGAATTTTCGTCACAGAAACACAACAAAAGCTATACTCGAGAAATGTTGGCAACAAACGATCCCACCGTACAAAAATTTCTTTATGCCCTTTTCAGGGCGGGATTTCTTTCAGATGACTACTTGGAAAGAGATGGGATAGCCGCGAGCACGGGGCAGTGGAGTAAGAAAAATAATAAAAAGAAGGTGGCTGATACTTCCCTAGACGCGGCATCGTTGTAGGCGTTATAGAGCGAAATTCTTTTCTGGCCCCGAGCGGAAGGCACCTAATTATCAGACGCCAAAATGGCCTCGTTTGAGTCGGCGCTGGAATCCGCCGTGGTTCAATAGCACGGCTCGTTGCGAGGTAGGACGGTGGTTCGATCTCTTTGGCCGCCAGAATGAATGGTGGTGGCAGCGGCTCCGCTAAGCGGATTACCCGTTCATCAGAGGCACTTGGGCGTTGACCCTCTCCCACCCACTTCGTTGCACCGGGGCCCCGTGTCACTCCTACCGGAAAATCGTCAGTCTTCCTTCCCAGGGTCCAGCCTCTTGTGGCCGACACCGGGCGGCCGTCTCGCGGAAGCGGCGATGGCTTGACCCTCTCGGACATGGCGTGCCGAGCACCGTGCCGTGGCGCCGCACCCGTTACAGGCGCTTAAGGAGGAACCCATCATCCCGATCGTTCGTCCCCGGCAGCGGGTCGGTGCGCTACGCGTTCACTCATTGTCTCCCTTATCGGCCCTGTTCTCCAAGATTACACGAACGAGCGCCGAAAATTGGCCACATGGCACGCTGCTTTGTTTGGTCTGACATCTCCTCCCCGATGGATCCACAAGTATAGTTTGATCCAGATTATCCTGACTCAACACCTCCCGGTCTTCTCGGCAAGACATTTTTTTTGTGTGCTTGCGCCTCGGGGAATGCGTTTTCATTCATTCGGGGAGAGCTTTGTCTTATTCCGTGTGTGAGGCAAGCCAATTTCTAGGGCGAAATTAAAATGACTTGTTTGGGTCGAAAACTTTTAACTTACAAAGGAATGCTACTAACGCGATGTAATCAGGCTGTTTAATCTCGATGCCGAAGCAGCCACAACGTAATGCATGGCACCTCTCCAGAAAGGCGTTCTGTTCAGAAAGCTGTGCAGAAGTTCTATTATGGCGATGCTTCTCTTACTTCAAGTGGAACAAATTTCGTTGCAGCGTTTCAGGAGCAGCTGCGTATCCTATTTGGAGAGCGCGTGTGCCAAAGGTGTTCTGCGTGGTGAATCAATTATGTGTTTAATGCTTTTTAGGCGAAATACATTTGTGCATATTGCTGCTGCGTTGAACGCAGCCTGCGATTCTTTCAGCATCAATATGTGATGGTGCTAGTAGTCAAACATGAGCTTATATATATATATATATATATATATATATATATATATATATATATATATATGTGTGTGTGTGTGTGTGTGTGGAAAGAAGTGTATACCTACGAATACAAATAATGAACTTCAGGGTCTCAGCAGGAATCGAACCCCTGTCATTCTGCGTGGTAGTCAAGCATTCTACCACAGAGCAACGCCAGGTTTCGGGAGTACTTTTCAAATAGACACTAATCTTCGTGAAACGTCAATAGTGGTATCAGTACCGCGTACTCAATTTTATAAATATTACATATGTGCTCCTTTGATACAGCCGTCACGTCGGGCTAACGTCAATTGTGGTAAGGTGCCATGCGCTGAAGTTGATTTGTATAGCAGGGTCCAGGGCCAGCAACAACGCTTCATATCAACTTCTGGTTTTTCAGATACGCATGGCCCAGTTGACATCGTTGCGCAAGTACAAACAATAAGTGTTATAAACATCTGCATTTTTTCAGCATATGTCTGTGCGTGCTCACACACACACACACACACACACACATATATATATATATATATATATATATATGTATATAGATATATAGTGGGAGTAATAATTCAGTGGGCCAGTTAGTCTTCGTGAAGGCATGGGATATGGCACAACGGTAGCGTTGTCAACAAGGATAAATATATTTATTTCCCAACAGTTCCGGGAGGGGTCCTCCTTCATCAGGGGATGAGTTATATATGTGAAGGTATGAGGTATGGCACAACGCTCCCGTTGTGCCATATCCCATACCTATATATATATATATATATATATATATATATATATATATATATATATATATATTTGTTTATTCAGCGTCATTTCATGACGTGGCGCTCAACAAAAAAAATTGCAACAAGGTCACCGTCTCTACACATGCTTCGCATAACGTCGATTCCTAGGTACGTGGAATCAGGCAAAATTTTTTCAAGATGCCAAGTGAACGAAACCACCGCATGAGCTGCAGGGCCATGAAATGTAAATCATGACATTCAAGACATACATGTCATGACTAGTCAAATATGTTCTTTATACAGTCGTGTTAAGTCATCCCAAGTTTAGTATCGATAGCATTTTCGAAACAGCCAGCAAAGCTAAAAGTCGTAGGTGGCTAGATAGATAGATAGATAGATAGATAGATAGATAGATAGATAGATAGATAGATAGATAGATAGATAGATACGCTCAATGTCGCCAAAGCTTGCTAAAAATGCTTCGAATTTAAAACAACAGTTTCTCATGTCTATGGCATTTTCAATGGTTTACCATAGAGGTCCATAAGGTCAATACAACAGGGACAGAAACGAACATGCCTGGCCGAAGAGAGCGGCTCACGCTACAGCTTTCGTGAGTCATGGTTTTTCCATAAACATGGTGTCTCTTCGTCGACACTGACTGTTATCAGGTGAATGGACATTAAGGTCACTACACCCGGCTGCTTCTGAGCTGTCCGGTTTCTCAAATACGCTGTCACTCTTTTCAGTGTCGAGGCATTGATTTCTACAGCAGCTGTGCTCATTGAGAGGATCGCCTATATTTTGAGGAGTGTGTGAATGTTTGGGAAGTGAGATTTTTCATATTGAGCTAAAGCGTCCGTCACAAAGAGAAAAATTGGACCTCTTCCATTGCTTCTTAGATAGTTTCCTAGAATCGCAACACAACTTTTTGTGTAAGGACATGAGCTGTTGCCAAATCTCTCTCGCAGAAATCGAAGGCCGGCTGCACAGATTCAACCTTTACTTTGGAGGTGAGCTATGGCACACAATTAAATGGGAAGCTGCAGTATTTTGCGATGGTTTGCAAAGCACCGTTTAAGGAATGCTTTTAGGTCATCTATGTACGGAATTAACAAAGCTCGCTTGTAGTACTCTTCCCCAAAACTACAACCACTGTTTGCCCGGTATGTGTTTCTGCCTACCGTGCAATCTCGTTCTCCACTTCGAACTACGCCAATCTGTCTTACCATTAAGAAAATATATTCTGGAATTCTGCCTCCATGTTATTTCCCGACCTTTCCTTCTTGTTCAGCCTCAAGTCAACCTCCTCTAAGGTGCGCCCACGTCAATACATGGAATCTTCAAATACACAGACAGGTGGTGTGTTAGCCTAGGAACGTCTCACTAGCAGCGAGACATATAAGAAAGTTCGGAGAACAAATTCGCTGATGAAGGCAATGTACGGTGAACGTTGTTGCTTTTTCACGGATGGTGTCAATGAAATCTACTAGTGAGCGAACTATCTCGCAGAGTGGTTCTCCGAATGATGTAAATGAATAATGACGATCCACCCCCTTTTTCACAATACTGAAACATTCGGTCGATGAACATTGTAGACGTTTCTAGATTTTTTACACGACTTTGTCCTTTTTGATGACACGCGAAAGAAAGTGCACACGAAGTATTTGTACTAAAAGTCTGTTGAATGTCTTGGACAGCTGAGATGTCACTCAAACAAAGGTTCAGAGAATGTGACGAGCAATGCATGTACGAAGTCATTGGGAAGTCGATTTGATTGAGCGCCTGCACCCCTAGAAGTCAAGGACGCTCTTCCCACCCCCTTCACCTTCTTGAAGTCTCATTCTGATCGTCGGCTCGTCAAGCCATCCTATTAGCAAGCGCTGCACACACCCGGGGCCGCATTCTTGCCCGATGGCTGGCTATGTCAGCCGAACACTGTTGCACATAACTCTCTTACTATTCTTCTTCTTCTTCTTCTTCTTCTTCTTCTTCTCTATCCTCAAGAGATGTAAATTATCCTTTCTCTGTTCTGAGAGAGTAAATCTTCGCTCTACAAAGAATAGGTCCAGTGACGACGGCCAGCTACCAGTCGATACGAGCCGGACCCAGTCCCAACAAACTTGAGGCAGCTTTGCGATCTTCCTAACCATGTAATTGGTTGATATGTGGCGTTTAACATCCCAAAACTGCAATACGTTATGAGAGATGCCGTAGTGAAGGACTGCAGAAGTTTCGACCATCTGGGGTTCTTTAACGTGCACTAAAATTAGAGCACACGGGCCTGCAGCATTTTCGCCTCCAAGGACTGTTGAAAATTATCAACAGATGAGGCTGTGGGAGCAATGACAAGTTTTGAAGAGGATCGCCGAGGAGACATGTCATCACCTCCTTTTGCGAAGGAGAACGAACCATCAGCGCTACTGTCTAAGTGAATTAAACTGTCAAACCGTTGAGTATGATAGGACGTTCGCGCTGACCAGCGTAACAAGGCCCAGATATAAGGAGCTAGGAGCTCGTCGCTAACATCTGAACTGTTTTGATGAAAAATGTGACGTCTAAATCACTGCTTGTTGTTTCTGAAGTCAACAATTTTCGCATTGCTGTCTCTGTAAATACTAAATACAGAACGTTCGAGCGAAGTGCCCTTGCACGGTGGTCAAACCGAACCAACACAATCTTGGTAGTTTTCTTCGTTTACCAGCGCATCTCAAGTGCCACCGAACATCGCCGATACGGCAGCACAAACGCTTGATGACAATAAATGGTGCATTAACTCGCAAAATGTCAGATCGACTCATCTGTCCCAACGAACAGTGGTTATTCATTGCTTCCGTCACTCGTTTCACATAAGGTCTTGCGGTAATTGAGTGAAACCATGTTGATGGCGAGCTTTTCTAAGAGTTCCGCACCCCAACCCAGAACAATTATTATTCATCCCTACAAACTTCAACTACCACAGAAACGAAGGCCATTGCTATTTTCTAACGTAAATGGAAACGCGAAGAAAGCGGTACCACACGTACAACCGCGTGAATAACAACGGTGTTCGTCTGCTTACTTTCCCGAGAGGGATGAGCTAGTTACCTTTATATGGCGATTCCGTCGGCGTGCATTGGGGAAATACCTGCAGAGACATATAAACACTCTATAAACAGGTGGGTGCCCGTGGTTAGAGTGCCACCGAAATTGAAATAGAAAGCTTCAATCGAAAGTAAAATAAACTACTGAAGACGACGGAGTGTGTGCGAGAGCGGGAGATTGTGAAGCGCGTGCGCTTTAGAACGCCGAAGAGGGAGCCCGCGTGGCCGGCGAACCAAGCGGCGCAGCACGTTCAACCGGAGGGGACCAAAACAAACCGAGCTGGTGCTACTACACCAGCCGGGGTGAGTTTGGTGGTTCCCTGAGGTGAGCGAATGTTCCGCTAATGTGGTTCCAGCGTGCAGGGTGGTGTTTGGTGCACAACCATCTACCGAAGCTGTAGACACGGTGATTAGTTGGCTCGGCTCCGGCACAACCACCTGCAAAGGGTGTGACCTTGGCATCACGTATGTTGGAGTCGGGCACAACCGCCTGCTGAAAGCGCGGCCTTGGTGCTACGCCAATGCCTCGTCTTTGCAAGCTCTCATGGACGAGTATTTCCAGGTCTTCTCTTGGCCTCGCGAACAACTCAGCGCGTCATCGCTGCTGCAAGCGTGCGTCAAGTACGCGGTCATTGGTACCGTGAGTGATGTCTACGGACCCCTTGATTTTGTACTGGACAAGGTGCAGGAACGTTCACCTGTGCTTACTGCAATACAAAAGGACCAAGACCTAGCAGAAGTGTATTTTTGTGTAGCGGGTAGCAAGTCTATGTGTGTGACTTTGTTAGTGAGTGTGTCTATAAATGTTGTCTTGTCTCTGAATTTGTCGGCGTCTGGTGTCATGGGGTCCGTATAGGCACGAGTATAATTGGACGTGTTAGTGGGTTGTCATAGCCATTGCATTTCGTAATGAAGTTCGTTTTTCCAAGCTGCCCGTGTATATAGTCACTCTGGCTGCCTCCCTCAGTGGACGGTCTTTAGAAATATGTAGAGAGCATGTGGTCATAAGCTTGTGAGTCACTCGAATGTCTTCTTTCTTGTACTGTAATGGCTTCGCTCACGCTTCAGACATATGAGTGAGTGCTGTTTCTGTTGTGGTGCGGATTAACGTGCCGAACGCTCAATTTTTGGTGAGCGTTATTATGCCTTCAGAAAGAGGTTTCTTTGGTAGCTGTTCTTGGTTAGTTCATTATTAGCGTTTAATTTTCATTCGTGTAAATGCACACGCCACCACTTCTATTTCAGCCTCTATGCTCTGGCGTTATTGGCCAACTGGACCAATTTTTGAGGTCGGGCGGGCGGGATTCCTGAGCCCCCTCTTGCCTAAGTGTCTCCCTGCAAAACACGTCCGGAAGTTTTGTTCATGAACCTTTAACACCAATTTTCGTAAAGATTATCCGTACAAAACGTCCAGAGTATCAGTCCCACTTTACTGGCCAATAAAAAAGCCTTCCTTGGGAACTTAAGCGAAGTTCAAACATCCATAATGCATTGCAGCTATACAACGCTGTGTGCGAACACGAACGAAAGTTGAAAAAAAAACGCCACAAGTGACCCGGCTTCATTTGCATAGCCATTCAGGCTCTCGTTACAATATTTCCTTCCATTCCCGATGAAACTGTGACTTGGAAGTAAGATTCTGAACCCGTGCAGCCAGCGAGGTGGGCATGTTTGCACGCGGGTGTGCGTGCAGGGAGGAACTTGAATGGGTCCGGATCTCAGAGTGTCCTCTGCTGGGAACGTGCCCAGTGGCGGCCTGAATTATTCACACTAGATTCTATATTACCATAAAAGGTTAAAGAAACATAAACCGTGCCTGAGAAAGCCAGGCTCAAGTGCTCTCGAAAGCAACTTTTCCATGTGAATGTGATCGGGTAATCAGCTCGCTGCGATGAGTGCTGCGATGAGGATGGACGTGAAAGTGGAAGTTTCCGCTGTATGTCGCTGCAATGAAGTATGCCATAGGAAGCGTGACTGAACGCTTCCTCGTTTTTCGGAACGATTATTATCCTGAGAATTTTCGCTCATTTCTTCACATTCCTGCCTATCTTCCTTGACCGTGCCATGCAGACTTTCCCCTTGGAAGGTCCAAGTCGATAAGGTTGTCATGAATATGCCCTTGCGATTCTAAATCATATCTAGCTTCTATCGATACCGGCTAAAACTTTTTGCATCATGAAGGCTGTTAACGAAAAAAATGGGACTTTATTTTCAAAACTCGGAAATTTCATAGGGTGTTTAAAAAGCTTCAAATAATAAATTGAGGTATACAAACGCGACACTGCATAAAACGATGCACAAGAAGAAGTTCGAAAAAAGTCGGTGATCAGGTGATAAAGAAGCGTAGGAAATACAACCAAACCCGATAAAAAGCCTGCATAGATTGCAAGAAGGCAGTTGATTCGGACGAAGTAACAGCAGACATGCACGCAGTGTGGAAACGAAACATCAACGAAGCCTGTAGAAACGTACTGGAAGAAATTTACAGTGAATCCACAGCCACCATAGTTCTCCATAAAAAGCGACAGGATCCAAATAAAAAAGAAGTGTAAGCCATTGACACACCATCTCCCCAATGCCCTTTACCGCGTCTTTACAGGAGGTTTTCAGAGCTTTGGAATGTAAAGAGCTAGCAATAAGAGTTAATGGAAAGTATTTTAGTGACCTGTGATTTTCTCATGACATTTCACTGATGAGCAACTCGAAAGAAAAATTACAACTCATGATTTTTGAACTAGAAACGGAAAGCAGAATAGTAGGTCTGATGAAAAATATGTATAAAAACTAAAGTAATATGCAACAGACTAGGCAACGAACAGCGGTTTGTTATTGGTGGTGTAATATTAGAAGATGTAATGAAAAAAATTCGGCACATCCGACGTACCTCGGAATAGGCGTTGTTCGAAGCGTGCGGAGGGAAAGCGACTGTGTTGCAATTTTTCTATTGAGCGACACGTCATAGAATGACGCTAACTATATGTAAAAATGTTGCACGCACATACATAAGCTGAATTGTTTTAGACGTTTATATACCCAGTTGTTAGCACTTACGCAACGATGCCAACTGGAACAGGCGTATTGGCAACACCAGAAGCCGATATGACACGCTCATGCTTGCGAAGATGCTCGCCCTGGACACTGCTAGATAAATCAACTTAGCGCATAGAAGCTAACCATAATTGACTTCACCCGACGTG